>JAKWBJ010000535.1:8052500-8605228 GCA_023159175.1 Wohlfahrtia magnifica
TTATTGTTGGTATTGTTGTTATTATTTGTGTTGTTAACTTTTTGTAAATATTTTTTATTTTTATTTTTTTGTTTGTTATATATTGAATTTATATTCCTGTTGCATTAGTAAAAGATAGCAAGACAGGCAGACAGACAGATTAACCTTGACTTTCACTTTTGATGACGACTACTGCAGCAACGTGAACAACGACGCCGACAACGTCATAGCCTGTGCAGTTAATGCTTGAAAAAAAAATCGACGTCGTCAACACTGAATACTGTGTCAGAGTCCTAGTCACTGTTTTACTTTATTTTTTTATTATTTTTGCCATTTCAGTTGCATGTATTTGTGTTGCAAACTTTTATTTCTATATAGTTTTGTAGCACACAGCACACATACACACACTAAAATAATAATCAGCTGCTGCCATACAGACAATGTTCGCTGTTGTTGTTGTCTATTGCATTTATATTCTATACAGTTGGCTATGAACTGCTTAAAGTCCTGTCAAAAAGGATAATTTTACGTTTTTTCTTTTTGGTTTTGTGTGTTTGGCTGCCATCACAAGTTCAACAACAGCAACAGCAACAGCATAGCAAACAAAGCTCAGCTCATCAGGCATGCTACACGCTTAACTTTTATTGATCGCAATGCATCATCATACACACATACATAAATACAAGGTGTGCTACACCCTCTCTCTGTCTCTCATATCCCTTACGTGTGTGGTGTGTTATACTACACACATTACATATCCTTCCTTTGCATCCTTTCAATACATTTTTTTTCGTGTTTCTTATTCTTCTTCATGTTCATAATTTGTATGCATGTCTTAACTCCTTCCAGTTGTTGTAAATTGTTGTTTTTGTTGCTGACGTTTGTTTTATATGTATTTTAGTATGCCGCGCTATATTCGTCCTTGGCGTGTTGGTATTTGTTGGGAAAAATTTTGTTAGAAATTTGTTTGGCTTGTCTAGCAGCCTGACTGCCATTTTTTTCTCTTTTTTGTCGTTTGAACTGCACAAAAAAAAAACAGGCAGCAAGCAAGACCTACACAGACTTTCATACTCGTACTCGCACCCGTAGAAGTAAAAGGAGTTGGAAAAAAATTTTGTACAAATTTTTGAATAATTCATATCGAGTCACAGGACATTCGAAACATGCAATGCATACGGAATATCAACTACAAGTCACATACACATGCAAACACACACATAAGGACGTTTGAATTGCTGCTCTGATGAATGAATGAGTGAATGAGCAAAGAAGGAGCTAAAAAGACAACAGTTTCGATGGTCAAATAAATGAGCAAAAGTAGAGCAAAACCCAGTGATGAAGGGAATTTATGTTCGGGATGTGCGTATGCTCTTGCAAAATATATTTATTCTTGCAAAGAGAATTGGGCAGTAGTAGACATGCGTTGTATATAGAGTTGCCACAGATATTCACGTTTTCGGAAGATTTTAACGAAACAATAAATAAAATTTTGAATCGACCATGACTTAAGACAGACTATATTCAAGGAAGTGATTGTTGATTACAAAATATTAAACTTAATCTTTCTCTGATGGCTTCATAATATAATATCGCAAACGTCTTCTTATCTGAATTTCACTTAAATTCTATTTTTATCGATAACATTTCAAAGAAATTACTAAGTTTTGAGTAAAAATTTTATAGCAACTTAGGTTAGTTAATGTACGATTTTCATCAAATATCTCACAGTGGTAAGGCAACTAATAGATCATTGTTTCATGATTTTGCCTCATTATAACGGACTACATTTCTCCATTACTTGTAAATGATGTTTTAACCACCATATTATAGTTATTCATCATTATGGACGCATCTTGTTTCTTGACTTGTCTTCTCCAAATACGTTTACGTTTTGTTACGTTCTCTTATGCTCATCTCGACTGCTCTTTTTATTGAAACGTGATGAGCTCTTTTCCATAAAAAATAGTTGGATACTGTGTCTGGCAAGAATACTTTCTGGGATTAAGTTGACATCTTTAACTGCTGCATTCCACGACTCGCTGCTGTCATACAAAAGTTGAGATTTACACGAAAGCCACTTGCAAACCTCAACGTTAATAACTCCTCTGGGCCGGATGGCATTCCAGCACTGGTCCTGAAGTAGTGCTCTTCGACACTTACGCCCCCATTGAGCACATCGGCGGATGTTTTTCCATCTTGCTGGAGGGTTGCCAATGTAACGCCAATCCATAAAATGGAAGAGATTAGTGACACTTTCCAAAGTTATGTGGAGTATGATTAATCACCACCTTGTGAAATATTTAGAGTACAACAGCTTGCTGTGCAATCGCCAATATAGTTTCCGTAAAAGTCGCTCTACTGGTGATCTGCTGGCGTTACTCTCTGAAAGGTGGAATAGGTCCACTCATGGATTTGGTGGGAGTAAATTTGTGGTCCTGGATATTTCTAAGGCGTTTGACAGAGTCTGGTACGAGGCTCTTATAACCAAACTTATTGCTTTTGATGTCGATAGTCACTTCTCTCGATACCTATCGAGCTTTCTCATAAGTCGCACTATAAGAGTAGTTATAGAAGGGATCTCGTCCGACGAGTTCAGCGTAAATTCAGGGGTAACGCAAAGCTCTGTTCTTTTTCCAACTTTATTTCTAATATTTCTTAAAGACTTTCTTTTTCCCACTTCCAATCCAATACTCTTTTGCAGATGACAGCAACATTTTTCATTCATATTCTTTTGATTGTGTGTGCCGCTGTGCTATGGCAGGTAAGATATCCGCCTACCAACCAGAAAATCCTCGGCTCAATATCAGATCAAGCAATCTGAAAAAGAAAAAGTTTTTTCACAGCGGTATTACCTCATAACATTAGCTAGTAACTGGTTATGAGTATTACTTACTATTGGAAATATCTCTAATGCATATGCCGTTCGGAGCCGGCGTTAAACTGTAGGTCCTTCTAATGAGTCTAAAAATAGAATCGGGTATAGTTTATTGACAGAGAGAAGTCCACATATTCTTTCATGGAATCTTAAGGGTGTTATTATTATTATTCTTTTGATCGTAGGTCGAGTCTTTTAGAGATTGGGGCGGATAGCGTAATATGCACGACACAAACAATATTGTTTTTTGACACACAGACGGGTAATATAGATATTGAGGAATCAGATGCCCTTGATGAGAATTCAGTGTGACATTCGTTAGAAGGATCACATATTGCGAGTGTCGAAGGACAAGTGCCTCGGTTTTTTAAGACGGTGCATGAATAACTTCACTCCAACTGACCTCCTTAATTCCTCCTATGTTCGTACCGAATTGGAATACAACTCTTACGTATGGGCCGGTGCTTCAAAGTCTGTTTTGAAGCTTTTCGACCGCCTAAAGAGAGGGCGAAGGTTCTTATTAATGACGGTAAGGTAGCCAACTCTGTCGATTCATTAGAGCATCGTCACAATGTGGCGTATGTTTCATTGTTCTATAGGTACTATAACGGAATGTGTTCTGACGAAAAAAAGGAACTAATTCCCAGTAATCATATATTCTTACGTAGTACTCGTATTTCTCGAGTCCAGTTGTTTGTCCAGTGAATCGTTCAACGCATAATATGCAGAATTCGTGCTTTGGTTGCACTGTTGGTTGGTGGAACAATGTTCCTGTGAATGTCCTCCCTGCCGCTTACGATATGAGCAAATTTAAATCGAACGTCCATAAACACTACTTTCTCCGTCCTTCTTCCTTGGCAGTTTTATGTTTATTTGCAAGGCTGCCGTGAAACAACTGAAAACAGATTTGTCGGCTTTGTCTAGGTCTTGCAAACTTGTGTTTTTTTGCCAGGTTATGCCTCTTTGGCGTGAGGTTTCATATGAAATACTAGTGATTTCCAAGATACTAATTAGGTCGTTAAAAGAGGTGATGTCTAAGCCAAAATATGATGGTCTGAAATGATTTGAAGGTTGCAGAAAGTGTTGACGCAAGAAAAGGGACATAATGGGCTTAGATTAATTTCCAAAGCATAGCTTTCCTAGTCATTAAGTCACTTTAAATTTTTCTAAAGGAAAACATTTAGTTGTGCTAAGAAAGGAAAGCATTGCAGCCAACATGTTTCATATGGCACTATAGGGGCAAATTTGAAGTTCACAGCAGAGAATGACGATAAGTACTCAAAAACCATCTTATATAACATGTTTGTATCAATGTTGTTCGCTATACCTATAAAAATACTTAGGGTGCGCATACTCATGCATTCGAAATATGTGTATCAATGGATATGGAAAATATAGGCAATAAAATATTATACACTAAGTACTCAAATGTATAATAAGTACTCATATGATATATGTGTATGGATTACATGAATGAGTTTCTTCTTTGTATTTCGGGTAGAAATATACCCATACCCAAGTATAAATATACCCATACTCATACGTACTTTACACTTACATATAAATGCAGGTATGACAGGCATTCCACGCAACTCCTACTTCTAGTTATTTAAGTTGCACTGGCTTTGAAGATGTTGGGTATGGGTATCGTTTTCTTTTTAGCTTTACTCACTCATACATGTATGGCCACCAATACCTCAAAAGTACTCAAAACCGTACTTTTGTCATTCTTTGTTTCACAGCAACCAAGCGTTCAACTTAGAATAAATGAAAAAAAAAACGATCTGCAATAGGACATAAACTTTACCATACTTTTGCTTTAAATGTTGCCAGATTATATTCCAACCAAATCTGTTCAAAATTAATAATAATTTTATTGTTTTTTTTTTTGTTGATGTTTTACACTTAAATTGTTTTTAAAAATTTTGCGTATTTTGGCAACTCAAGTTTCATCTCAAGCAAGCGCACTGCACAGCAGAGAGATACATATTCATTTCAAAAGTAAGAGAGAAGACAAATAAAAAATGGCTTTCAGGAAGAAAAGAAACAACAATAACTACAACAACAATCACATATGCGTGCATAGATTACCAAATGAGTGTCCTGTACTACAATGAAAGCAACAAAAACATATTTAAACGAACACTAACAAAAAAAAAAAAAGAAAAAAAACATGAAGCGACCTCGTTACGAATGAGAATCATCGTCAAAACAAATAGTTAACCTTGTATTGAATATTATGCTGAATTTTGAATTGAAAGCCAAGTAAGCAAATGTACGAATACACACACAAACCAATTTACATGCCTATTTGGTATGCAAACAGTGCAATAATGTACCGACCCATACCAACTTAACTCTTCTACTTCAACTCCCTTGACGCATAAAAGTATGATGAAGGAAGGCAAGTTTGAAAATATTTAAGAGCTGAAATGCATTTGATTGCCGTCGTAAGGAATAAAAAAACAAAAAAATAAAAAATAAAAATAAAAATAAATTTGAATTTTAGAAACAAAAATTGGCTCGAATATTATGGTGTTTGTTTGTTTATTCAATAAAGACGCTGACATATAAAATACAGGCTGCTGTCAGTGAATGCCATCAACTGGGAAAACAGGATATACATTTAAGGATATGTAACAACAGCAATAAAGAGAGAAGTTATAAAAAAACAAAAAGGTGTTAGAGGTTAATGACACTTGCACTACTCGCATTTGGAGGAAATCCAAACAGCCAATGCATTGGAAACGAAGGGTTGCTTTCAACGCTTCTTTCAATTTTAGAATAAAAGCCGTGAGAAAAAGGATAAAAACTAACATTAAGAATACGATGCAAGCAATAAAGAAAAGAGTTGAGAAAAATGATAATATACACCTGCACTCAGGCTTATTCATGCACTACTACACCATAAAGGCATGTTGCATGCTTTATGCTCCTTAAAGCGCTGCGGCATCTTGATAATAATGTGTATTTGTATTTTTCAAAAATACAAAAATTTGAAACTGATGTGATGCGATGTCAAAAACAATCATCGTAATGATATTAATCTGCAAAACAAATTTCATGGGCCTCCTTTATTTATGTTTTAAACTCTTTTGTAGTTTTTTCTTTGTTTTGTTTTTTTTTTTTTTGCTGGCAACTCTTTTGAAGAAAAATCAATTCAGTTTTTACATTTCAATGACATTTACCGTTTTTCATTGCATCTTTTTATATAAATATTACATAAGATTGTGATGCAGTTTGATTATCACCAATATACAGTTAGACTTGCGAATATCTTTCGCCACAACAACGCTGGGAAAATTTCGTATTTCCCATGACAGCAACTCGACAAATCATTGCCATTACAAAGATAATTACATAGTTCGTCCCTCTTTTAAGGCAAGTGTGAGACAAGTGCGTGAGAGTAGGTGCTGGGACACCTGTGTCATATTTTAAAAACGAATTTCAAAAGATTTCATTAAACATTACTTATAAAATGTGAAATTTAAAATGCAAATTGCACTGTGGTGGTTAATAATGTTAATTTGCGATTATTGGAGTCTGACACTGATGAGATATTTAAGTATATTCAAAATCCAACAACACGATAATCAAAAGTTCTTGCTGGCGTGGATGTGCCTTTTACTTAAGTCAACGTTAAATACAAGTAAACTTAAGATGCATCCTACATATCTCTTTATAAAACGATCTAGTGTATTACACTTTCATTAATTTGACTGAAACTTGCGAGTAGAATAGGAATAAGGATACATTAATGCCTTGAATGAAGTACCAGCAATTGCGCTTTATCACTTCATTCGTTTTCAAACACCTGCGGTAGCGTATGATATAAAAACGACTATGAATTATGATCGCATACAATCTTTTGTTTTGTATTTTGGTTCAAAATCAATGCCTCTTATCTTCCAATAGTGTTTCATATACAAGTTCAACTAATTTATTTCCAAAAACAGTCAATCTGAAAAAATATATTTTTTTTAAATATAAAATAAAAATAAAACCTAAAATCTTAAAGATATTGTGGGTATTTTTTAACCTGCATTTGTGTTTTCGTTGTTTGTAAATAAGCCACTTTTAAATATAACAGCCCCATTCTGCAAATGGTGTGAATTAATAATGAATTTTATTGCTGGGATTATTTTAAATATCTAATAAATGTAGGCCTAACAGCTCATTTATCTTAGTGTACAATCTCTTTTAAAATCCATTTTAAGTAAAATTTATTTAAAAGTTATGCACCTCTTCTGAATAAAGTGCCTTTTTGCATAAAAAAAGTCCATCAAGCATAACAAATAAAAGTTTAATAAATACTGTGATGACTCAACGTCATCGATTTTAATAGTTAAAAATTGCTTTACTGAGTTTCGTACATATTTGTCGTACCTGCCCAAAATGGTGTTCAGTTTCGAGCAATCTGAGTGCAGAATGAAAGTGGATAAAGGGGCTGAAACTGCCAGGATATCTACATAACTGCTGCACAGTGTTACCACCTTGTAAGTAACTACACATATTGTGTGTGTAGCCTTTGTGTAATTAGCTTCGTGTGTAATTTTACTTTTAGTGCTACAGTTTTCATTAATCGTTCTATACATACAGTATTGTTCGAACCAAAAGCAACAATCACCGGACATAAAGCTCTTTGGACAAATAAAAAGGAACATCTCAGGAACATGAATCAAAAATCAAAAGAATTCTTTGAAAATCTAGAAGGTGAATGGAAACGTATCTTGGAGTCCGTCCATAATAGTCTTACTGATTCCAGGTCGTGCAGACATGTATAGTTATAAAAAATAAAGGTTTATCAACGAAATATTAATTTGTTGCCTTTGTTTTGCACACCCTCATTTGAAACCTCGATTATTTTTGTTGATTTTTGAAGAAATGTTGAGATTCAGTAATATAATGTAAGCAAATTATAAAAAAAATTTTTTTTTCCTAAATAAAATACTTACGGAAATAAACAGCATTATTAGTTTTTATAAGATTTGTTGCCTTCGTTTTGCACAATACTGTTTCTAACAGGTGATGTTTTTTTTTTGTTTTTTTTTCAGTGTAAATTTGTTTTCTGTGCGAAAAAAGTTTCGTGACATATATCAATGACAAAAATTATAAGTAAGGTTTGTCATTTCACCACGAACAAACTAACAAACGAACAACAATAACAAATCATTGAATTATATTGTTACGTTTTTACCTTTTTAAAACGTTTATTTATGAGTTCGTAGATTGCAGTTAAAATAAAATATATCTTGTGTTTGATTTTAAATTAATAATTCTTTATTTAACACAGTTTTGTATTCTAGTGCTCGTAACCTTTCCGCAAGCAAAATAACAATTTCTATTCTTAATTACTCTCTCTATTTACAACTTTTTAAATAACAACAATTACTCAATAGTTCTTTCTACCTAAAGATCTTCCGACCCGTTCGCAGTTACAACTTACAACAGAGTTTGACCACACTTAACACTCTCTTTACTAAGTTAGCTCCAACTAAACTGGCTTTTACTTCGCGACTCGTTTCACGAGCTTACTGCTTATAAACTCTTTGCACACCGAGTTCAAGCCAATAAACTCTATTGGCTGAGTTTGGTTCACTTAACCTTGTCACACTGAATTTACACTAATAAACTCTTTTCACGCTGAGTTTACACATAAACTGACTGCTGTCCGCATCGATCTGCTTTTTATATGGCTGTGAAAACAATACTTTGAAAGCTCTCATACCTCTCGATATTTCTAGTATATTCCATTTCATTCCTTTACTTTCTTTTTATTTCTTATGAAGCCATGCAAATGTAATCATCCTCTTCTTTCAGTTCTTGTTGTTGTTTGTTATTTATTTTTTTTACTGTCTGTTTTATTGTTGCCGTTTACTTTTGTTTATTATATTTCTGCTTATATTGTCGTTGTCGGTATGGTTATTTGCAAGCAGCACCTATAACATAGTTGTGTTGCGGCTTTTGTTTATTTTTTAGCAATGAAATAAACGGCAGTGGTTCACAAACTAGATTTTCGTAACAATGTCATCCAAATTCGTGTTGTGTGAGGAGTGTGTTTCGGAAATTATGTTCTCATAATGGACTCACGAATAGGCTATAAAAGCTATTGAGACCGAATTTTGCACTGGTTTCACTTTATCAATGAATATTGCGATAAGTTAACACGTAGCCGTTGTCAACAATTGGGTTTTTGTTAGTAACTTTTTTTGCTCAAAATGGAAGAATTTGATTTTGGTTGTATGACATGTGGTTCCAAAAAAACGATGCCACATGCCACATAACACGCGATACTATGAGCCTATTGAGAGGCAAGTTTGATGAGCAAATGGTGATTTTTTGTGGGAATACGTGATGATTCTCGGGTACAGGGACAAGCCAGTCACAATCTTAGCCCACGAAAATGAACATTACAGCTACCATTAGTGAGATTACGGCTAAAATGTTGAAAAAAGTAGGGATAAATTGAAGCTCACGGGTGGACCACCCACGTTGACGAAAAATTTTTAAAAAGTAAATGGCAGACATATTTTTCTCTTCCCAAATAAATATTTCGTTCACCTTTGCAAAATTTTTTGTTTTTTTTTCAATTTGCAAAACCAAAATCCAAAATCACCCGTTGTAATGTTTGTAAAACCAGAAGTATGTATGTAATTTTTCTATGTGCAAGGGACAAAAAAAAAACTTTCAGAACAAAGAAAGGCAACGGTATAATCACCTTTTGGGTGTATTTGTCGATGCTCAAGCGTAATCGAACGAAGAATAGGCTCTAGACTTAAATAAGATTATTTTAGACACTTTTTCGTGAACCGCGAAAAAATTATATTTTAAACAGTTTTCTAAAAATAAAATTCATGGAATTGTATAAAATATATATTTCCCATCCTCAGCTTTTAAGTTTTTTAAGGAACAGATTTATGATTTTCTGTGCTCTTTTCATGTTCACGTTAAAAGTTCGTTTTCAACATTTTTTTAAAGTTTGTTGGTTGGGTTTTTGCGTTGGACTTAAAAGTCTTTTTAAAAGTTTTGTAGAATGGGGCTGATTCTTTTTTCGTTATAATCACAAGCGAGTGACCTTTTTTGTTGTCCAGTCTTGATATTGTTATTGTTGTTTCTTTATTATATTATATTCAAATGATTCTATTGACGATGATACTTTTTTTTACTCTTTGGTGTTGTTTTTGTTCTTCTATTTTTAACTCCAATCAACATCACAAAAAACATATGACATTTTTAAAAGCTTTTTTCCGTTAAAACTTAAGTACTGTAATATTTTATTTATTTTTCTTTAAATTGGAGCACAATTTCCAATAAAATTCTTATTGCTACCGGCGGAGTGACACACCAAGTACGCTCGTTGAGTGTAACAAACCATATAAAGGGTGGGCAACTTTGAGGTTAGGAAGTAATTGGCTAGTTTTATTCATACCAATATAATAATAGAATATGATGACCGGCAAATGTCTACCTATAGCACGTTAGCAGAAGTCCGGTCTTTTCACAAAATTTTGAACCACATTTTGTAACACAGCTTCGCTTATCTCGTCAATGCAACACCGAATTTAATTTTTCAGAGTCTCAGTTGCTTGTGGTTTGTTCACGTAAACCCAAACTTTCCAGCGGCGTTAGAGCACAAGAACGAGGAGGGCAAATGACATCGCCAAGTCGAGAAATTACGCGACCGGGAAATTTCTCATGCAATAACTAAATTGTTTGGCTGGCTGTGTGGTCACTGATGTCAACATTAGCCAATTATGGCCACAAAAAATTGGTTATCAATGGTTTGGTAGCGCAGAGAATTCACGGTGATGGCGTTTCCTTGCTCGTTTTCGAAAAAATACGAGCCGCTGATGCCGCCTAACCACATAACGCACCATACGCTCAATTTCTTTGGATGCAATAGTTTTTCTCGAACTGTTTGTTTACATAACCGCCTAATTGAAAATGGGCTGAGAAAAAGCTGCTCGAATTTTACGAAGTGGTACATTAAAATTTTCACACTTTGTTTTAGTAAATTTTCACAATTTAATTTTTTTTTTCAAAAGTGTAGCGTCCCATAATTAAAATTTCCCAATTTTTTACTAAATAGTTGTCAAATTCTTGACATTTCATCATTTGACAGCCAATTTCTTCCTAACATCAAATTTAGCCACCCTGCACTACAGTGGGACTCGAGCCGATGAGCCTAGCTCTGAAAGACTAGCACTAAGGACTAAAACTGGTAAAATAATAACAATTTGTTAACCCTTATGTAGTAGCATTTAAAATATAAAAAAAAAAAATTTAATCGGCGAAATTTGGGATCAAATCAATATTTTATAAAATTTGCGAAATTCTTAAGAACATTTTCGTTCAGCCGTTCTATTTTATAGCAATTTATTTGAAATTAATGTGGAGTAAACTTAAAGAGTAAGATATTACATTTTACTCTAAGATATGAACCGCCCAAATACTAAAATATCTAAGAAATCAGAAAATAAAACAAACGACCTGTTGCTTTTTCAGTGTTACACGTTATTATTGCCTGTCTATTGTTATCGAACAAACAAAAAGTCAGTAGTTTTTTATCGTTTTTTCTTTTTTTCGTTTATTTGTTCGAGCGTGTTTACACAAGACAAGACGAAAACGAAGAATTTATTTGTTTGAATTTGAATGCCCTTTGGCCTGTAATTTATAACCGATTGTAAGTCTAAAAGCATAATCACAATAATCACTAAAATAATAATACTCTGCCATCGAAAAACAAAACAAAAAAAAACACAAAAAAATTTAACTCAAAAGCTGTGTTTTAAATATTGATTTCGATTTGGCAGCATTAGCTAAGGGTCTCTTTTTTAGATGGGCGATTATAATCGTCAACTTCATTATGATCATCGGATACCATGAAAATGGTTTTAGTTAAATAGATATGTTTTTTTTTTTAATTTTATTATAAAAAACAACAAACCTGTTTTTAATTTATAAACTTTGCTTCACATTTACAAAAAAAAAAAAAAAAAAAAAAAAAAACTTTTTTTTGAAGATAAAAAAACTTAAACTCTGATTAAAAGTCTAGAGGTTTCAGATTTCATTTCGTAATCAAAATAAAATACGACCATTATTATTGTTGCCCTCCCCTTTTTAAAATAAAAAACAATAACAAATCCATAGAAAAAAAATTGTTTTACAAACACGAATTGAACGTTTTTAAACAAGAGATTTGTTTTCTTACCAAAGCATTCTCCTAAATGCCCAAAACATTTTATTTTTTTAAATTTTTTTTATATTTTTTTTTATTGTTTAGTACAAATAAATAAAAATTAGAAACAAAAATCGAAAAGTAAGAAAAAGAATAGTGAAAGCTTTTCTTTAACGAGGAGAAAGAGATTTATGGACTTTGTTAAGAACAGACAAAACCCACATTTACATAAAGAGACAATAAAAAAGAGATTTCGTTTGAAGGTTTTTGAGCTAAAAAATGCAGTCACCATGCAGTGCAGATCAGTGAAGCTTTGAAATTTTTATATACCATTAGTAACAAAGAGTCAAGTGTGCATAGCGATTAGAATCTTTAAGGTCATATGAAGAAAACTGCATTGAAACAACAAGTTTACAGTTTTTACCTGATAGTCTGAAATTCATAAATGAAACAAAGAAGCACGATATCTGTCTGTTTGTGTTTTCATAGCGTTGTCGTGAAAGGAGTTATGATTTAAGGTTTGTATGTATATCTATGCACCAGCATTACACCTCTCAACTAATCTATGTTGACACCAAACAAACACCAATCGGCTCCGAAAACTCAAACGCAACGTGTGTTGGTTTATCAAAATTATAACAAATTTGCTCTGGGAATATGCCAGTCTAAGCACTGCTGCTGTAATTAAAAATATAACAGATTATAACAGAAGAAAATACTGGCTGTACGTTACAACTACTTATTATGGTATTAGAGCAGATTCAGGCAAAGAGCTGCGCCTCTCTTTTGTTTGCACTCGTACATACTCACATATTTACTCCAGAGAAGTAAAGAGAAGACAAGTGGAAAAATTACTACCACAACTGTTAAATCCACTAATAAAATTTGTTTGCCTGGCGCTACAGTAGAGCTGCACTCACGCTCGGAATAAATCCAAGCCACCAGGGAGGGATATTTAATTAATTATTTAGTTTTTTACTTAAAGTGACTAAGCTCATTTCATGATGATTTTTATGCGATATAAAGCAAAACGTATAAATTCTTCGGTATGTCATGGGATTTCATGTGGACTGTTATCGCTTCAAGTTCGAATATTTTATTTGTTGATCTACCCATTCGGTGAAGGAGATTTTTCGTTGAAAATAAGGGTAAATTTCCAACTGCTGCAGGGTCCTTTCTGTAAATACAGGTCTTTTTTTTTTAGTCTCTCACCTTCAGGTCAATCGAATTTTGTATAAGTGCAGACCCGAGTTACAAAGCAAAATTTGCCAAAATTTGTTAACGACGTAAAATCGATTGAGAAATTCGAATTCCAATCTCATGAACAGCTGTAATGTTTTCGGTAGAATTTGCATTTTGCGGTCGTACAGATTTAGTTTCTTGTTTACTGAATGAGTGGACTCGAATTTATCCATCACACTACGAATAGCTCTCTAGGTAGGACGAAGAGTTGGCCGAATAAAAGACAATTTTTTATAAAACAATTTATCATTTGCACGTGTTGTTGAACGCTACATCCGCCCATGATGATTTGACAAAACAAACTGAATAAATAACAGCCAGTTCAACAGGTGTATCTTCAACAATATAATTGTTATCTACTGTCAAAGTTCGGAAGTTCTTACTGGAAGACACGTCAGTTTCGTCAGAGTGGCTTATCGATGTACGATATCTGAGTGTGGTTATTCCTTATTGTGGCAGTGGATATTGTTTAAGGCGTCTATGACCAAAATCATATTACAGCCGGTTGCCAAATTATTAGGGACAGTAAAGCAAATTATTGTATTTTGTATGCATTATTCCCAAATTTAGGAATTAAACACGGTTTTAAGTAATTAATATTTATCATATATTAATATTGTTAACCTTTTTAAAACATTTGAGTTTTTTTAATTGCGTCGAAATAAAATAAACATCACGTTGACGTTGTTTTACAGTTTCTATTTCTGCACTTTACAGTATACAAGTATAACTATACAGTCTCTAACGTATTTATCTTGCACTTAATATTCGTTTATACAATACTTCTATTTAAGGCTAGACACGACTTTACTTTATGACTGCAAAACGATAACTATATCGAGGTAGGCAAAGCAACCTCCTTATACACCTAACAGCCTACAGTTGGAAAGTTCCGGAAAGTCTCAAACGCACTCATATCCTCTATTTCATATCCTTTCTTTTTTAATATGTAGGATTGTGTTGCCCAAAGGTTGTTGAATTGGCAAATACGTCAAATACAAATTAGTACGGTAATATCTGGGTAACACATTATCAACCTTGACACAAACCAATAGACAAAAGTCTCACAATACAGTCCCTAATGTGGCGTATTTTTTCGTAACAATATAATAATGTAGTTTATTGTATAAAAAAACATATGAAAACTGTATAGTCTATGGTGTAAAAATTAAAAGTTCATAAGGTAGAAGTAATTTATTGAAATCTCATTAGTATTAAGTAACACTTCCTTGTGCTTTGATAAGTACTGTTATTCGCTTGGGCATGCCTTATATCAGAGTCAGGCAAAGAGGTGCTCTTTTCGTTTGTTTTCACACTTACGTATTCAAACGCATAGAGAGCACAAGTGGAGAAATACAAAGCAAAGTGTCCTGAGTGAGGAACTCTCAAATTAGTACCACAATTGTAAAATTCATTTGTTTATTTTGCCTGACTCTGCTTTATATGCACTATTTGGCACTTTCTCTTATTAATGCCAAACATTAATAGGAGTTTCGATAAGTTTCCGCCTCCGAGAAATTGCCAGACCAAGGTAAAACTGGAATGTTATTGTCCTCTGAAAACTTAGTTATGTTTTTATCTCTATAACATGGTGCAGAATCATGCATAAAAACATACTCTTTACGATTTGGTAACCATTCCCTAAGAGATGGTAGCAGAAAAGAATGTAAATTTTGTCTGTACTGATCTTGTTTCATGGTTCCCTCAACGATATGAAGGCGCCCGACTCACTTAGTGCTGATTACAGAAAACAACTTTAATTTTAGGAGGTGTCTTACCTTTCCCACGATGCAAACAGGGTGCTATTTTTCACTTAGACGTCGCCTTACAAAGCTGCATTTATCGGCTAGAATTTCAAAGCTTAAGTCATCTGAAATTCAAGCCTGAAAAAATTAAATGGGCTTTAAAGCTCGTAAAAACAGCATATTATTTGATATAAAATAGCAATATTTATGCGAATTTACCTTTTTTCAGTTTTTAATAGTCATCTGGCTATGCTCTCGTGGCCAGAGAGATGTTTTTTCTTAATTGCCTCTGTCAACCGAAATTTTGTTACCTTCCTCAGGCAATCTTTTCTAAATAGTTCGCTTAGAATTTGGTATACCAGACTTTTGGACCATTTGTGTTAATATTCCAGCCCTTTTTTTCGATTCTGTATAGGCAGATATCCTGAATTTTCCTATCTGTACTGTACCTGACTCTTTGAAGGGGATGTTTTTGATTAAATTTCATTTTAATTCTATTACCAGCAGATTTCGAAACACTTGCAATTTTCTTTCTCTGCTTAATTAATTTAATTAATTTTATATAAATATAATAGAAATTTGTCTACTTTAAAATGGGGAATTTTTTTAATTTTATAGAAGTGTCATATAATGACACCGCGCTTATAATCATTGAAAATTGATTAAAAATATTTCAATTTTTCTTTCTATAAGTACTCGCTAATCGTCAGAAAAATAACAATTAAAAAATTATTTATAAATGCATGTAATTAAAGTCCAATTGCTATTGTTTTTTTTTTATTTTTTCCTTAAGATTTAACAACAACAACAAGAACAACAAAATAACAGTAATAACTATAGTAATTAAATTAATACACACTCGTATGTGCATACAAGTATATCCATCAGTCCGTCTGTGCATTATCATCATTTTATTAAATGCGATTAAATTTGCAGTTTGATGCTGTAAATCATTTTATAATTGAACGCTTATTGATGACAAACTTGATATAAAAAAAAAAACAAATTAAAAAAGAAAAATAATGTTTTTGCTTTGGAATTTAATCAACCGTTTAATTATCATTATTTTAATTAAAGCGTTAATGTTATTTTTGCAACAACACAACAGCAACAACAACAACAACAATAATAATAATAACAATAATAATAATGCTTAAATACTAATATTAATTTTAATACAACAGCAACAAGACCAATAACAATATGAAATTTTAACAACTATTTGTTGCATAGAGTCGTCAGTCATATGTATGTATGCTTGTAAATAATTAATAGGATAAGATGGTACAAATACTTACATACTTATTGTTATTTTTGTTATAATTAAACATTTTTACATACGAGTACGACACAATAAAAACTAAAAAACTAGATTGAACAAAAACAAAAACAAAATGAATAAAAACAATTCAAGTAAAAAAGATCGATTTCGTACACTTGGAATTAAAACGATAGCGTTTCAAAATAAAAGAGTGAGCCTGGCGAAATGTGTTAGTTGACCTAATCTTATCAAACTTGAACATGCATAAACTAGGCATCTTAACTTTTTGATGCAACATATCAATAAAACTGCGCTCAGCAGTATTTAAACGGGATATATTATATTACCATTCTCATGGGTGATACCAACATCCGCTCCACCATGGGAACGCACGGTTGTGTAGTTAAAAACAACAATGGAGAGCGACTAATAGGGCTATGCCAGACATAGCAACTAGTCTAAGGTGGAGATTCATTAATACATATGGACATCTCCCAGCGGCAACCCATGTAATCAGATTGATCACATAAGCGTAAGTTAAAGATGGAGAAGCTCTTTGGCGGATGTGAGAAGTAGAGGAGGAGCTGATATCGGCAGTGACCACGTATTTATTACAGGCGAAATTAAGATCAAACTGAAATATCGAAGAAGAATCATTATCATCACAAGCCGAAAGCGTCTCAGCATACAGCAACTTTGGAATAACACGACCAGTAACGCATTGGCCATGGCAATACACGAACAGTTACAACCAAACCAACATCACACATGGGAAGATGTCACAGCAACATATAATCAAGTCGCAGAAGAAACACTGGGTCTAGTGCAAACACTTAGAAACACATGAATATCAAACGACACTTAAAATCTGATCTCTCAAAGAAGCGAACCTAAGTTGCAGCAAAACCATGTTATGAGGCAGCAATACCGACAGTAGGCGAAAGAGGTAAAGAAAGCTGCTAGCAAAGACAAAAAGAAGTTCCTAGAAAGTCTATCAAAAATAGCAAAAGAAACAGTTGGACAAAATAACACGAGAAAACTACACCATACGATAGATTATCTCACGAATAGAAAGTTTAGCAAGAGCCATGTGATTGCAGTGGCACAATTATATCGAATAGTGAAGCACAGATGGAAAGAAAATTTCGGAAAATAAACAACGTTACAGAAACCGTTTAAGGCATTGAAATATACCTTAACAGTCCTGTACAAAATACATTGAACTTAGCATGTAGCCCTACCAGTTTGAATGAAATAAGAGGCAATAGTTGTATTGAAGAATAATAAAGCAGCAGGCAAAGTTGGTTTTGGCTCTAGGAGGGAATATTCGGAACCTATATAAAAACACGTCATCATATTCTAGGCGGAAGTTTATGCAGTTAAGAGATGTTCTCTACTTAACCTGTTGATGAAATATAGAAGACAAAACATAGCCTTACTATTTGATAGTCAGGCCACCATTCAAGCACTTGGCTCCTATGAGGTTGACTCAAGTTTAGCTTTCGAATGTCTCGGTAAATTGAACCAGCTGGGCAGCGACAATAAGGTCAGCTTATGCTGGGGGCGTGTCATGTAGCAATTTCGGGGAATGAAAGGGCCGATGAACTGGATACAAAAGAAGCTTTCACTCCACTGGCGGGCTCTAAACCCTTTTACCGACTGGGTGGGGGCCTGGAAGGGCATACTCAATAATAATGAGGGCAACGAGGGGCGGGTACTTTTCTCCGGCCGTACGGGTCTGAAACATTCTAAACATTTGTTGAAGATTCGAATCCTACATGTTGATGTTCAGAGACAACCTGAGGTTATTAACCGGGCTTTTGACCAGTCATTGCAGGCTAAATGGACATCTGAGTTAAATGGGTTACTTTCAAGATCGATGTGCAGATTCTGTGATGAGGAAATCGAATCACCAGAGCACATACTCGATATATGTGAGACACTGATACACTTAGAGAGGAAGTATCTGGGTGCCTATCAATTTCTGGGCAGTTATCGCGGTTGATACCAACCGACATCCATAAGGACACCATATATAGATGGGAGGAGGAAAAAAGGCATAATTGTGAAGCTACCAAAAAGTGGCGACTTGAAAGATGGCAATAACTGTAGAGGAATTACTCTGCTTAACAGCATATATGAGATGCTAGCAGGCATCATAATTAAGAACATATTCCGAGACGAACAGACAGGCTTCCGGTCAAATTGAGCTTGCGTAGACCAGACCAACACGCTACGCGTTATTATTATAACACGCTACGCGTTATTATTATAACACGTTATTATTATAACACGTAGCGTGTCTATAGAATGACCTTCGATACCATTTAACGTATGGGAAGCATTGAGAAGAAAACTAGTACTACAGAAAATCATACGAATAATACGGGCAATGTACGAGGATGGAGAACTCTCTGTTCTTCACAACAGAAGCATCAATCAACCATTCCATACTAAAGCTGGAATTAACAACAAGCTCAACAAAGCAAGATCGATATACGGACGATTGCAGTCGCTCATACATAACCAGGCTAACCAAGCTCAGAATATTCAACTCATGTGTAAAGTCAATTCTGTTGTATGGCAGTGAAACCTGGCTTGTGTCTAACATCATCACGCAAAAGCCTTAGAATCATATGCGAGTTATTCTGGCCTAACACCAAAAGCAACATTGAACTAATTTGACAAATGAGTGGCCCAGACTGAAGCAGATAAGGCAAAGGAAGTGGAGATGAATCGAAAAAAGTTTTATAATGAGTGGAATCCTCAAGATAAAAAAATCGCGGTCAACCAAGAAACACCAGGGTGCACAATTATCCAAAGGCTAAGGCAAAATAATCTTACATGGGAAGAGGTAAAATCAACGGCAGCAAACCGTGTGAGACGGAAATGCTTTGTGGAAGCCCTATGCTCCCAAGAAGAGTAAAGGAAAAAAATCAAAAAAACTACAATAGGAGCCTAATTTGAACAAGTGTTGGAGTTGGTGCCAAATACTCGTATATCAAATGAAATAACGTCACTTAATCCAGACGTGGCAGCAAAAGAGTTAATAGATATTAAATATCATATAAGTGATTTCGCGCGGACCGTCATTAACTTTAACTTTCTTTTGTTGTATTTATTTTGTTTTTAAAATATTTATTGTAGTTTTTGAAATATAATATAAACAATGTTTTGCGAATTAATAATAATGCTTTTGAATTAAGAATGATTTGGCAAATTATATGTAAAGTGCAAGTACTTATTTAGTCCATATTCTCATAATTAATGCCTAATAATAAACGATAACTTTTAATCGTAGTAAATTACTTGGTAATTAAAAACTTAACAGAATTTATTACACTGATAATATGGTTAAAAATACGTTTCAGCTTTAGTTACAAACAAAACAGATCAAACCCAAGCATTCCTCTTAAAATATAATTCATTTGACAATTTTAAAGGCAAATACTTATTTAAGGCCAAAGATAAACTGAAAAAAATAGCACCCACACGCTGGCAAAAGAGCAAAATATTAAATTCAAGACTAAAGCTTAAAGTGGCATGATCAACACTGATGTTGCAAGACTACCACGAACAACAATTGAAAATATGGTCCATGTAAAAGTGCGTGGTGGCGGTGCATGATGTGTTTCTACTTTTATTTTTAGGTCGCCAAGCCAGACGCATGTCATCTATCACTTAAAGGCGCGCGGGCTCAAACCCATAAACACATGCACACACACTCACACATCATTCGTATGCTAACCAAAGCGTAAACGAAACCGAAATCGAAAAACAAGCCCAAAACAATGCCTTTTTGTTTTTCATAAAATTTACGAACAATTTTGGTTTTATTTTGTTGATTTGTTAAGGAAGACAATTTAACAACAATTTTTTGACTGTGTGTAGTAGAATATTGGTGATGAAAATCAAACAGAGCTCAACAGAAATAATGGCAGAGACAACAACAAAAAAATAAAATAAGAAAAATTAGTTGCATGCTACTTGGCAACAAATACTATTCCACTACACACACAGACATTTGTAGGCAGTTAAAAAAGAGAAACAAAAAAAAAAAAAAGAGAAAAAAACAAAAGATATACGAATGTGATGTTGAAGGAGTTTTTTTTTCATCATTTTCGTTGAACGACTAGACATGAAAGCAGACGAACTGACATAAATCACAGCAAAAGTCAAATAAACTGCCAACCATCCAGCCATTCATCCTGCCAGCCAACAACAAAATTTAAGTAAAGAACCCTTTTTTTAAACAAATGAAGAGAGAAAATAACAGCAATAGCAACAATTGTTGTTAGTTGTTGTTGCAAGAACAAGAACAAGAAATACTGTTGTTGTTCCCTTCATATTGCCAACTTAATAGTGTTGTTGATTGTTGTTGTTGTTGTCTGTATGAATTTTTGATATTGTCTTTACACAGGCCAACAAAATATTATTGTTGGTGAGCGATAGTAAGTATGCAAAGACGTTTGTTTCTTAGTACCTATGGAAGTGATGCAGCTTGTGCTTATACAACGAGTATGTGGCATAATGATTATGATTCTTTACTTCAACAACAACAGACAGCAGTATCATCTTTTATTTCATGTTTCCTTGCTGTTCTTGTTGCTGTTGCTGCTATTATTTTGATTTTTATGGCGTTATTTTCATTGTTTCATCAACAACATCATTGTTTTTGTTTTTTGTTTTTTTTTTTCTTCTTTTCAACCAGGATACAGTTTATGAACCCTTCTTTTGCGAGATTCATTATGACCAAAAACAGATTCTTTTTTGTTTTTTTTTTCTTGTTTTTCGTATTTTTGTCAACGTTGCCTACAGGGCTAAAGGGAGTTTTGTTTTGCCAAACGTCCTAAACAATACACACACTTACTCTCACACAAATTATGGCCAATTTTGGTAACCACATTTTGGCATTCTGTTCACTTTTTATGGCAATTATTAGTAGATATTCCTCTCTTTTCTTATGTGCTACTACTACATACTGTACATGCCATATTCTAAAATAAACATTTTTATGAAGAGGCTTATAGGCAATAAATATTCGCAAGATTAAAACTGGTCAACAGAATCCTTTAAATGATATTGAGAGACCAAGGTAGCAAAGGCATCTATTTGATCCATGATCTACAGCATGTTTGCATGAAAATTTCCACATCAAAGAGCCTTATGCTCGATGAATGCCGCTATTTTTACACTCGACCATAAGCGTAACACCATGTCGAATAATGTAAAAGACTCAGGCCCAAAATCTCACAAGCCTCTATTCCGCGATTACAAGGTAACGTGTATTAAAGGTCATGTCTGTGCTAAATGTTCCTGTAAAAATGATAGGACTCTGCAGAATGACCTTAAATGACAGTTCACCTCCAAATTGTTCAATATTAAACGGATTTCCAAATAGAGTGATAGTTTATTAGGTAATCTTTTTAAAATCTCATGGAAGCCACAATTTATATTCAAAAGTATATGCTACTCGTATGCGTCCCGGCTACTTCAGACTAAGTAAGGAATTTTCTCGACAAAACAAAAGTCACATGGCATTAGAAACTAATACTACCAATGTTATTACAATATATAGCGCAAAAGTATGGATACTTTCGCAAGCAGACTGCATTGGTTTGGTTTGACTTGTTATGAATATAAGTGAAACTGATTTGGAAAAAGATCTTTCGGGTATGTATTCGATAGAGGATTCACAATAGTATCCCCACAACTACGGTCAATAAATCCAACACTCCTACAACACTCGTCAGATATACTGTCATATACAACATAATCTTAATCAATGCGATATTAGATCCAGACTGTAACAATGAGATAAATATCTCAGTAGGTTATTAAGTCTACACCCAGATAACTTACCAAAGCTGGATAGTAAGTAGTTTCTAATGAAGCGGTTTCTTTAAAACCTTTGGCCGGGCATTTGCATAATGTGGAAGACTGTTTTCTACTTTTCTCTGTTTCTGCAACTGCGAAAATAGACCTTGAAGGTGGTCGAAGTCGACTCGCACATTTGCCATTCATCTAATATTCAGCTATTATTAGTTAAATATAAGTTGAATACCCTACCATCCACCCTACAAGTGTCTTGATAACGCAATGACTACTAAAAAAAGATCCTGAGATACTAGTTTTGTTAGACTTTAGCAGAATTGCCACTTAAGCCGTGTTGTAGCTGTTCAAAACAAATCCTATTCTAGCCAACTAGTCTACGTATGTATATCAGGGTCGGCAACCCACTGGGTAAACCAATAAAACCCACCCAGGTTTTCATAGTTTATTTACAACAAAAATATGTGTAATTTTCGTGCTGGGACCACAAACTTATTTGTTGCGTTTTTGAACTCAATAAGAGAACGAAATAACAAATTTATCAAATCACTGCTTACACTTTTTACCCACCCCTGAGCCAATTTCCAAATTCCGTCTCACAGAAATTTCTCGTCTTCTAAGGTGCTCCAACTTTGAAGCCGATTCTTTATTTCTTATACCTCTTTATACGGCCTAAATAGTTTCAGAAGATGTAGGCCGTAAATCGAAATGCCTTTAAACGAGATGAATATGTGTGCCGTTTGCTTCCCTTACACTTTTTGTTAAAGAATTAAGAATCCACGATTTTTTAACCGTAACCGTAACGAGATAATTTGTGATTAAAGCATATGTTTTCCATAGTTCCAACAGGCCGTTATAGTGAAATGTCATGTAAAGAAAGCCCGTCGCAACATCCGGAGAATACGGCGGCTTCGACATTTGATCGTTTCTAATAATTGTTTAGAAACTTTTGTGACATAAGGTCGAGTGTTGTCATGCAAAAGAATGACTTAATTATGTGTGTCTTGATATTCCGGCCGTTTTTCTCACAATGTATGATTCAAATGAAGTAATTGCAGTCTGCTCCGAGTCAGTCTGCCTTGATTCCACCAAGAGTGCAAAATTGCATTAAAAATACTATACAAAACAACGTGATTGTATAAATAAACCAAACATACGAGTATTGTAGTCTTGAACGAAATATGGAAGCAGTTATAAAACCCAATAAAACCCGGCGGGTTGGATTTTTTTAAAAACCCGGGTTTTGCCAACCCTGATGTATATCCATAGTAGTGTCTTCGCGCAGAAAGATGACCCGGTATTTTTCTATTAACGAACAAGTGCCTAATAAAAAATTCTTCGCTAAATATTTAAAAATGATATTAAACTCTTGTTTTTGACGAACAAAATGCTTAACAGGGCATAGAAACAAACAAACAAACAAAAGTAAACACAATTAGAGAAGAGAGTAAACGCTTCGTTCTCGAACGATTGCCAAACTATTAAAAAAGAATATTTTGCATTATAAAAGTGAAATAATTAAAAAATATTATTGGCGAATATTTAGTGATGCCTTAAAAGTTAGATATTGCTAAACTTTCGATGTTGATATCATAGGCAAACCTTCGAGTTCGAAAGATTTGCTGCCACAAACTGAGCGACGGGTGAACTCTATAAGTTCTTTTTCGTTTCGCTTCCAATAGTCGTTTTCGATTATTATATCAGAGAAATGTTTGCCAAACGTTCGAGAGCGATGTTATTATCAGATGTCGTGGTCAAGCGGGATCTAACGAATAGTGATGTAATAATGTATGAATTTATGACAGTATTTCCACATGCAATATATTGAACCACCTTAAAAGTTATCAACGCTATCTTATCTAAAACCTTAGGTAATCGTTTATATTACACAATATTTTTACGTAATAGTTTAATATTTTCCTTTTTTAACATATTAATTAATATTTTTTTTTTGTTTGTTTTAAAACTCCATTGCATTGTATTAAGCTATTAAGTCCAAAACTATTTGTAGTATTCGAATTAAATTTTTTTTTATTTTTTTTTGATTAATTTATGCCCACCAGCTGAAAAATTTTAAGCGTGAGAAAAATGTTAAAATTAAAAATATTTTTAAATGCATACAAATATATATTTAATGCATATTTAATGCTATTAACCAAAAATAAAAATCAATTTAAATTGTTAAGTTTTAAAAATATTGTCTAAATTATTTAATTAAATTCATATAAACAACCACCCACCCGATTCATTAATTATTAATTTCTTCGAATTATTTGTTTTGTTTTTATTTCACGCTCCAACATTAGACTGATAAGCTGATGGAATACTGACTGGCTGACTGACCTACGACAATAAAGTCTAAACAATTAGATATTCATCATCAAAATTTGTTACAAAAAAAATACAAAATTTAATCCAAAAAAAAAAAAAAAAATTAATTAAAATAAAATAAACAGCTTTTGTTTTTATTTATAAAAAATTAAATTAAAATATTAAAAAGTCAAGAAAATAGAAGCTCAAATCAACTCTCCTCACCTCACCTCACCACACCTCATCACACCTCGCCACAAATACCGTTTAATTATTATTAAAGTTAATTTTATTTAAATTTAAATTAAACACTAAAAAATCAACAAACAGCAGTAGAAAGAAATAATTAACAAACATATGAATAAATGTATGAATGAATGAAACGATGAATAAATGTATGAACGTAACAAAATTAAACGAATTAATGTATTTAAACGAATAAACAAATCCACAACCTGTCAAACAAATCATTTGTCATTCATCACGTTTATTAAAAACCAACAACAAACATACAACAAATTAAATTAAAACATTTTAGTATTATTAACAAATATAAATATTAATATAAATATGTATTATTAATAATATTAAATATTGACAAATATTTTAAATGCGATCTACGAAATGATCTCCGTCCAACGTATTAACCTGTACCAGCCAGCCAATTAGACGAAAGACAAATGATAATGGACAGACTATTCAGTGGCTGACTTACTGACTTCTTTAAGACAATTAATACTAATTTTCAATAATTATTCACTTGTTAATTATTTAACTGTTTTGCGTTAAAAAAATAGAATAGATTTCAAAAAAACAGAAAAAACAAATGAAACAAATTGATTATGATCGACTATTCTGATATGCTACACCATGATCTCGTAAACTTTAAGACTAAATATGTGCTTATTTCGTGAATGGTAACACTTAGCTCATGTCTGATTTGACAGATAATTAGTTTTATCCTTCCGCTGAACGAATATGGTTGTGTATACGCTCGAACAACGCTGGGAATCTGGGCCTGCGATCGACTTACAGAAGATGCCGATTTTGCCAAAAAAATCATCTTTTCAGATGATGCTCATTTTGATCTTGGCGGGTATGTAAACAAGCATAATTGTCGCATTTGGGGCACAGAAAACCCGCACGCATACATTGAAAAGCCGATACACCCAAGACGAGTCACTGTTTGGTGCGGATTTTGGTCCAGAGGCATAATTGGGCCATTTTTGTTCGAAAATGAGCAAGGAATGGCGGTTACAGTCAATGGCCATCGTTATCGGGCCATGTTGAACGAATTTTTGTTCACAAAAATTGAAGAGGAGGATATTAGCAACATTTGGTTTCAATAGAACGGCGCTACGGGCCACACAGCCGAAGCTACACTCTATGTTTTGCGCCCTGTTTTTGAAGATCGCATTATCAGCCGCAGAGCTGATGTCGTTTGGCCACCTCGGAGCTGCGATTTGACACCGTTGGACTATTATTTGTGGGGTGCCGTCAAAGATAAGTGTTAGGCCAACAAGCCAGAGACAATTGACGCTTTAAAGGACAATATTTGTGAAGCCATTGGTGAAATACAGCTTAAAAATTGTACCGATCGTGTAGGCTACTACATGGCCAGCCGAGGCAGCCATTTCAATGAAATTATATTCCATTATTAACCGGAAGGATTGTACTTTGCAATAAAAAAAGAAATTTGAGAAAATATTCAGTAGTTTTTTTTATAGCATTTTTGAAAAAAAAAATTATTTGGCGGACACTTTTATTGCTACGATGACCAGCACCTGGCTCTATAACTAGTTACAACCAAATTACAACAAACTAATGGACCAACTTTAATAGAATTTAATAAATACCATATTTTAAATTTGATTTTTTAAATTTTTTGCTAAATTCTAACCCAACTTCGAAAACTTCATCTTATGACCAACTTTAACGTGTAATTTCCATCAAGTTTTACATTTGTCCTGAGTAGAGCTTGTGACATGACATACTTAACAACGCTGCAGTCCGTGGTAACGCGAGGTGTGCGGAGCAAGTAACGTGAAAAGAGGAGAGAGGAGAACCCTATTTTCCGACAGAAGAAGAAACAAATGAAAGTCTGGAGCCTGTGGAAATCGAGATGCTTAGGAGTGGAAATGAAGTCGCAAATTCTACCAGAAAGTGAATTGTAATGCTTAAGGCTTTGTTACAGGCATTTCCTCCTACAAGGATGAAAATGGAAATTTGTTGACTGACCCTGAGAGCGTGCTGAGGATTTGGAAAGTCCATTTTTTCAGACTGTTGGTGTCTAATGGCAGCAATGATGAAGATAACTCCGATAAAATGATGCTGTTGAATGTGTACCCTCCAACCAGAACATCAATAGTGATTAATTACTAGAGTCCCTGCATCTATCTGGTTAGAGGAACGCATGCCCGATGATTGCTATGTCCTGTACATTAAAAGGGATACAAAACCGTAGCCTCCAACTATAGGGGTATATCATCGCGTACAAAATTTTGTAGAGCGTTATGTGCAAATAGTTAAAATCCAAAGTAGATGATATAATTGGTCCATATCAATATGTTTTTCGACCTGGTAAATTTATCACCCATCAAATTTTCACACTACGTCAAATCATGGAAAAGACTTAAGAAAGACAAGTGGACACATAGCACCTATTCGTCGATTACAAGACTGCTTTTGATAGCCCGATTTGTGCAAAGGTGTTTAATGCAATGTCTAACTTAAGTATTCCTGCAAAGCTGATAAGGCTTTGCAGAATGACGTTAACTGACACAAGGTTATTAATTAAAATAAGAAAAAATCTTTAGACAGGGTGATAGGTTATCGTATAATCTATTCAATATTTTATTAGAAAGGTTCGTGTGTGACGAAGCTGTTAAAAGACAGGAGACATATGATGCCCTCATATGCTGATGATATTGATATTATTGCTTGTGATGTAACTGCTGCTTTTGCAAATATTGAAGGAGAATAGATGAAAATGGATCTGGCAGTGAACGAAGCTAAAACCTAGTTTTTGATTCCACAAGGCTGGAACAAAGTGTGACGTTGGTAACTACAAGCTTGGAAAAGTGGACGAATTTAACTATTGCGGTACATAAGTACTACGAATAACATCAGTTTGGAGATAAGGCGAAGAATAGTACTTGCTAATTGATGGCTTTTTCTTGTCTCAGCAAGCAATTTAAGAAATAAGCTCTCTCTCGGAGCAAACGAAGATCACTCTGCATAAGACGCTTATGCTTATATGGTATGGCACAGATGCTTTGGTATAGCTGTTCTTGAAGTCTTCGAGAGAAAATCCTTTGTAAAATATATGGCTCCATCTGCGTTTGCGGCAAGTATAGACATCGAAAATTTATGCTGACATTGACGTGGTTAGACGCATCACAGTACAACGTTTGCATTGGTTTTGACATGTCGTGCATATGAATGAAGAGAAGATCCTTTGAGTTTTTACCTGATGGAAAGCGCAGTAAGGACGACCGGAACTTCGTTGAAAAGATCAGGTTGAAAAAGAAATTTTTTTTTTCCTAATTTGCTATGAGAAAGTGGAGGAACATCGCTTACCCTCGAAATGCTTGCAATTCTTTTCTAATTCAGACTAAAGGCCAGAAGGTTGTTATATGTGACCAAATATCAATGGAACCCAACCAAACAATTTCTTAAATTAATCTTCACATGTTTGGCAACAAATGCCCATTTGCCGACGGGGTAAATAAATAAATTTTGATAAAATTTTACAACTACTTTTTTAGAACTCTAGTCTCAAATTTAAGATCGATTTTAATCAATTTTAATCCTACGCTTAAGCAGTAGTAAAATACATTTTTGTAATAATTTTGCTGAATAGTTATAGGACCACTACACAATAATATGGACAATTTTTTATCAACTTAAGTTTTAGTTGTGGAAATCTAGTCTCAAATATAAAATCGATTGCAAAAAACACCCCACGCTTAAGAAGTGGTAGAATAAAATTTTTATATTAATTTTGGGGAATAGTTAAAGGGTGGCTACACATTAATATGGACCATTCCTTATCAAGTTCAATAAGATCATAAATGGCGCATTAAAGTTTAGTTGTGCTAAGTTTTAGACAGATTTTTACTAGAAACTAATAATGGGTCAAATTTATGCACTTTAATTAACCTTCAAATCATATTTCTTGTAAAATTCCGTCTGAATAAAACAAATTCAAATTTACCAGGAGGTAACAGCGTCTGGATTCAAATGTTTATTTATGATTAATGTTATTTGCTTTATGGGCATAAAAAACACTATAACACTGAAGTTATGTTTTCTTTTTTCTTTTTGTAAGTACCTAAGGCTTCATCTTCAGGCATAAAAATTTTATCCTGCAAAATTTTAATGAAATAAAATCAAAATTAAAAACTGCTGTCTGATTACAAAACTTACATAATCTACTGAGAGGCAGACCGGCCTGTGGACATGCTTCTTTCCAATAATTGAGGATTACTTACCGACCGTTCTAATTAGAAGTGAATGCTAAACCCATAGTTTCTATGCTTGCAGACATGAGTACAAAACAAGTTTATACCTCTACCATCATCGAAAGTGTAAGGTAACAAATTCTTTCATTAAAGAAAAAAATTAAATAAATAAAACCAATCAGAACAATTTTACATATTTTATTCATTAATTTTAAAAATAAGAATGAACTGCTACTGGTTCAATAATGGACTGATACACACTGCTGCCAAGAGGAAAGAAACAAAATCATTCATTAAAAATATCGAAAATAATTAAAGAACGAAATTTAAAAACAATTTGAATTCGAATAAAATTGAATGCGCCAAGGCGCGTGCGCTTGCCTTTTGAGAAACCAAATTCAATGCTGCTGACTCAGAAACAAACACAAAATAAAAAAAATCTTCAATATTCATAATGAATATTTTAACACTTAATTCAATAAAAAAATAAAACAAAAAGTAAATAATAATTAATAATAAATACGATTGTTTTTTTTTTTTCTTTCCCTCTTTTTTACATTTATTAATAAATTAACACCAACAACAGTGTTAATTAACAACAACAAGGGTAACATTTATTATTAATAATTTCTAATTATGGCAAAAGAAATAACGAAATAGAACGAAAAAAAAGCAAAAAAAAAAAAAACATTTCAAATTATGATCTTGTTAGTAATGATAATGACAGTAGTGATGATCATGATTATAAATTTCCATAACAATTTGGTAAGATCACAAGCACACTGACTGTTACACGATTTTTAATTGCTTCCCCCCTCATGCTATAGGAATCCGAATGCAAAAATCAATGTTTTATCACTTCATTGATTACATGGCACATTTTAGTCGTACGTCCTGCCAGCTATTGATTCCAATAAATGCTGGCTGACTGAATCGATTTGTAAAACATTGTTAAGCTCAGCAGGAAGACGCACACTTTTTTTTTAGAAAAACATCGATGTTTGTACACTCACAAAAATTGTGTTGGTTAGATTATAACATACTCGTACATATATCTACTGTTTTTATTTTAATAATATAATGGCATTCCACGGAGGAACACGGGGATTTCTCTCAATCAATGATCTGTACTAGATTGTAATCTTAGACTCATAGAAAGAGACCTACAGTTATAACATCGGCTACGAACACCAGATGCATTAGTTAGAAAAGTGTATCATAGCGAAAATACTTAGAACCAGTCGCTAGCAATATGATAAGGTCAGATGGTCTGGCTTGGGATTGAATTGCACATCTTTTGGTTGGTCGGCGGGTGTCCTACCTACCATACCACCACGCTTTTAATTAAATTATTTTTTATTTCATTACAAAAATAATCGTTTGCGATTTCCCACAAATTTCTTAAAGTTGCTCACTTAGGAATTTACATTCTTTTAACACTTTTTGGATACCAACCTTTGTAACAGCCAGGCTAAATCGAATCGGATGAATCGGTTTTTAATAAATTGAGGGCAATAATTCTGCCTTGGCTTCTTTAAAACCTTGCGATTAACAAGCTGCTTAATAGGCTTTACTTCTCTGGCGACAGGGTCGGCGCTTACGCGTGTGATATCGCCATTGCAGTGACTGACATTTGGAGTTCGGAGTTAGTGTGAACCCTTGAAAGACCGATATAATGTTCTTCACTATGAGGTATTAGATACCTCACTTTATGTTGCCCAGTGTGAATAGAACCAGGCTTAACTTGAGTCCTACTGTTAAATATCTGTGCCTTATTCTTGACCACAAGTTAAGCTGGAAAGCTAACTTGACTAAGAGAGCTTGTAAGTTGGTTTGTGCCACCTACTGCTGCAGAGCAGTAAGTGCAAAATGGTATCTCAGTCCTAGCGTTATTCGCTGGACTTATTCAGCAGTTATTGAACCCAATCTTTTGTATGAAGTAGTCTTCTGGTGGACTGCCTTTTTTTGTGATGGACTGGTTGTGATGCTTGGATGGCTCCCTTCGGCGATACTCGTCTGGCAATGGACCAAACATGTAGTGGTGAAACTACGCGATCGCTAAACTGCCTTATTCTATCTGAGTAACCCGTGATACTGGGTGATATCGACTATGTCTCATCTGGATCTGATCTGTATAGGGGATTGTATGTTATGAATCCTATGTTAGTAAGGAAGATTGCGTCTCTGGCTATATCATCCCCAGCGAATTAGTAGACATCTATACGGATGGTTCCAGACTAGAGAACAGGTGTGCAGTGGAATTTTTTCCGAGAGGCTCAACCTTGGTGTTGCAGTGTATTTCAGGCTTAATTGATGACCATTTTTTCATACTGAAGATTGGATCCGTAGTAATGGCGCTCCTACCGACAGTATATATATGATGTTCTGTTCTGATAGCAGGCGGCGATCAGATCTCTGGTCAGGGACTGTCCTGATTCCCTTGTGGCACTACCACGATATTTTGTGTACACCTCATCTGGGTTACTGGTCCCGGAGACATTCCGGGAAACTGTGATGAGCTCGCTAGGATGGGTAGACTTCTGCCTGACAAGTTAGATATATAGCGTACCAATCAACTGTTCAAACTGGGCCGTCAAAACATATCCGCTCTTATATCCATCCTCATGAGCCATTGCGTCACGGTTTCGCTGAGCTTACCTGTAAATTACTTTTGTCGTGTCTGTGGATTGGCCGCAGAGGAGGAGAGCGTGGTCCAATTTATTTGGCGGAGACTTCTTACACTAAGCTCTCCCTTTCTCGATGGTCTATTGGAACTACCGATCCTTGACATCAGAACAATACCCAGGTGCATTAGACTGTTGGGCTGGTTTCAATCTAACCTAGGGAACTGCTTTTGTGCGGTGCCTCTGTTTAATCATCAGGACTCTGGTGAGTAAAACGAAGACAACGCGTTAGGTGATAACGGGCTCAAGTTTGGCTTTTTTAGTTAGGCTACCATTCTCTACTACTTTCCTACCTACTTAGGGCAATAATGGAGTTACGGGAAACTCTTTATTCCACGATTTTCATAGTGATTTTTAGCGAAATTAAATTCTTATTCAAAACCAAATATATATCAATTGTTGTAGGTGAGTGCATACGTCTTATAATGCTTTGTAATGCACATGGCTTATGTGTATTATGTAAAGTATACTTGTGGGAAAATGGACTTTGAATAAACGTTTAATGGATTTCAGGATATTCAGAATGCTATGCTATTACCCATAATAACTTTTAGGCGCTAACAGAATATATATTTCTTGGTATTTCGCTTCAATTCTTAGCCACAGTCATTAGGTGTAAATTTCACATATTGTTTACTTCATAATTTTACCAACAACTTTCTTCGAGTGTATCAAAAAACAAACGTATTTAACAATCAATCATCTTGTTTAACTTAATGTTGTTCCATGTTGGAAACCATTTAGAACTAAAGCAGAAAGGAAAAAATTGTCTAAATCATCACCTTTCAGAATCGTGGATGATTGAGAATGACTGAATGAATGAATGAAAGACAACTTATCTACTTCTGCACCCACATACCATAAATGACATTCCAAAAAGGAATCACCGAGGCTATGCAATGCATGCGCGCATACGCAATAGGCAAGCGGCATATGCAAATATGTTCGACAAATTAATTTCCATATTAATATTGGCTGTTAAAAACAGAAATAAATGAATGAATGAATGAATGAATAAATGAATGAACAAATAAGTGAATTTGTGTAAAGATTTGTTTACTTTATTAATTTTATTGTTTTTGTTGTAGTTATTTTTCATTTTAACCAAAACGGAAATTGATTTCATTACCAAAACAAACAAACCAAATTAAAATGAATGGAAATGTAAAAAGAATTTAACGTGAATGCAATGAATGAACGAATGAGTGAATGAAAATGATCACTCAAAAGCAAAAAAACAAATTTTAATTGAGTTTGAGAATAAGAACGTGAAATATTCATATTTCGTTCACACAAAAGTCAGAAGGACGGCTGCTGACAGAGTGGCTGACTGACAACACGGACATAGTGATCTTAAAATGCTAGACAGATAGACATACACATGAATGATTGGTTTTTAAGTTGCCAGCACAAAATAAAAAAAAAATAAAAAATTTATGTTACACGACCACAAAGAGGGGCAGGTGAGACCTGTTTCACTACAAAAAACAAAACAAAAAAAAAAACAACAAAATATTACTTTCATTTAATGAGCACCACTACCAACACTTTGATGATAATGTTGATCAGCATTTAAAAGCTACAACGTTATTTAACCATACTCGTCAAGAGTATTAAAGTGAATGTCAGACCAACTGACTGACTAGTGGCTATAAGCTCATCTTGACTGATTACAATCGATTAATTATTATGCCAAAGATTCCAAGTAATTAGATATGATGGGATTTCATTTCGCCTGCATTTGTTGTTTGTTTCTTATCCATCCATCCATCCATCCATCCATCCATCCATCCATCTATCCATCTATCCATAGCAATTAAAACTAAATGCTATCATTTATTATAAAATTTATTACCGGGTTTTTTTGTTTTTACTCGCTTACATATCCATCTCGTTTCAAAGATATTTTTTAGATGTTGAGGTGCGTGCATATGTTATTCATTATATTGGAAGATTTGTTTCGAATATTAGTTTCATGCCTCAGATAACTGCATCTAATGCTACATCTGTGTGTGGTCGATGGGGTCTTTAAAATACCATTAAAGTCGTTTAATTTGAAGTAAAAAAATATCTTCCAATATATCTTTGTTTCAAATGAAAATAAACTTAAGAAGTTATTGGTGATTTGAAACTGTTGTGATTGAAATCATAGTCAAAGTTAAATTCAAAATTATTTCTTCATTGAGCATAAAAATTGTTTTTAATGACAGGAAAACTAAACTCAGTAATGGCTTAGATATTCAAAAGTTTTATTACTTCCTAAACTAATAATTAATCGGCTTAGGTTACTGTAAGATAATTCTGGATGTGGTTAAAAGTGTTTTCTTTCAAGCTGCTATTCGGATCTCAAATCTATCAGCTAAGTTGGCTAGTTAACTGAGAATAGATCAACTACAATTAGCAACAAGTGCGGTTTTGAAACCAAGCCAGACCACCTAAAATGATAGTGAAAGGGAAGAAGGGATTATAGCCACATTGAGTTCCTTACAAAGTGGAGAAGACCAAGGGGATCCAGATCTGCGCACTGCGCCAAGCCATTGAAGAAAGGTATACCAAAGTATCGCAGTTGGTTGCCTGCCAGACCCGGGTACTCACACAGAAAGTGAACGATTGTCTCCCTCGCAGAGGTAGTTTTGCAGCTTCTGTGGGGGGGTCTTCAGTTGTATAAGTGCCTTGCCACAGCGCCCTCGAGATAGCACAAGAGGAAAGGGAATTCCACCTGTTCTGAGCCCTCTCACGAAAGATACTATAGATTTACCCTTTAACTACAGTCATAAGGCAGCAGATGTAGGTGATAGATTTCACATCCATCGAGGCTCTCCTCTTTTTACTAACGATATCTCTGTGTCTGGGAAACCAAATCAAGGTAATAGTACATATAATACCGAGGAACAACATCTCTTTACATTGGAGAACTAGGACCGAGTTGCTATTAGGCGACACCAGGGCCCTGATCCTCGCCACAGGCCCCCGATACCTCCGGCAATCTAAGGGATACCGCATAGTCAGCAGATGCGGATAAAATAACAGGCCACCACACCGGATGTCATCTTGCATCCATCTATGAAGACCGTAATGCTAAAACTCGTAAAAAGCCTACCTCTTCTCAATACGTTTCACCCAAGCAAAAAAGGTGTTCTCGTGCTCCGAAATTTCCAATTTACAAATAACGAAGTCTCATTCTAATTCCCTCAGAGACGATGTAAGAATTCCTGTGCTACCATGATCACTGAGCGATTGCCTCCAGACATCGAGTGCTGGGAAATGTCCTGCAAGCACCAGTGACACTCAAACACGCAGTGCTCTAAACTCTCTCCAATTTAGTGATGATAAGGCTCTTACTAAGAGCTCCACTCCACAACAGGCAGCCCTATGTCAGAATTGACAGAACCACCAGGTTATACATCCAGAACACCATTTGTGGTTTGAGTTCCCATTTTCAGCTGAACGTATAATTGCAGAAATAAAAGTCTTCATAAGCCGTTTTAAGCTACTACTCGACTTGCAGCTTCCACTGAAGTTTTAAGTCCAATATCACACCCAGATACTTGACTTTTAATGAAAGGTGCGGAGATTTTAAATACAATTTGGATATTCTAAATGAAGGTGTTAAGCATAAGCTCATTCAATGACTAAGCCTTACTAAAGCACCTTCCAATGGTGTGCCGACACCATAAGGACCAAATTGTCAGCGTAGGGCACCACCTTCACCCCACGGCCATTAATTTCGAATAAAATCTCATTCACGACGACCAACCATAGAAGATGCGAGAGAATACCACCCAGAGAACTACCTCAATGCACAAAGCTTGTAGGACAGCACTGCTCTAATCCCCCTACATCTTAGCAAGGACTCAACCCATGGGTAGAAATTTTATAGGCCTTTAAACTTTATTTTGAAATTATCAACAATTTCATTATAATTTATTAGGCGACTATTGTAAGATAAGTAATCGTAGATTGTTGAAGAAGTGTAGCTTGCCCATATGTTGTATTGTTTGCTTGGCGATTAGTCCTATGCAAAATTGAAAAATGAGCCATTTCATTAACGGTAAACATAAAAAATTCGACTGAATAGATCCAGCCGTTCAGAAAGTATGTTACTTCAAAAAAAAAAAAAAAAAAAAAAATGCTTGGAATTTGACTGTCACAAGTTACACTGAGTCGTAGCTTTGGGCACTTTTATTAGCATAGAAAAATAATAAAATTTCATCTTTAACTTTTTAACTTTTCTTTTAAATTAAAGAGAATAATGCTTTTTAGAAGGACTTCTTTTCCTGTTTTTAATTTATGTAAATGAGCACTTTCTCTTCTAAGCCCCAAAGTAATTAAATTTCCATAAAATCTTGTCATAGCTTCCTTAACAGGAACTAACACTCATTTTTGTATTTTAATTACTAAACCATTCTTTTCTTTTATTGTCAACACTCAAACTATAAAGTGAAATTATGTTTCGAAAAAAATCGGTCAAAATGTGTCAATAGATTTTATAATTTTGGAAACCACTTTTCACTTCTCGAATTACATGTTACAGTCAAAGGAAAAGAAAAAGATATTGTACTCGAAGAACATAAATTTTATTTAGTATCTGCTTAATTTATCTATAAATAAAATAAAATAAAATAAAAAATGAAAAAAAAATGAAAAATTCATTCATTGATCATTAAAAAAAGAAAGAAATGTTTCAAGATAAAGATCAAAAGAAAAGAAAGTTTAAAATTACCAACACGAATAGCCAGGTTGGTTGGGATAAATGGACGGATTAGAAAATATTTTTGAGATTCATGCCAGACTGTTCAATAAATGCTATTGATTATAAAGTAACAACAACTACAATAACAATAAAATGAAAATATGTCACCATCATTTCTAAAATATATACATATTTCGATGCTAAACTAAAATAATATGTACAATAAAATATAACAAAAACAACAACAACAACAACAACTACAGCAACAACTACAGCAACAACAGCAATAGAAACATATATACTAAAACAACAGTTTTATGGAAAAGGTTCATTTGATTAAATTTGAATCGTTTTTTTACTTTATTTGTTGTTGGGTATCAAGCATATCGTTTGATTTCGAAAATCTTGGTGGACTTGTCACTGATCACACACTAATAACAACAACAACAACAGCAACAACAACAATACGAACATAACAAAAAGCTAATGATGAAATTTATTACCCAGAGCCATAACAAAACACAACAACAGCGCATAAACCTAATCAAGGTTTTTTTTCTTTTTCTTTATGTTTTAAGATTGAAAAAAAGAAGCAATAAAATCGAACCAAACTAAACTGAGCTAAACTAACTGGCCATATTAAAGGGGCAAAAGTACAGGGTGTTTTTTTAGGCCCGACAGAACTCACAGAAGGGCTAGCTGCCAAACGAACTACTATACTGCGCTGTGGCAAACCATCATGAATAGATCGGCTCTTATAAAGCCGAACCTGCTCATTATCTAGATATGCTTTTCAGAACAATTCGCAAATTTTTGGTCTTTCAGCGAAGAGGTACATTTTTGGCTTAAGGGCTTTGTGAATACACAAAATTGCCCCATCCTACATATTGCTGGCATCATTTGACTTTATTTCTTTAGAGATTGAACATCCAGCCTGCGTTTCGCCACGCACAGCAGTGATAGCCACATGCCCGAAATCATTTTAAAATTTTTTCGAAACTTATTGCTTCTGCTTCTCTCGATTTATATCGAGCTTTCTCAGAGATAGCTCTATAAGAGTGGTTATAGATGGGGTCGATTTCGACGAGTCCAAGCTAAACTCAGAGGGCTCTATTCATTCTTCCACTCTACTTCTTATATTTCCTAACAACTTTCTGCCTCTCACCTATAATCTTATCTACTCTTTCGCATACGACAGCAACATTTGTCACTCATATTGTTACGTTTTTAGAGTGTAGTTCGTAGAGTGTAGTCAAAATAAACATCATTGTGTGTTTGATTTTAATTAAATAATTCTTTATTCACACAATTATGTGTACCACTGTAAACAAAAACAACGAGTAAACAGATCTTTCGATCACGACATTTTCAGCTAGAGTTTATCCACACTGAGATTACTCGTTACTCTGAGTTTACACCAGCGTTCGTCAAACTAATATTAAAGCATTTTACGATTGCGATAGTAATTTGAGAGCTCTCACTCAGACTATTTTGCACTATATTTTCTCATTTTATTTCTTTTTAAGAGGGCGGATTAACATTGAAGCTACCTAGCGCTAGATGACAGCACAAACACAAAAACTTTTTCTGTTTTGGAAATTACGATCTGTCCAACGTCAGCTCTTAAAATTCGACAAATCACTTCACAGCGGTGTTTGGACATGATAAAGCATAATCCTGCTGATTTTTGGCATAGATTAATAACTGTTGATGAAACGTGGGTCAACCACTCCACACCTGAAACCAAAAATCAATCGAAGCCATGGGTGGAAGCTGGTGGAAATGCTCCGAAGAAGACGAAGACAGCGAAATCGGCTACCAAAGTTATGTCCACTGTATTTTTTGATGCACACGGAATATTGCTCATCGATTTTCTTGGAAAAGGATCCACAATCACAGGAGAGTATTATCGTGCATTATTGGATCAATTGGTTGATGCAATCAAGGAAAAACGACCACATTTAAACGATGCTAAAACTACGAGAAATCCACTACGAATTGCTTGATCACCCACCTTATAGTCCAGATTTAGCCCCGAGTGACTTTTTCCTGTTTCCAAACTTGAAAAAGTGGCTCGCAAGAAAAAGATTCATCTCAAACGAAGAAGTGACTACCGAAACTAATGCGTATTTTGAGGAGTTCCCAAAATCATATTATTCAGATGGTATAAAAAAGTTGGAAAATCGTCTTACTAGTTCTCTTTGTTTGTTTATGCTTATTTGTTACCTATGCGTGTAAGTACGTACGTGTGAATACAGAAGAGAAGAACAACTCCTTGCGTGAATCTGGTTTGCAGCAACATACTCTACAAGCTGAGCTTACACCAAATAAAACTGACTGCTATCCGCATCGAGTAAACCGTAATTCGAAAGCTCTCGAATCTCTAGATATTTCAGGTAGATTCCATTTTATTACATTTCTTTTTCTTTAGCTCTCACGCAGCGATCGCATCGTAAGCATATTGCTTGCTTCAGTTCTTATTGTGCTGTTGTTTTTTCTTATTTGTTTCGTTGTCTGCTTGCTTTGTTGTTGTAGTTTAGTTTTCTTTGTAAACAAGCACGTAGTTGTTTTTGTGGCTTTTGTTTATTTACTTAGCAATGTAATCGACAACAGTGGTTCACAAGCTTGATTTTCGTAGTAATATTCCTTTTGATCCTAGGCCGTGCCTCTTGGTGATTAGGGCGAAAAGGATGGATATGAACACCACACTCACAAGTGACCCAGTTAATATCTCTGAATGGATTCGCGCAAACAGGATCGTTTTAATGTACGTGACCCCCAATGTTGTTTTTTAAAACACAGACGTGGAGGTGTGGCGTCATTTGTGTCTATGAGTAAAGTAGATATTGGGGAATCAGATGTTCTTGATGTTTTGACATAAGAATTCACTTGACGTTCGTTGGAGCTAAGCATTCAAGTGCCTCGGTTTTTCACTCCATCTGATTTCTTTAATATTTATATCAGACTCAAAATGGAATACAACTCTCATGTAGGGGCTGGTGTTCTAAAGTCTATTTTGGAGCTTTTCGACCGCGTACAGATGAGGGCGAAGGCACTCATTAATGACGGTAGTGTAGCCAACTCTATCGGTCTTTGTCGCAATTTGGCGTGTGTTTCATTGTTCTTTCGGTACTATAACGGATTGTAATTGGATGAAATATATTATTTGAACGTAGTTTTTGCAGAGCGCATTCCTTTCTAGTTGATTGTCCATCGCACCGCACAACGCATTATAGGGAAGATTTGTACTTTAGTTCGTTTATGGAACAATATTCCCGCAAAAGTCTTTACTGTCACTTACGACATGAGTAAATTGAAATTGAACGTCCATAAACACCACTCTCTCTATCCTCCTTAACACAACCTATTTCCCTAGTACCACAACAATGTACTGCATGAGTGGGGGTGCTAGTTTCCAGAAAAATAAATGTTAAAAAATTGTTTGAATTAAAATTTAATTTTGTGCATTATTTCTTTAGAATTTAATGTTCTGTCGAGCTTAAAAAAACACTCTGTATATCGGCGTACGGTATATGTAGAAGAAAAATCTATTTTGTTTTGTATTTTGTCTAGCATTTACGACATTGTTTGTTGGCTTTATTACCTCACTGAATGATGATAGCCACAGCTAGGCCACTCAGTCGGTAATTTAAACTGGTCATCCACTATTCCCATCCACACACAGCCATACGCTTATATTTGGGCCATTTTTCTTTGTTGAGTTGTATTAGACGAGCATTTAAAACTGTTACGAATGGATGTCATATCGGCGCAAGTGTACTTCGATGCTTGTTTGTATGAATTTCAAACTGATTATTATTTAGGTTGTTTGTGTTGTTGTTGCTTTTGTATTAAGGGGATTTTATTTTTTTCTCGATTTAATTATTAATAAAATTATTATTTTGTTGTAGTTGTTGTTGTCTTTGTTGTTGTATTCAGCAGGTTTCTAAATCTGTTTTTTTTAATTTCATTTGATTTCATTTTGAACATAAAACAAAACTATTTTGAAATGAACTTGTTTTACCCCCCAAAACTACTAAACAATTACAACAACAATACTCAACAATATGTGTAGCCGGGATGAAATAGCAGTAAAATTTAAATTTTTAATAGTTCAGATCATATTTTATCTCCAAGTGTGATTTCAATTTGAATTTCGCTATATTGGAAAGTTACAATTTTGTCTTTATTTTATCGAAAAACTTGTTTTTTATTTGTTTGACAAAATATCTGAAATAAAAAACTAAAACAACAACAACAAAAACAATTTAATATTTTGAACGGCTCAGACCCATTGACGATATATTTAAAAATTACTTAATTTTATGATGAGCACAGTGGTTTAGTTAAATAAGCTGCAACATCAATTAAAATCACTTGATGACTTCTTTACATAGTTTATTACAATTTGGAAATTAATTGTCTGAGCTTTCTCTCGCACTCGAAAAAGAAAGCCTTTAGCTGTTCGCCTTTGGCGTAGTTGCCCTCAACTACATATCATAGACATCAATTCAGATGTCTATTTGGTAACATGAACATGGCTTGAATTAGCTTCAGAAATGATATACTTTTTGATTTTTTAACTCCAACTGCAGGCTGCGACATAGAAGCCCCTAAAACTAGGCCAGTTATTATCTGAGCAAAAGCTTAAAACTTTGAGTAGTTATGTATGATAAAATGAGGAGGAGAAAAAGAAGATATTGTTACGAAAATCAGATTAGGAACCCTTGTCGCTAAAGATAAACAAAAGATACATAAAGAACTACGCACTTGTTTGCAACAAACCTAATCGACAACAGCAACATAAGCAGAAATGTAGTAAATAAAAATAAACGACAACAACAAAACAAACAGATAACGAAACAAACAAAAAACCACAACAACACAATAAAGACTGAAACAAATAAGATGTTTATGATCATATTGCTGCATAAGAACTAAAGAAGAAGATATGGTAAGAAATGGATCCTACCTGAAATATCGAGACGTTCGAGAGCTTTCGAAATATTGTTTGCTTAGCCATATAAAAAACAATTCGCTTCGGACAGCAGTTAGTTTATGTGGAGTAAACTCAGCGTGAAGATAGTTTATTGGTGTAAACCCAGTGTAACAAGTTTAAGTGAAATAAACTCAGCGAGTAGATTTTATAGGTTTGAACTCAGTGTAAAGAGAGTTCAATGTGGATAAACTGTAGTTAAAAAGGTCGTGGTGAAACCTAAGTTGTTACTACGATCGGACTGGAAGATCTTTAGATAGTACGAACGGTAGAGTAATTGTTGTTGGAAAACTTCAAGCAGATAAATTGTTATTACTTGTGAGGTTTACAAGCAGTGGAACACAAAGCTGTGTTAATAAAGAATTATTGAATTTAAATCAAACACAAAATTATTTTTATTTTAACTGCAACCTACAAAAAAATAGAAGCGTAACAGTATATTATTACAGAGGCTAAGAGAGGAAAAGCCTTAAAATTAACGAAGTAACTTAGAATTATTGTTGCATCATTCATTATAAGGCGCTATTAATAAGCACCTCAAGAGTATACGACAGCAAAACGATAAACAGATAAATAAGAATAAAAACTGCAGTCTCTAAAGACAGCGTTATATCACCACTCCTATTTAGCAGACATTGATAGACACTGTTTTTATAAGAGCACAGAAATAGTATAGGAACCTAAAGTGTCCTCTAAGTGGCTTAAATTATGCAGATCGTATCTGTTTTTTAGCGAATAGCTTTTGAAATCTTGCAATAAATGCAAGAACGAAAACCCTTCAAGACAATATGAAAAATCATAAATTGAAGAATTAATGACATTAAAAAATGTGACGATGTGACTGGTTCTTGTCCCCTCTTTCCAAGCGCGTAAAAAGCATATTCAACTCAAATGTAAAATACATTTAATCTTATGATAAGAATACAGAAAACCCATGTCTGTAAAATTCAATGTTTCGAAGAATTTAATAAATCTTCTACCCAAGGGTTGTGTCCAAAAACAGGCTATTAGATCACTCTAAGCATTCATCCAAAGCTATAGAGTAGACCCAGCAGTGAAACCGTTTACTATATGCGTGGGGTAGGGAGACTGACGCTGATATAAACTATTAACATAAAGGGTCCGCCAACTAATGGTTTTTTGAAAATGCTCTAAAAAAAACTACCGAATATTTTCTCAAATTTCTTTTTTTATTTGAAAGTACAATCCCTCTAGTTAATAATGGAAAATAATTTCATTCAAATGGCTGCCTCGGCTGGCCATGCAGTAGCCTACACGATTGGTCCAATTTTTAAGCACATTATCGATTGTGTGCAACTGTATTTCACCAATGGCTTCACGAATATTGTCCTTTAAAGCGTCAATTGTCTCTGGCTTGTTGGCGTAACACTTATCTTTGACGGTACCCCACATATAATAGTCCAACGGTGTCAAATTGCAGCTCCGAGGTGGCCAAACGACATCAGCTCTGCGGCTGATAATGCGATCTTCAAAAACAGGGCGGAAAACATCGAGTATAGCTTCGGCTGTATGGCACGTAGCGCCGTCCTGTTGAAACTAAATGTTGCTAATATCCTCCTCTTCAATTTATGTGAACAAAAATTCGTTCAACATGTCCCGATAATGATCGCCATTGACTGTTATAGTTACTCCTTGCTCATTTTCGACGAAAAATGGCCCAATTATGCCTCTAAACCAAAATCCGCACCAAGCAGTGACTCGTCTTGGGTGTATCAGCTTTTCAATGTATGCGTGCGGGTTTTCTGTGCTCCAAATGCGACAATTTTGCTTGTTTACATACCCGCCAAGATCAAAAAAGCTTCATCTAAAAGATGACTTTTGATTCTGCAACATTAGCATGATTTTCAAAGTAATCTTGCAATATTTCCCAGCGTTGTTAGACTATATTCGTTCAGCGGAAGGATAAAACTAATTATCTGCATAATCAGACATGAGCTAAGTGTTCCCATTCAGATGGCGAACCCTTTATTAAATTTATTTATTGAGACCCTATGCTAGTATAGATCGGAATACTTACTACTTTCATATCCTGATCTAAGTCCAGATGCTTGTTGTTTAATTCCTTTGATTTAAAAAAACAACTCTTTCTGATGTCATGGGTGATGTGACAAATTGTGAGCAAAGAGTTAAACGTCATCAATGAGGAACCAAATTGAGGAGTTCGATTTTACTATAATAGTCCCTCTTGACCACTGTGCCACATAATATAATTCGCTCGTTTTTTTCTTGTTTTTTTTTTTTTTTTGTTTGTTATGTTCATTAATTTTATTATAGAAATAATATTTGATTTTTATTTATTTCATCTTTATTCAGTTTTTTTTTTTTTTTTTTTTTTTTTGCAAAAGAAATCTTCTTGATTAGAATTGGTTTCATTTAAATGAACTTCAAAAATGCTTATTCCTAATTTAGATTTTTTTTATTTTATTTTTTATTTTTTTGCAATTTACTTATTTATTCCAACGTATTTTAATAATAACGAAAACACAAAAATATTTGCATAAATTTAGTTTTGTCAAAAGAATTAAAAAAACATTTTATATGTTAATTTATGAATGTCGATACTCTTCTCATTCGTACAACTCAAATAAAATATATTTGGATATCAAATGTTGTGTTTATTTTTTCATAAAAATATTTTTTTTTTTTTGTTTTTTGTAGTTGTTGTCAAATTTTAATATGTTTCCAAATTATACAAAATTTGAAATTCAATACATTTTAAATGATTTTTTCTTAATATCAAATTGTACGGTTCTAAACATAACTTTAAAATAATTATGAATTTAAAACCATAATAATAACGATTATTACTTTCCGACTAAACATGCACACTTTCATTGTTTTTTTTTTTTAAATTAATAATAAAAATTAATTTAATAATGAAAATAACACAGACTTTAGAAAACAAAATAAAAGTAAAAGAAACTCTTTAAAGTTCAATAAAATGATTACAAATGAAATGTACGTTCTTATAACGATTTTAAACAAAATAAATATTTTTCTTCCTTTAAGATTGGAATTTTAGAAGAAAAAAGGACAAAAATTAGCTGACAAATGACTTAAATATTTATTTACAAATTTATTAGCCAATCAATTAAATTTGAATTTACATTTTCCTACAAACAAAACTTTGATATAAAAATTTATTTCTGCTAAAATTTTACTTTTTACAGGATTAAGATTTCTTTTCAAATTTACATAAGAAATAGAGATTTTGACAACTTATTTAAAATATTTAAATGCTTACATAGAAACCGCCATAAATCTTTTGTTAAAAATCATAAAAGTATTGTTAACAAGAAATAAAACTTGGAATTGAATTATTCAATAGATGTCTTTGAAACAAACGGGCCTATTTTAATACAGCGTCGGATTAATGCGCCTATGATTGTGTAATATGTTATGACTAAAGTTTTTTGTAAAGTATATAGAAAATTAGTTGTCACAATAAATCAATAAAAAAAATTATCGTTTTTGATGTGACCAATATCAGTATCTTCTGGACAAACGTTTTACATTCTTTTGGCAATAGCGTCTCTATTATTGCTCACCTGCTCTTCTGATATTTGTCTCCATTTTTCCGTCGTTTACTTCGTTAAGCTCTTGGTAAATTCCATATCTTTGATATAAAGATAGAGAAGAAGTATGAATAGAATTCCAATTTGAATGTCCTTTTATACAATGCCTGAGGCATTATATACTCTTCGGTGTCAAAGGCGTTGTGCTGTATATACGTTGTAACTCATATAGCACTGTACTGACTTTTTTAAACACAAAAAAACATGATTAACAGCGCTCATACCAAAGAATGTCGCAATTATAAGGAAATTTTTCACTCTTGAGGAAGTATTTACTTAAAATTGGTTACTTGCTTACAGCGCCGCCGAGCTAAAAATGAGCCTCATTCGAGGTAGTAAGACTGAGTTTTACTACCCTCAATGCGTTCACCAACGCTCCCAACTATGATTAAAATCATCAGTCGGTACCAAATTCGAAGCCATTTTATTTCGACATGACTTCACCCACCTTTACTATATAAACTCCTACTTATCTATGGGTTAGAGCACCTGATTAAGAATGTAACTCCACATCGAGCTAACGCTCAGCCCACAATTTGGATATAACCCAAAGCCACCCTGTTGCTCCCATAAGAGGGCCTTACCATAGTCAAGCAGGAACCTAGGTCACTGGAACTCCTGACTGCCGTGATATCAGAATTAAACCTCCGTTCAGGCTTCGTCGCATAAATACTATTATCAGTATAATGACTCCGGACTGGTGGCCAAACCTGATTCAAGACAAGTAAGTCACAGGTTAGCTTAAGTCTCGCCACGCTGGCACACCACACGTTGCCCGAGGCACGAGTGAATAGAATACGTCCACCAACACCCCTACCTGTGATGATTTTCAGTGAGGACCGAATTCAAAGGCGTGTTGTTTAAACGCGACCTTCCCACCTTGGTTAAGTGCCGGAGATTATTCAAAATTATACCGACTTATAAGTTACGGCATCCGGTTAAGAGTGTAAGACCACATCGAGCTGACGCTTTTATCTTAATTTGGGTATAAACTACAGCCACCACTTTGCTCTCACATGAGGGCCTCACCATAGCCAGGAAGGGAGCAAGTTCCCCGAGGCCCCTGACACCCGTGGTACCAGGGCTGATGGCCAAAGATGAAAACTAACAATAAGCACGCAAGCGATCCCATGATCAAGCAAATGACACAATCACCCAACCAGAGAAGCATACAGCAGACCCAGACTCAGCAATGCACGCACACACATACCGCAGATGATGTTACAAAAGAACCCATAATTCCCTTATCCTAGCATCCCTACTACTGGAGAAACAGCGAGCAAGCTCGCTTAGTCTTCGTTGAATCACATCCGACCACAACGCCCCACTGATGTACAATACATCGTCCCTGATGATGACTACCATCGATCTCCAATCACTGACGTTATCGTAGAGTGAACACTCCACCAACACTTGTCGACAAGGCTCAGGCCACATTCCACACCTTTAATCAGCAGTCAAATTATGCAAAAAAAGCATTGAGCGAGCCATGACCTGTCAACAATAATCCCAGACACAAGCCAAAGCCAAAGTTAGGCACAAAACCATTCCAAAGGCCATTCCCTTGTCGTTGTCACTTCTCAACAAGAATCCCATCGGGAATCGACGAAAGACTCCTATCACAGAACAATGATATTTTTGGACAAAAACCTAAAAATATTTTTAGTGCTCAGTAATCGAAGACTATCGAATTTTTAAGTGAAATAGTGCTTACTCTGGTCACCCTATTTTTAAGTATTGAATACTTATTTAACTTTATAAAAACTTATTTTTAAGAACAACTGTATATTGTTTAGAAAAGAAGAATTTGAGTATTATTGTAATATCAATAGTCACTCCTGAGAAAACTGATTATATTGGACAACATGCCGCCAACGTTTCAAGTGTTCAGTAAGCAATATCATGGCGTTATATATGGATAAAATACTTAGTAAAAATGTAATGCAAATATAGTGGCCAAATACCATAACAACAACATAACTCAGGAGCCAAACTACACAAATATCGATAAACTCTGAAGGCAACGTAGAATTGCCAAGTTTGGAATAAATAATATATTAACTGGATTGACTTTCTGGCGGAAACCAATTCAGAGCATCTGTGATAGATGAACGTTTCTAATAAAATAACAAGCCTTATCAGTGGATAATCAAAAAAATCTTAACACGTTGACTGCCACCATATAAAGAAAATCTATGTGAAAATTCGACTAAGACCTAAAAAATTGTCTTCAGAATGTATCTTAACAAAGGCGCAAACAACAAAATTACTTTAAAAAATTTGTCACAGCGGTGCTACACATGGCTGCTGAAATATAGTCATGTGAATAATAATAGAGACACATTGCGGTTTTCCTTAAAAGCATAAGAGAAAAATGTATTAGTATATATTGCATGAGCATCTGTTTATGAGAAAGCTCTGTTGAAAGTGGGTGCTGAATTTGCTCACTGTTGACCAAAAATATGAACATTTCAAGTCGGTCGAAACTACATGAATTGAGCTTCGAATTGTTCTCACATCCACCGTATTCGCCAGATTTGGCTCCCAGCGACTACTGGCTGTTAGCAGACCTAAAAGCTTTCGCACAAATGAAGAGTTTATCGCTGAGATTGAGGCCTATTTTGAGGTTAAAAATAAATCGTTCCACAAAATGGCATTGAAATGTTTGAGCGGCGCTGGAATGATTACATTGCTCTTTATGGAGACTACTTTGCTGTATAAAGCTTATGTTGAAGATTAAAAAAAGTGTTTTGTTTTTGTTATACCTGGAACTTTTCAGCCCATATCTTAGGTCCCATTAAAAATTTTTTTTTTATTTTTTAATTATTACAAAAAACAAACAAACAAATTAGCTAAAATTAATTTATAAGATAATTTTTTTTTTTTAATCAACGTCAGACTTACATTTTAGTTCAAAAAGCGAAATAGTTTCTAAATTACTTATTGACCACATTTAATCATTTGCAATTATTTTTATCATTTTATTTGAATCTAAAGCGTTCAAATAATTGATGAATAATCGACGATTGAATTGTATTTTTATCTCTCACCCAAATAATTATGGCAATTTATTTATAATCGTTGTAATTAACAGTAAATAAAAACCTGAAAGTGTATTCAAAGCATGTCCATAAAGGGTGGGCAAATTTGAGGTTAGGAAGTAAATTGTCTTACAAACACACGCAGTTTTATTCTGTCGACTTTGTAAGTTGAAGAACTTATCTTTTGTAACTCATCTTTATTTCATTCTCAACTTATCTATATATGACATATTATCTTATAATTATGGTTGTACAAAATAGTAGTATATAATAGTATTATGTACATAAGAGCATAGAATAGTAGTAGGTGGTGGTGTTGCCACTACAATTCATACCAACATAAAATAGAAATATGGGAACTAATAATGGAATATGATGTCGAGCAAATGTCCACCTTTAGCACGTCGGCAGATGTCGGCTCTTCACAAAATTTTGAACAACAGCTTGCAACAAAGCTTCGCTTACCTTGTCAATGCAGAGTGTCAGTTGTTTGTGGTTTATTCACGCAAGCCCGGTCTTTCAGATGGCCCCAGAGAAAATCATCCAGCAGCGTTATATCACAAGAACGAAGGGGCCAATTGACAATGCCAAATCGAGCAATTACGCGACCGGAAAATTTCTCATGTATTAACTGAATTGTTTGGCTGGCTCTGTGACTTGTGGTGCCGTTCTGCTGAAACCAAAGGTAACTGATGTCAACATTAGCCAATTATGGCCACAAAATTGTTGGTTATCATGGTTTAGTAGCGCAGAGAATTCACGGTGTCGGCGTGTCCTTGCTCGTTTTCGAAAAAATACGAGCCGATAATGCCGCCTAACCACAAATCGCACCATACGGTTACTTTCTTTCGATGTAATGATTTTTCGAGGACTGTTTGAGGATTTTGTGAGCCCCATATGTGACAATTTGTTTGTTTACATAGCCGCCTAATTTAAAATGGGTCTCATCACTAAAGATGATTTTGTTGAAAAATGCGTTGTTTTCGTTCAGTTTTTCAAACAACCAATTAACAACCGTTCGACGCAAAGAATGGTCGGCTGGCTTTAATTCTTGAACGAGTTGAACTTTAAAAGCTTGAAGATGAAAATCTTTGTGCAAAATGTTGCGTAAGTTTTCTCTGGTGATGCCCAATTGTTGCAAATGTCGACGTGTTGATGTTCCAGCCTCATTCTCAAATCTTTGATTCACAGCGGTTATGTTTGCATCACTAAGACCACTACGATCATACTGTTTTTATCTAGCCTAGAAATTAGCGATTTAATTACCTCACAGCAGTCTCAGAAGTAGCCCAATTACGAGGAAAAACTGTTTTACGAAGTGATAGAGTAAAATTTTTACCATTTGGATAGTAAATTTTCACAATTAAAATTCTTTGTTCAAGAGTAAAGCGTTCCTTAGTTAAAACTTCCCAATTTTTTACTAAATAAGTGTCAAAGGTTGACAGCTCAATTCTTAACATTTCATCATTTGAAGGCCAATTTACTTCCTAACCTGAAATTTGCCCACCCTTTACAACCGAGTTCAAATTGAGACGCAAAGCTGTTAAAGGCTCTTTAGCACTGCCATACTGCCATACTGCCATACTGTCAAGGAATTGTATGAGGAAAAAACAGGTAAAATTTCAAGAATTACATTATAAATGTGGATCCATAACTTATGGCTCTTCAGTAGCGAATTTAGAGTATAATTATTATAACGTAGGGTATCAACAAAGATCAGCAACAGCAACAAAAACAACTTATAATAACTCATCAAATTATTCAGCCAGGCGTCAAGCTGTTCTTTTATTTTAATTATTTATTTTTTGTTTTCACAATTAAACCACATAATTTTAAATTAATAATAAATATTAAATAAAAAATCAGCAATATTTTGTATTAAAAAGAAAAAACTCTTTATTTATTGTAAATCATATGATGTAATTGGACAGATTTGATGTAAGTTTTCTATAGAAAAGGGGTTTTACAAAATCAAGATTCTGAAAAAAGAGGTTTGAAACTGTTTATATAAAAGTGACATACAGTGGGTAGCAAAAAATAAATAAATAATATAAATGAAGAAGTTAAATTACTTATTTATTTATAATATATTCCTACATATCTAGCAAAATATTCATTTTGGTTTTTAATTTTTATTTTTGCAATTTAAATTGCCGCCTGTTTTTCAAATTAGTTCCACTGTTCGCATCCATTGTAGTGGATTTTGTCTGCTTATACTGGTATTGTATAATAAATTTTCATGACTCTTTTACAAAAAAAAATTTATATTTTGTTGTTGTTTTACTGTTTAATAATAATAAAAAAAGTATTTGTTGTTACTCATACGCCTGGGAAGCAGTTTTAATTGAAATAATTGCACGTTGAGTTAATTAAACGTTGAATAATGTAATTGAAAATATATTTATTGTATTTTTTATATAAAAGAAAAAAGTTAAAGTAGAAAAAAAAGACAAATAAAAAGGTAATAGGCGATTATCAACGAATATATGATACCCTTCAACACAAAGTAGGGATAATAATTTACCCCTACTTTCTTTGTCAATAAAATTGACAGGCGATTGTAGACGGAATTAAACTGAAAATAAGTTTTATTATTAAAATTATAATTGTGTGCATGTGTGTATTTGTATGACAGCTGAGGTCGTATAAGACGCTTTATTTTACCAAACCATTACTTACTCAACTCGATCCGAAATTTACAAAATATTACTGATGAAATTTTGTGTGTAACTGAGTTTTTGTAAGTACGACACCCGCTTACTAACCAAGAAGTCCTGGTTTCAATCCCAGGCCAGACCACCTGACAATATTACAACAGTGCACTGTTACCAATTTAGCACTGTTTTGGTCTAATCTAGCGATTTTTAATGCCATTCTGCGAGAAAAATTTTGATTTAACTATTAGTGGGAAATCTAGCGATTTTGCTTTAATATTTATTAAAACCAAATTAAGAAACAAATAAATTAATAATAAAGTTAATGCAGTTTAACATGTAAGGTAAGCGTTTTAGTATTTGCAACGTTTTTAGAGCCTTAAATTCTATAATTAATTTTCCGTGCTTTGTTTCAGTTTCTTTAATCAATTTGATATTTTTACGCTAAGTAGATGACTAATCCGCTGTAGCTTCCTCCATACGATTTTGTGTATGTGTAGTGGTGAAAATCCTTGCTAATTGGTGGTGATTTTTACTTTATCATTGTAATTTTTTCCCAGCAGGTGGCGTGTTTTTCCTGATCATTCGTCTGATGTTTGTCGTCATCGCCAGAGGTATGCGGGAAGGTCAGGGGGCTTTTTTCTTTTTTAAATTTCAGATGGAGTTGTCTGGAGGGAGAAGCTGAAGACTTTTTTATTATTATACATTCAAAACCACAACTAAATTTTTTCTTCGTCATGTCCTCTGCTGGGGCTCGAACCTGGGTCGTTTGTGTTGTTATGCGTGCGCTCTAATCACTACACTATAATTAATTAAATGTTTCCCAATTTTCGGCAAAATATATGCACCATGCCACAAAGGTCTTAGGGCGACAAAGAAAACTATGCTTTTATGTAAAATAAGTCCAAAAACAAATGAAAAGATTATTAATCTGAATTTTTTATCTTACAAAACTCTGCGGACAACTACATCAAACGATTCTTTATCATCTCGTTCTAACTTTGTAATCTTTTGTAATCAATTAGGCATCGCTTTTACCAACTTTTTTTTATAAATTCTGGGAAACTATTTCCCATTCGTCTAATAGAATTGACTTAAGCTGCTGAACCGAATAAATTTGCTTCTTGCACCTGTATCTTTAAATATACCCACGAGTGTTCAATAACATTATGATCGGAAGATTAAGGTGATGTTGTATAGCAACCGCTTCGTTTCCATTAAAGAAAAATGTTAAGGGTATTCCCATGCACAAAGGTAAACCCACTATCCAGATGCTGCTTTTCGACACTTAAAAAATCCTCCTTATAAATGTCGAGGTACATACACGGATTTATTATTTTATCTACGAACTACCAATACCACTTGCGATGCCATGACTCATATTTTCGCTAACCAGCAAATTTATACTGGTAACTGCTACAAATACTGCATCAAAAATATAATGCAGTGTGCCCATGTCTGATATAGGGCTCATGAAAAACTACTGGGTTTTTAAAACAATGCAAGAAGTGCAGATATTGAAAAAATTTTTAATTTTTGTCAAAATATATTATGAATTTTTTTTAGCGGCTTATCTATTTTCTATTTACTTTTTACTTCAATTTCCTGGCTATTTTTCATTTCTTTTTAGCGATATTTATATGAAAAAAGTTGGCAGCAGTGCAATAGCAGCGTCACCTCTTAACATAGCGACTGGCTATGAGCTATGAAGAATTTGTTTAAAAGAATCGGGTACAACTCATTACAATTTTAAGTCAAACGAGCTTCTTAGTGTAAATGCTTTAAGTTGAGTCGCAGTAGAAGTGACAGTACAAGAACGACTTTTAGAAAAAATTACTGAATTTTTTTTTCTATCAGATTGAAAATATCTGAGTATTACGTCCAAATCGTTTCCTATATTCTATTACAATTCTTCAAAATTTAATTATAACGGGTTCTAATACAGCTGCCCAAGAGTTTGGAATTATAAAATTGTTTAACAAATAATTGACTATTTTTTTCTAATTTGCCAAAGCTATTAACCCTGGAATACTAACGATATTATATAGCCCTAATATGCTGCCTTTTAAGGCTGGTTAACGATAAAAAAATCTTTGTGTTTTATGTCTATATGTATTGAAATATTATTAATAAGAGTACTTGTGAAATTTAGTACCGTTTAGTCGTTAAGCGTTTGTATAGTAACAGTATTAAAAAAGTAGTTTACATAACATTTATATACATTCTAGGGTTAAGGAGGCAAAACAAACTTTTTAAGCCACCACCTTCACCGTAATGATATTATATCCCTTCACTTAGTATCTCTTATGGTGATTTTTTTTTTATTACAAAAAGAAATTTTATGTCTATAGGATTGTTGTAGTAATACAAATACAGTATACCCACTGTTACTTGGATGCTGTAGGGTATCAATATTTATATATATATAAAGAATACAAGTGTGTAATGATATTTCTATTTACAACCAGCAACAACCAATAAAGTTACAACAACAAACGAAATGATAAAACTATGGAATCTAATTTTTAATAACGATCATTGCATTGCATTCATTGTCTACTCAGACAGATTCTGATGTTAATTGCAATCCATTCATTTCAGCCTCCATCCATTTTATTTAAGTAGTTTTTCAATAAATTCGCTCTAAAAGCCACCTTTAAAGTAAAAAGAACAAAATAAAAGAATAAAATATTTAGAAAAAATACAAAAACAAAAAATACATTTTCTAAAAATAACAACCAACCAACAAACACGTTATTCATTTGTTAGAAACACCAAACATTGAAAATTTATGCAATTTATACGAGTGAGTACACACACATTTAATGATACGAGTATTTCAATATACGAAAAGACTTACTAACGTAATTAATAATATGTACATATGTAATCAATGCTGGATTTTTCTTTATACACCCTACAGAATGCTTCTATAATATTAAATCTAATAAAGGGTCCGCCATCTAACGTTGTTTTCAACTAGTGCTTATTTCGTGAATGGTAACACTTAGCTCATGTCTGACAGATAATTAGTTTTATCCTTCCGCTGAACGAATATGGTTGTGTATACGCTTGAACAACTTCGCTAAGTGGGCCTGCGATCGACTTACAGAAGATGCCGATTTTGCCAAAAAATACATCCTTTCAGATAAAGCTCATGTTGATCTTGGCGGGTATGTAAACAAGCAAAATTGTCGCATTTGAGGCACAGAAAACCCGCACGCATACGTTGAAAAGCCGATACACCCAACACGAGTCACTGTTTGGTGCGGATTTTGGTCCAGAGGCATAATTGGACTATTTTTCTTCGAAAATGGGCAAGGAGTGGCCGTTACGGTCAATGGCGATCGTTATCAGGCCATGTTGAAGAGCAGAATATTAGCAACATTTGATTTCAACAGGACGGCGCTACGTGCCACACAGCTGAAGCTACACTCGATGATTTGCGCCCTGTTTTTAAAGATTGCATTATCAGCCGCAGAGCTGATGTCGTTTGGCCACCTCAGAGCTGCGATTTGACACCGTTGGACTATTATTTGTGTGGTGCTGTCAAAGATAAGTGTTATGCCAACAAGCCAGAGACAATTGACGCTTTAAAGGACAATATTCGTGACGTCATTGGTGAAATACAGCTGCACACAATCGATAATGTGCTTAAAAATTGGACCGATCGTGTAGGCTACTTCATGGCCAGCCCAGGCAGCCATTTGAATGAAATTATTTTCCATTACTAACCGGAAGGATTGTACTTTCAAACAAAAAAAAGAAATTTCAGAAAATATTCAGTAGTTTTGTTTTCATAGCATTTGCAAAAAATATAAAAAAATTATTTGGCGGACCCTTTAAAAAATAACTGCTAAATAAGAATAAGAAGTTTGATTTTTTGTGTTTAAAAAAATTAAGTCCATATGATGCTAATAATTCTTTCATGCAGAGCAGATAACTGATTATCCTTTGACTTACAATAGAAGATAAAAAAAAAAAACTAAAATCAAATAATTTTAATGGCATGAGTACGACATGACTAGTCGACTCTGATTTCAATCAATTTCAATTGCCTCATCACTAAATACTTTTTTCTGATTTCATCAATAGTTGGTTACATGCTGGTGTACATTTCTCACATGTACTCGTAAGTATTTGATTTTTTATTATTGTTGTTATTATCGATATATCTTTAAGAATAAATACAGTATTTATCGATACTTTTTTTCTATAAATACCACATAAATGTGTTTGTTTTTTTAAAGAAATACAAAAAAGAAAACAAACATCGTTAAATGCTTTTAATTATATACTGCATTACCGACTTAATGTTTTTTTTTTTAAGATTTTTCAGATTTTCGTCCAAAGATTTTTTTGTGTCGATTACTATGAAATAATCGCCAATTATTATTTATTAAAGAGAAATATTTTGTGTTGATTAATAAACTTATTGTTTTTGATTTGAGACTTTTCAATGGGATATTAATTTAATAAATTAAATTGCAATTAAATCTTTTGAATTTAATGTTTAACTGCATAATTAATTCGTTGTGGCAGCGCAGACAGCAGAGATAGACAGCAACATGTTTGTGGCATGAATATGAAGTGGGAGTGTTAGAAAAATAAAATATAAATAAGAAAAATCTTAAATGTTGTAACACATAATACAATATTAGTATTGAAAAACAAAAATATATTTAAAAAATATGACTAATCAGGCATTAATGACTGTTAAGCTTAAACTAAACTATTCAATCAGATATTAATCAAAATGTGGTCTTGATGTTTGTATTTTTAATTTTTTACAATTTTGCTGCATCAGTGGTGCATCACATGTATGGTATTTGAATACCATTTATCGCTTTTATTGTCAATTATTATTATTCTTTTCTTTTTTTTTTATTTCAAAATACTTACAAGGATATAAGTCATCATTTTCAAAAAACTATTGACTTTTTTATAAAAAGTAAGAAACATTTTAGTTAAATCATCGCCAAACACATCTACTTTTCCTTAATCTGAATATTTCTTAATGGTTTCCTGCATACTCTGACCTAATTTTTGATATTAGGTCAGATCTAGGGATCATAAGCACGACAAACGTTTTTCAATATCAAAATTTAATGAAATGATCTTTAGCTCCACTTATCAGCCTGCCTTATAGCACTCTTTCCAGCTTTCTGTATAGTCATTAAATCAAACATTCTTTAGAGATATGTGCACCTGTAATTAAGAGTGTGAAGGTTCACATAATCTACCTCGCTGAGACAAGGCACACTTGAGCACACATAGCGGCCCGTTATGATACCACAAATGAAGCGAGATTCCTGTACCGGCCTGACGATCAACCAGAGGTCCCACATAGGAGCACATTCCCGGAAATCAAGTCGGAAACCAGCCCGACAATTTAATGAATCTGGCTATAAGCCTGTCATAAATGATCGATAGCTCCGATAGAATATTGAGAAAGGGTGAGCAAACTGTGATCAATCTACGTCTAGCTAGAGACGGACATTCGTAAATGAAGTGGGCCACAGTCTCTTCCTCAATCAATCTACAACCTCGACAGAAATCACTCGCCGGTAGACGCAGCCTTTACGCATGTCCCGTGAGGTAGACACTACAGAAAAGATGCTCCCACGATCCAATTTAAAAAGTTGTTTGGTACGCCTGTCATTCAATCTAGGCCAGGTGAGTCTAGCAGTAAGGCAGGAATCACCCTCTGCCCAAGATCTATCAGAACAGTGGTACACCAACCCTTACCAGTAGAAGACTGTCCTGAAGGAGTGTGCCCGTCTTAGCCACACAGTTACCCGAAATGTTCATGTGACTAGAGACCCAAATGATATGAAAAAACTGCCGTGAGAGCAACCCAAGGGAATCACGACAGTCCCTAACAAGTCTAGAGCTGAAAGTGGCACCCGAGAGAGATTTAATAGCCGCTTGACTATCAGAAAGAATGCATATATCAGCTGTGTGAGTACCGCCTCTTCGTATCAACTCCGCAGCATGGTAGATAGCCATCACTTCGGCCTGAAACACGCTACAACATTCTGGAAATCGGAGAGACACCCTTAGATTGAGCTTTTCCGAAAAAATCACGCATACCGCCCTGTCATCAAATTTAGAGCCGTCCGTATAGATCTCCACCACGTCGCCACGGATGACCGAGCCAGAAGACCAGTCTTCTCTGCCAGGGATCACTGACTAAAATCCCACATCCAGCCCTGGTCCGGATGGGATATAATCAATACTCCACCGTGAAAGAGCGTTAAGCCTCACCGCCGCAAGTTTTGTCTGTTGTCTGACAAGTATACCTGAAGGGAGCCAACCAAGCATGACAAAAATCGCCCTCGTGGGGGTAGTACGTAACGCCTCTGTAATCTGAATTGCCGCAGACCTCCTGACCTTATCCAGAAGCCTGATGTTGTAATGTTTATTGAGGGCGGTCCACTAAAAGACCGCTCCGACATGATCTACTTAAAAAGCAGATATCATACAGAATACTATAATTAAAATATTGGCCGTATTAGCCTCACGGACTAGTATCACCTTTTCAAAGTTTTCCAACCTCAAAGTTAAATTAGAATATCTACATACATACTCGTATATACATACAAACCGTTTTCTGTGCTGTGCGCGCGTTTGCCAACTGGTCACACTCGTCACGGACAAAGTTCTTTGGCCTGATCTCTCCAGCGTAGACAAGAGCGAACTCACTGGCTTCCGCATCGCCCACACTCTCCATTCGAACCACATATCCTAGCCAGCGTAGCTGCTACATGCAAATTCGCTCAGTTTATGTTGTTATATATGTAGTTCGTATAGCTCATGCTTAGTTCGAATACGGAATTCATCATCAAACCGCAAAGGGCCAAAAATCTTACGTAGAACATTTCTTTCAAATACACGCACATCGGTGCCTAACAACGTACATGTTTCTGCTTCCATAACGAAATTGAAGAGATCGTACGATAAGAGGCCGACTTGTCTAAAGCCTCGCACGGTCTCAAAAAGTTAGAATATCTAGGATTTTTTGCTTCGTCACTCCTCTAGAGAACATATTGGCTTTCTGCAAGCTTTGCTTCAATTTCGATTATCAAGTTGATTTTCAAGGTAAGTATATGATTAATCTACTGCAGCTCGCCACCATATGATTGTGTATAGTAGTGAAGATCCTTGTTAAGTGATGGTGGGGGTGATCCTTACTCTAGCATTATAATTTTTTCCCAGTAGGTGGCGTTTTCTTCTGTTCATTCGTCTGATGTTTGTCATTAACAGCAAAGATAAGCTGGATTAATGCGTCTTCAGTAAACAATCGAAACCGCAATTAATTTCTTTTCGTCATGTCCGCTGCAGGAGTTCGATCCTGCGCTCTAACCCCTACACCACGCTATCCCATCTAGCACATCGTGATTTTAAAACATTTTTAATCCAATGCACAAACTGTATTTGAGCAGAACAATCAACGAAATGGAAAATTTTTTAGTATCCAGAAGAACGTTTTGTGATCCAACCATTTCTTAAGGTAAATATCATACATACGCACGTGTATAATTGCTGCGTCAACCCAAATAGAACAAGAAGGACTTCTCTTAATCAATAATCTGCACCTGGCTCCGAACGGCATATTCATCACTTAACATTTTAACTCTCATATATATCAAGGGCGTGTCACAGTTTTTTAACGATATTTTGTTTGTTTATCATATGATACATTGGCTGAAAAGTCTCCACTGAGAGCCTATTTGCCTCAAATTAGGCTTCAATTTCAGCCATAACCTCTTCATTCGTGCGAAATTTCTTACCGGCGATCATATTTTTGACGTCTGCGAACAACCAGTCATCACTGGGAGTCAAATCTAGCGAATACAGTGAATGTGGGAACAATTCGAATGAAGTTCAATTAATGTAGTTTTGCCACTGTTTCAGAATCATCAACACATTCTTGTTTTTGATCAACAGTGAGCAATCACGGCAACCACTTTCTCATATACAAACGCTCATGCAATATAAAGCCAACACGTTCTTTTTTATAACTTTACGATGTAAGCCAACTCACGCAATTTTACTTTTCGATTGTTTAAAACGATTTTTTTCAACAAACCAACGTTTTATTGTTGTTTTTGGTGGAGTGAAGTCCCCATAACACTTTTCAAACCATTGCTTCGCTTGAACTGTATTTGTTCCCATCAAGAAATCAGTGTAGAATCAAAACCCAAATTGTTTTTGATCCATTATTCCGAAACCAACAAAAGTAGCATCACTCCTAGCACAATAACTCACAAGCTAATTAACAGAACATCATGAAATTCAAACAACTGTCACTGAAAAAGAGGTGAATGCAATAAAACTACCGCCATGTATTTGTTAGGCCCGGGACTATTCAGCCCATGTATTATTTTTCGGTTTGTTGATGATAAATAAAATTGTTCTGTGGTCGCTCCTTTGTAAGCTTTTTCTTTTTATTGAATACAATTTTTTAAGTCTTTTTTTTTCAATTCGAAGTCGAATTTTTGCATTGAGTTTTGTTTGTTTTTCTTTTTATATGGTGGCAGCCAAAGTGTTAAAGAAGTTTTTCATAGCTTAGATATTCATAACCATTCGCTGGCAATGTTATGAGGTGATACCACTGTTGAAAACTGTCAGATGGTCTGGCCTAGGATTGAACTAAGGACGCCTACCTACCATGCCACACAAATAATAAAAAATTTTATGCCAAGGAAATTGAAATAGATAAGACACTCCCTGTGCGACTTCATGATGATATAACGAAGGTGGTTATAATACGGAATCTACCAGACCATTATTGGATAAGTTAGATGGAAAACGAAAACATCAACTTTAAACAAGCACAGCTGGAGAAAATTTATTATAAAAAGATGATTCCATGTGGATAGTTAAAGAATATAAGCGATAAATAGTTAACAGAGCTATAGCAGTGTACAAGCTACAGTAATATACCGAAAGAGCTAATCGATGTGTTTCAAGTGTAATTAAGTTTTTCGAACTGTTAATTTTCTAAGCGGTTTAGAAAATTATAAAAAAAACCAATAGAGACGTAGATTTTTTATTTATTTTAATGACTAAAGGCTCCATTAGACGTGTCTTAATATAGTGCCATAACCATAACCGTAACTACAGTCAAAACAGCCAAAATTTAATTAAGCTGTTAATCTGTTCATTGTCGCTCATAAGCTTGGTTGGTTGCGTTTCAACCATGACGTTATGTTAAGTCAAGTCTAATTGAGCCTTTAGATTTCACTATTACTACTTAGTTTTAACTAAGATTTCATTTCTACTGGCCGGTTTAAAGTTCTCAGTCACTCTTGACCATTTTTGAGTGCTAAAACTTAATGTAAACAAGGTAGTTTATGCGAAGTTATTTAAAAAAACAGGCGGGATTTATATGTTTGTTTCGTTCTTTTTTTTTGCTTTGAACAGCTTACGAGGTGATTACTTTTGGTTATTGAATAATAATTGACTTGCGTACGTCATTGTTGGACACTTTAAAATTATCGTTATCTAGCGCACTTTGATCTTTGCTCCAATTTTCAATGTCATCAATGCTGATGTCAACATTTTCACCCGTCTTCGACATCAACAATTTAACTTCTCGAAGTGTTTCGTTGGTTTAAAAAATGTGTACATTCGTTTACTATTGTTATTTAATAAGTTAATAAGTGGACCCTGAAATTCATTTAACTTATCCGAGCTATTAACTGTTATGCCAGTTAACTTTTTCCAAAATCTATTGTAGTTTCTTTAACGAACTCACACCGAACTTGTTCGAAGAATACAAATATTATGCAGATGACTGTGAATCCATTATAATTGTTTATTTGATCATAATTTGGAAATATTCCATTACGCCAAAGAAAGAAAAATCGTTAAAAGCTATAAAGGAAACTATTTATGGCATGTCTTGTACTTAAATCTTCTGAACACTAACAGTTTCATAAGAACGCCGATATTTCAAATAAAATTAAATCATAAATTTTTAATGAAAATTTGTGATCATTTCATCATGACATACTCATTTTTCAAATTTATTATTGTTCGATGAGATTAAAATTTTTCTTGGCTATTAATTGAGAAACATTTCCTAAATGCACGCTTTTGTTTTTCAAATACTACAGCTAATGCGGTTGCTATTGTTGCCATTAATGCTGCTGTTGACAACGAAAATTAATTTAAAAAAAAATTCAGAAAAACAAGACCCCAACTGAACCAAAGTCGAGCTACACAAGTGTTGACGACCTTCGCTAAATATGGAAATTTATGACTCTTTTATAATTATGCGATACAATTTATTTTTTTTTTATTTATTTTTTTTTTTAATTTATCTCTTTTAGTTTTTTTTTCAACTTTTTTTTACGTAAATAACCTGACAAATTTATATCTGTTTATGTTTGTCATCGATTTCTGTGTATTTGAATATCAAAAAGGAAAAGAAAAAATAACATAAAACGTAAAACATAAAACATAAAACATAAAACATCAAACATCAAACATCAAAAATAAAATATAAAACATCAAACAGCAAACTATAAAACGATAAAATTAATTATGAAATTTAGTGACGTTTAAATATTATTAAAGCCAAAAATATAAGAACCAACAAAAACAAAAACAAACCAAATGGCTAAAACTACATTTCAGCCATTTGATAAAATAAATAATAAATTAATGGAACATAAGCAACGACTACGACAGCAAAACACAACGGCGACCTAAACATTAATAGAAATTCAAATCAAATCAAATGAAACGAAATTTGTGTTTTATTGGCCATTCATTTTATTGCTGGTCAAATTAGTAAAAAACAGAATTAAAAAAAAAAAACAAAAAACGGAAATCAAAAATGTTTAATTCAATAAATTTATCAAAAATACTCGCACATGCCTTGACTCCTCTTTTTAGTTTTTGCGTTTTTTTATATCTTTTAAGTTCTTTTTTTTTTTTTCTTTTATATTTTTAAGCGTGGCCATAAACCCAATTGGAACTTAAAAATGAAACAAATTACTTTCGAGATTCTCTCTGACTTAAACCTCTTTTAACCAAGTTCTACGTAAGCTCACTGAAATACTGCTTCTTCGAACAAACGCCTATTTTCTAATTAGTCTCTGTGCCAGTTATAAAGAAAACCAAGCAGGTTATGGTACTTATTCGATAAAACAATAGAGAAATCAAATTTCTTGCCACAAACATCGTTTTGTTGCACATAATAGGCAACAAAGAATACATGCAATTAATCTGAGCTGTTAAATATCGGATGATTTTTTTAGAAAAACACACACAATTAAGTGAAATATAGAAATCTTTTTTTGAGTCGATGGAACGATCTATAAAATTCAATATTTAAAGATGATTTCATGTAAATATTGACTGCGGCTACTCCTCAAATAATCCAATTTTGGTATACTCTCTCCAACATATCGGCCGGTATCAACATTGGTATCCAGAACGTCAACCGTTGCTGGCTTGTCCCTATTGAGATGAACCTTAACACAGCTGCACCAAAAATAGTCTAAAGGCGTTAAGTAGCACGATCTAGGCAGACAATTAACCGACCCCAAACATAGATAAGCTGCTCATCGAACTCGCCTTTCAATTGTGTCATTATTTCGCGTGCTGTGTGGCATGTGGCACCGCTTTGTTGAAACCACTTGTTAAAAAAAAAAAAAATTTGTAAACATTGCACAGTAGCGCTCACTATTCACAGTAACGTTCCTGTCTTCAGCGTCTTTAAAAAAGTACACTCCAATGAAGCCACCGGCCCATAATCTACACCAAACAATAAATTTTTCAGCATGCATTGGTAGTTCTTGCAATACTTTTGGCTGCTCTTCACACCAAATACTGCAATTTTGTTTGTTCACGTATCCAGTCAACACATAATCAGCTGACCATAGAATGGAAGAAGTGCACGATGCACTTTCTTCACCGAGCAGGAATTTTGTAAATGAAATTCAATAATCGGCCAGCATTGTTCGATTGTAAGTCGATTCGTGGTTAAATTATAAACCAAACTAAACATATTCGACAGTAACATGATACACGAAAACAGCTGAGCTGCCACATAAAGAAAGTTGCTCAAAAATCACCCAATATTTCCGCTAATTGCCTCTTGGATATCGTTCATGTCATATTCAATTAATCAAATTATAGTCGCTTTAAGTGCCATTTATCCAAAGACTAGGTTTCTTTTCTATTTGAAATCGTCCACAGATTCTGTTCGAATTCCTCAGATGATATGGCCTTTTAAAGTCGTTTATTTTTTAGATATTTTTACACATTTTTTTCTACACAATTTAATAAAATTATTTCGAAAACAAATATTAAATTAAATCTTCAAAAAACAAAACAAGCTATAGACAATCAAGTACACCAATATGATACCCTATAACACATTGAACGCGATTGAATGCTTACTTTGTTTTTACAAAGGCTACAATACCTAAGAAATACACATAAAGGGTCCGCCAAATAATTTTTCTTTTTTTTAATTTTTTTATTTTTTTGCAAATGCTATGAAAAAGAAACTACTGAATATTTTCCCAAATTTCTTTTTTTGTTTGAAAGTACAATACCTCCAGTTAATAATGGAAAATAAATTCATTCAAATGGTTGCCTCGGCTGGCCATGCAGTAGCCTACACCATCTATCCAATTTTTAAGCACATTATCGATTGTGTGCAGCTGTATTTCGCCAATGGCTTCACGAATATTGTCCTTTAAAGCGTCAATTGTCTCTGGCTTGTTGGCGTAACACTTATCTTTGACGGCACCCCACAAATAATAGTCCAGCGGTGTGAAATCGCAGCTACGAAGTGGCCAAACGACATCAGCTCTGTGGCTGATAATGCGATCTTCAAAAACAGGGCACAAAACATCAAGTGTAGCTTCGGCTGTGTGGCACGTAGCGCCATCCTGTTGAAACCAAATGTTGCTAATATCCTCCTCTTCAATTTTTGTGAACAAAAATTCGTTCAACATGACCCGATAACGATTACCATTGACTGTAACGGCCACTTCTTGCTCAATTTCGAAGAAAAATGGCCCAATTATGCCTCTGGACCAAAATCCGCACCAAATAGTGACTCGTCTTGAGTGTATCGGCTTTTCAATGTATGCGTGCGGGTTATCTGTGCCCCAAATGCGACAATTTTGCTTGTTTACATACATGTAGAACCATCCACATCATTTCAGCCTTTTCTGACTTGCCTTGGAAGATCGAAAAAGTCTACGAAATGCCTCTTTCAAGACCAAACGTAGACGTATTGATGGTGTGTTTCAATCTCAAAGTTCTGAAGACCATACTTGAAGATGGTGGTTATAAGATGTCCGACAAACATGATTTGGTTGGCGTTAAAGATTTGACTGAAACTTCGCCATCACAAAAGTGATACATTTGTGGAGTAACAGCAACACTAGGGATGTAGCTTATAAAGAGAACCTTAGTTTTGGTTTGTCTATGTTACACGCCTGGATTCGGTGTTTTGAATGTCTGCTTCACATGTTTTTTTCTCCGTCACTTCTCTAGGGAGCATACTGGCTTTCCACAAAGCATTTATTGCTTTCTTTCAGTTTCTTTAGATGATTAATCCACTGTAGCTTTCTTCATATGATTTTGCGTAGTGGTGAAGATCCTTGGTAATTGGTGGTGATCTTTACTTTAGCATTGTAATTTTTTCCCAGTCGGTGGAGTTTCTCTTCCTGATCATTCGTCCGATGTTTGTCATTTGCTTCACATTAGACAAACCAAAACAAGGGGTTGGAACTGAGTGCTGAAGTTAAATGATTACATGTTACGTTGCTTAAAAAAACTCGGCAGAGCGTTGTCTTCAATCGTCAACATTATTTCAAAAAAGTCAGGGGTTTTTCATAAGTTACCGGGTCATTGTATTTAGGTCTGTACTCGTGGTATTACTGCCCACTACTGTACACTAGATTCTTGTGCATGGGGCAGAAGTTATGCAATCGTCTCTTCAGCGAATTAGGCAAGTTTCTGATGAAGCTCGGGAACCTTGAAAAGAGTCCAGTGTTTTCATGGTGAGGTGAGGTCTAAGATTTAGTTTCAGACCCGATATGTAATGTAAGTAGAAATAGAGTTTATAGGTTAAATGTTTTAATTAATGACGACTACACAGTTGACAATCTCTGAAGAAGAATTTTGTTATGCTGAGTAGATTTAATCTTAACAAACGTAATTATTTCAGAAAATAATTTTGTTCAGCTAACTTGTACTAGGCGACACACTGTGCGAAAAATCGAAATATCTAATGATTTCAATGGGTTCAGTATATGTTTGGACAAATTTAGTGCTTAGATTACAATCTGCTCTCATACGCTAGCGACTTAGAGCTTTTGCAAAAAGAAGCTTTTAAAATGAGTTTGGGCTTTTTGTGCAAAAAATTCGAGTTTGGCGAACTATGCTAACTTTCTATGTTAGTGTAGGGTGTTCAAAAAAAAAGAAATGGAAATGGCTTAACAATAACGAAAACAAATATTTTAATTTGAAAGCCACGCTTGATTATGATTTTGATGATGATGATGATGATAATGATGATGATGATGATGGCCAGTTCAATTTAGTGTCATTATGTTTGTTGGCTATTCAAGCTTATTTTTTGCGTTTTAAAAGTGTTTGTAGATTTTTGGCACGGCACGTGTTAAGAGTGTTGATATTTTATGACTTTTGGCCATGTTTTTGTCTAAATTTGTTTGTTTTTATCTTTTGCCATTTTGCTTTTGGTGACGTATTTAGTTAAAAGGAAATATTAATGATTAGCAATGCTAAGAGCATGACAAAATAAGGTTAATTTTAAGACATTTTATCAAGTGCCTTTAATACAAAGTATTTCAAAATTAATTAAAGAATTCACTCATAAAATGTCACTCAATAAAAAGTTTCGCTTCCTTGTAAAGGAAATACATACTTATTTTGAAATAAGAAGCCAATAAATAATTTGATTTCTTTCTTTTTTAATTGTTTCTGTCTAAAAAGCTAATTATTATTTATTTAAACGTTTTTTTTTGTACATCTTCAGCGCCTTTAAGTATTTGATGTCTGTTAGCCAAGAGAAAAACTGCCTCGTTTTTTTCATTTGCTGACAACTTTTTGTTACCTCTGGACTGGAACAAAACAATTAAAAAAAAAATCAAGACAAACTCGTAAAATAAATGCCCGTCGAAGTCAAATCAATAAAAGACGCTATAAATTAACCATAAAAACGAGAAGACCACTCTATTAGCCATAATGGGCAAAAACTCCAGAAAACGTACTTTCTTAAGTCAACTAAACAACAAATCTCCTTTAAAGCTGAATTCAAAATAGCAAAAGAAGCAAGAAGAAGATGATTTTATAATTATTTTTAATAGAATATAAAATATAAACGAGAACCGACCATATATATGATCACAATATATCCACCCACTACAAACAAGAAAAATTAAATTTTCAACTGCGGGAACTATGAGAGAGGTGCGACAAAAAAATACCAGGCAAAGTATACTATTATTCTGATAGGCGTTATCAGCAGAATAAAAATCTGTTTTTGAAATTTTCTAAACACCTCTAAAATCGCTAGTTACGAATAAAAAACCGGTTTTTCGGAACTTCATCCACTTATAAGCTAATAACTTTGCTGAATATTACCTAATTTTAAGCTTCTTTTCTGATTTGGAAAGAAGAGAATCAAACCTTTTACGAGTAAATATATATGGCGTTTTAGTAGCCTTAAACGATTTAGAGTATTTCTCAAACAAACACATTTTTTATCCAACTTTTTCCATATTTTTCAAGTTTAGATGCGTGTTTGCCCCCTAATTCATATAGCAACCGTACTATTTAGGAAACTATTAAGAAACTTTGCTTAGTTATGAATGAAATGAGTGTAAGGTTTTAGAAATCCGTTGGAAATTGACAGAGTTATTAAGCTTTTCAGTAATGCAACTCACGAACGATAATATCGTCATAATTTATTTGAGATTTACCCGAATAATATCTAAAATCTTTAAAAATTTAAGGAGCAGTGGTAACAAAACGCTTCCCTGCCTTATACCCTTAAGTGCTGGTATTCTTCGGCTAAGTCTGTTTTCATGAAGAATCCGGCAACCTGATACTGTATCTAGAGCCCTTATAAGGGTTCGTGCGAGGGTGTATCGAGCGTTTTTTCCAAAATCTATAAACATTAAATACAAAGGGGTTCGCCATTCCACCGATTGCTCTACGATTACTCTTAGGGTGTTAATGTGGTTTGTGCTAGATAGATCGATTATTCGACTTTTTGCAAAAACCGGTTTTCGAATAATTCGAAAAATTGCAATTTAAAAAACCGGTTTTAAGTTATAAATTCTGTTATTAAAATAAAAATCTTCTCAATCAAGTTGCATTAGCAAATAAAATTGATAAATTTTTTTCTCATGTCGTAGTTTCTAGCAAGTACGAATGCTAGAACAACGTTCGGACATTTCTTCCTCGACACCACAACGTTCTAACACCTCATCCAGTGTTTTATTTTTGACAGCATGTTTTGTAAGAGTTCTACTTGTCAGCGCTTAGAGACTACTTGGTTTTCCTTGCTGCGCAATAGCTCAATTGCACATAAACATATTTAAGGTTGTTAATAATTTCCGCCTACAAACCAGGAAGTTTTTAGTTCAATTACAGGCCACACCATCTGACAATTTTCAACAGCGTTATCACCTCACAACATTGAGGTTTGAAAAACTTTACTAACTATAACATCTGCCGTTAGGAGCTGGCGTTTGTAAGTCCCTTTCAATCAGTATAGTTGATCAACACTTTCCGTAGATAAAGAATTCATATTTATTTTCCGGAAATGAGAAAAAGTTATTGTTGCTCAAGCATGCATATTTTTTTTGATCTGCCATGGTTTGGCACGGTATTTGTGCGACGTTCAAGGTTCTCACATACAGTATAAAAATAGTATTAAATTTGGATAAATACTTAAGCGAAGAGTATATTTGCACTAAAAGATATGAAAACATATAAAAATTATACATGTTTAAGTTAACCGGTTATTTGTGTTAAAATAACCGGTTTATTCGGTATTCGAAAAATGGACATTTTAAAAAAATCGTATTCGAGAAAACCAAAAAAAGGTTAAAACCAGTTAAAACCGGTCGAATAATAACCGTTCGATCTCCCTAATTTGTGCACAACTGCTGTGATCGGAAACCTGCTTGCTCTGCTCTCAATTCTCATGAAAGTATTTTGGATATTCTATTCGCGATAGCCTTGTTAATAGTGCCAAATGCCTCGATCAGTTAAATCCCTTTTCTTTAGTAATTTAACTGCAGATCATATGGCCATTCAAAATTTATGCCAGTTGTTGTGACTCTCCGTTTTCCAGTCGTTGTATGGGAAGAAGTTCCTTTCTTCACAGGTCTTTCCATCTTTTACTGTGAAGTCTATTCTCAAAATGTCTTCTTAGTATCCATCTTTAGGGTCACAGTTTTCCTTTCTATTGGAACTTGCTATGATCTTTGCCCCTAAAAACGGTAAGATACTGTCTGAGGCCAGCATACTTAAAGAATGCATCGTAGGCAGAAGTTGGCAGCCTTCATTTAATACTTCGCCACACGTCACACGGCCTGCATGTTTAGATTTTATCCACTAGTTAAAGATGATAAATTTGAGGAGATCGCCATTTGACGATCTTAAATTCATATAAATTATAAGAAGCCACTTAATGAAATGCGTATGAATAAAATTAGTGTCTAAAACCCTCTGAATTCGATTCAATCAATTTCCAGTTGAGATCCGACATCTCTTTAGTAGTGAATATTTGAAATAGTTTGCACAAACAAAATAATAGTGAGCGCAGTCAGTAGTCAATAAATTCCCTTTGCTGCTATAGAAGTAACCGGAGAAAGTTTATACGTTGTGTAGTGAATCGCCATTGGAGACAATTGATGGGTGAGGCAAATGCGTTGCTCGATTTAATTTCATTTTTTTTTTTTTTTTTTCTATTTCTATTGATGACGATCATTTTTCTATTTTTCAGGTTTTTTTAATGAACACCAGTCTGGGTCAATTTTGAAAGAAAGAAAAAAATAAAACTTAAAAAATAAATGATGGTTGACAATTTCCAAAATAAAATAAAATAAAAAAAATTAAAATAAAATTTAAAGAAGAGAAGAAAAAGTAAAAAAATGATGGGAATTTTTTTTGTTTTTTTTTTATTTAACGTCTATTCAAACATCAAAAGAAAGTTTGTTTTATTGATACAATACTGATAAAAGTTAAATAAAGTGATTTATTTTATGCACACAATTAAAGAAACAATAGTTTGATCGTTAAAACAGCGGTTTAAGAAATTTAAAAAATATTTGACTTAAAAAATTAATAAAAATTTACGGTCAATTTGCATAAAATGAAAAATCAAAAATCATAAGAAACGTATGGTTCTCACATTTCCAAATACAAAAAAGAAGAAAAGTGTTCAAGTAATCATTATTGTTGTTGTTGTTGTTGTTGTTTTTTTGAGAAAATGTAAATAAAAACTGAACAGCTTCATTAGTGAATGAAAAGAACTTAAATGAAAAAAACACAACAACTTCTGCCAACAGTAGAAATAAAATTGAAATTGAAATTGAAATTGAAAAACAAGAAAATTACAGACATGCATGCCACTGGCATTCAATTTTTACTTAATGCAACACAATTCGTACAACAGATAGACAGACAGACAGTCATACGACACACATACGTTTAAATCAGCAGACAGACGGACGGATTTGTATTGCATGTGTTGTTCTAAAATTGTACTGTTGATGCTCTAAAACTGATGATGATCGTCGTCATCACCATCAGCAACAACACGAAATTGTTTGAAGATGTTCTGTGAACGCATTTTAAGCTAAAAACTCATTACCAAGTGCAACCACAAATCATGCATTTAACGCCTTCATAGTGTGGCATTAAAAACGCCTGCTAAACCACCAAATAAAACGCACATAATAATAAATACCCAAAAGGCTCTTCATTTTTAACAAACAACGAAAAAAAAAGCAGGACTTTAACTCTAAACAAGTGGACCTGAAACACTTTTTGCTCAATTGTCGTTTTTTTTTTCTTGTAGCTGTTGCAACTTAACGTCAACACATTACGTGAGCTTAAGTTAAACACCAACAACACAGTATTGTAGGCTTGTATGCATGTATGCGGCAATAGCCATGCAACCTGTACTACACAATCCACAATAAATCCACACAATAAATGCAACAAACAACAACATCAGTAACTGAATTTCAACAACAACAACAACAACAACAATAATAACAACAACAATAACAGAAGTAAAGAAAATCGTAATGTTATAAAGATGTCAGCGAAATGATACTTAAATCTTAATCATCATCACAAAAAACGAGAAAAAAAGAACTCAAAATCGCCAGCCCAAAGTAGCAGCCATAAAATGTAATAAGAAAACCCAATCCGATCATTTCTGTACACTGGCAAAAAACAGGAGAACTTCACGAAGATGAATCTTGTGTTAAAGAATCTGAATATCTTTGGTATCGGTTAGAAACTATCACAGTGCACATGCCCCGGAGTCTCGCCATAGGTTGGGTTCAGTAGAGAGATGGACTACCCTAGAAAAAAGGACTCCCACTTAGGCCAGAGATTTGACTTATTGTGATACTATAATCACAGACCCGGTGATCAAACAGTCTCTATAGGAAACCATTTTGATTCCAACATAAGTCTTGCAATTTCGGTGGCCTTCATTTTGGAAGGTTCAAGAAATAAGAGGCCAAAAACTTCCGTAGTCTGATAAAAAGGGCTGCACACTGACACATAAGGTGAAAGACAGTCTGCTCCTCCTCTTCAGAATCACAACGTGGGGACCGCAGTTGTGCAATGGATGGTCATGCGAAGATATTTCTTCTTCTTTTATTGCATATTTAATTCTGAATTTAAGCGATTACATGCAGAACTTAACAAAGTCATATATTCAAATAAAGGGTCCGCCATCTAACGTTTTTTTTTTCAAACTAGTGCTTATTTCGTGAATGGTAACACTTAGCTCATGTCTGGTTTACAGATAATTAGTTTTATCCTTCCGCTGAACGAATATGGTTGTGTATACGCTTGAACAACGCTGGGAAATATTGCGACATTACATTAAAATCATGGTAATGTTGCGGAGTGTGCGCGATGTGTTCATATGAAGCTCATTTTGATCTTGGCGGGTATGTAAACAAGCAAAATTGTTGCATTTGGGGCACAGAAAACCCGCACGCATATATTGCAAAAGCCGATACACCCAAGACGAGTCGCTGTTTGGTGCGGATTTTGGTCCAGAGGCATAATTGGGCCATTTTTCTTCGAAAATGAACAAGGAGTGGCGGTTACAGTCAATGGCGATCGTTATTGGGCCATGTTGAACGAATTTTTGTTCACAAAAATTTAAGAGGAGTAACATTTGGTTTCAACAGGACGGCGCTACTTGCCACACAGCCGAAGCTACACTGGATGTTTTGCGCCCAGTTTTTGAAGATCGCATTATCAACCGCAGAACTGATGTCGTTTGGCCACCTCGGAGCTGCGATTTGACACCGTTGGACTATTATTTGTGGGGTGCCGTCAAAGATAAGTGTTACGCTAACAAGCCAGAGATAATTGACGCTTTAAAGGACAATGTTCGTGAAGCCATTGGTGAAATACAGCTGCACACAAGCGATAATGTGCTTAAAAATTGGACCGATCGTTTAGGTTACTGCATGGCCAGCCTGGGTAGCCATTTGAATGAAATTATTTTCCATTATTAACCGGAAGGATTGTACTTTCAAATAAAAAAAGAAATTTAAGAAAATATTCAGCAGTTTTTTTATAGCATTTTCAAACAGAAAATATATATATATTTGGCGGACCCTTTATATATCACATATAATATAAACAAACATAATATATATAACGAATATAATATATAGATCATTGAACGCTGTTAATTCATTGCAGAAAATCATCTCTATTTCTCGCACTGTGTACCAGTTCACCTACATTTCTTAAACCAGTCCGGTTTCTTATATTCCTCTGCCATAATAATTGCTTTCTTCCAATACCTCGTCTTCCTTCTATTCTTCCTTATACAATGAGTTAAAGCAATTCAGCCCCAATAATATGACCAAAGTAAACAACTTTTCGTCTTTTCGTTGTGGTGAGGATTTTGCGTTCTTTTCGCAGCCCGGTCAATACTTCACTGTTTGTTACACAGTCAGCCCATGGTATTCTTAATATCTGACGATAACACCACATTGCGAAAGCTTCTAGTCTATCCATGTTTCGACTCCGTAGAAAAGTATTGACCATACACTAGATTTCATAAATCTTATTCTGAGATGATATTAATGTCTTGATTTGTTAGAATTTTCTGGAATTTACAGCCATTTCTATGCGAAAATTAATTTCCTTATCGCATTGCCAAGACTCTTGTAACCAACAGCCGAGATATTTAAATTGTGAAACTCATTCGAGAGGTTTCTTTCCTATGCTTAAACCCGTGCCAATATATTGATTATTACTTCGGCTTACTATCACTTAGTTCACTTGATATATATTAATATTCAGACCGAAATGGTTACTCCTTGCATTGACGACATTTGTTAAACGTTGTAAATCATAGATGTTATCGGCCAATAATATTGTGTTGTTCGCGCGGCGAATATTGTTGTTATATTGCCCATTGATTTGAATTTCAATGTTGAGATCCTGTTGAGTGCCTCTTGGAATATGAATTCCGAGTAAATATTGAATATTGATGTAAAAAGCCTCTGTTACGATAACTCCGAAACAGACTTCTGCATTTTGATTCCAGTATAACGATTTGATGTAATCGATTTCTTTACTGTCTATATTAATAAATCTCAAAATATCTATTGATTTGTTATGTTGCACTCTGTCTTGCAATTTTGAATTGGCACTTGAATGCTAAACAGAGCTTTCCGAGTGCCCACAGCTTCTCTGAAACCGAATTGTATTCTACTCATTAACATATTTAGTCCTCTTTTCATCGCAATTGGTTCAGCAGAGCCTGGCGATACCACACGCGCTCTCATGTCGCCATTATACAGTTTACAAAATATGTTATATCTGAACTTTACATTGCCCCAATTACAAGAGAGATAAGATAACAGTACCATATCTAAAAATAAAAAATAAAACCTTAAGACCATTACTATTGCGTTATATAATTCTCTAGACTATACAATATTACCAAAAATAATTGTCTAGATCTAGTCTAGCAGTCTTCTCCGTGATATACACAAGAGAAACATGGGCCCAGACTATGCTTAACAGTCAGCCCGCTATTTACCGATATAGCACATGGGCTGAAATGTCCCGGACCTAACTCACAGATGGCGCTTATGTTATTGCGTTTACCTCTTCTTCAGTTAGTGCTAAAATTCAAAAGACAGCTGCTAAAATTTCATAATATTCTAAAGGGTGGTCCAGCCATAATGCACGATATTTTTTGTGAGCCACCATCGGAAGAATTGTGCACGAAATTCAGTAAACCGGGTCTGTAGGAAATGCAAGTACGCCCGTGGCGGCGTCACTGGGCCGTACTACTCCGAAAATTAGGTCGGCCAAGCAGTTACCGTGAATGGTGTTCGCTATCGCGAGACTTCTTATAGCCATAAATTGTTTTTTAATTCTGCACTGCTTCTTGATGAGAAAAGTGCTGCTCAAGCCAAGCAATGGCTTGAAACTGTTGTGGGGGACTCCGCTCCTTTAGAAACAACAATAAAACGTTCTTGATGAAGAAGATTGCAGTGGGCGTCCAAATTAGGCGATAACTCCAGAAAACATTAAAAAAATCCACACAATCCTTTTGAATGATCGAAAGTTGCATGAGTTAGCTAACATCGTAAAGAAGATATCAAAAGAACGTATTGACTTTGTACTGCAAGAGCATTTGACTATGGGAAAGCTCTGTTCAAAGTGGGTGCCGCGTTTGCTCACTGTTAACCAACAACAAGAACATGTTGATGATTCTGAAACAATGAATTGAACTTCGAATTGCTACCACATCCACCGTTTTCACCAGATTTGCCTCCCACCGACTACTGGAAACCGACCTCAAAAGAATGTTCGCTGAAAAAAAATTTCGCACGAATGAAGAGGTTTCGTTGAAACTGAGACTTATTTTGTAGCAAAAAATCATTCTACAAAAGTGCTATTGAAATGTTAGAGCGACGCTGGAATGATTGCATTGCTCTTGATGGAGATTACGTTGATGAGTAAAGCTAATTTTGAAAAAACGTGTTTTCTTTGTTAGGTCGGGACTTTTCAGCTCATGTATGTCTTATGCCCGGAAATCTGACACAGCTCTATGGGTTTTAATTTTAATTACAATGTTGCCACACTTCATGATTAAATTCAATTATTTCCCCAAGTTACTCCATAAAATTTAATTAATTTTTATAAACAAATTTAATGACGAATTTTCTTCATGAGAGCCCCTCTGTTAACCAAGCTGTTTTGTTACTTATTATTTTTGTTGAAATTGTTGTAAAAGTTCAATGTTTTTTCATTTTTTTCCTTTCAGTGTAGTAGTACAACCGTAACTGATCATAAAGATGCCATTGATTTCATTTAACAAGACTTATCAAAGGTAAAACGGAGACCCAGAACAGGGTTAAACACAGCACAGAGAAAAAAGGAGCATTTTGCACAATTACCCAGGAATTTTTAAGTAAACACTTTGCCCCAGCTAATGGAGTTGTTGTAAACCAAATGCGAACCGACGATGATCAACTATAAAAATCAAAGACCCAGAGATAACGAAAAAACAGCCACAAACCAAATAATCAAAAGAAATAAAACTTGAGCTTCTTAAGGCATCACGCGACATACACTCACAGTCGGTAAATAAGAGATCACATTAATGCCCGGGCAATGGCACAATAAATAGAAGGCGTGTAAAACGCCCGCTGGGCAATGCCACAAAAAAGTGTGCACAAATCAATGCAAAAATGTTGTAAAAAAAAACAAAACAAACATCATCACCATTAACATGGCCAACATCAACGTCACCATCACCATCAACCACGACATCATCTTCATTATCTTTGAGTATCCAACACCTTAAACACAATCCTATAGAAAGAAGAAGCCACAAAGAAAAACCATAAACATGTGGCGCTTTAATGTCATAATGAGTTTTGCAGTTAATGATTACAACGAAGGAGATCTGGAAAAGATCTCTTCATTTGGTTAATCCTTGACACAGACACACACACGCACAAACAAAATAATTTGATTTTTATAGCCGCCAGTTATCACTTTTTCTGCTGTTGCAACTTAAGGCCCTTTAAAATGCTAAACTTCATTCAAAAAAAAAAATAAATAAATAAATAAAATAACAAGAAAATACCAACTAAGGATCGTTGCTATACAAACCTGCATTCATAGATTTGCATGCCACAAATAAAAGTTAAAAATGGTTTCATCATGAATGAATCCGAATCTATTGCTCTGTGGTGTGAGTAGTAGTTTGACGATTTCAATTAAAAGTGTTGATTGTCACACTAGAGAGTAGACCCCTTTATTACTGGAATGGACATTCCACGACATCTAGAAATGGTTCAAAACGATTACAATGTTCGTATTAGAAATAAGAGGGTGAATTGATAAGTTATTTATTAGTTTATAGTTTAAATATTAGTTTAGAACGAGATGATTTTTTTTTTTTTGTTAAATTAGAAACTTTGTGGAACTAGTCCATGAATCAAGGATCCCAAGATAGTTGCTTATTCTGATGACGTAGTTCTGCTTGTAGGTTACTATCAACCTTATCAGTATGATGCAGGGTGCATTAGGCAGGGTGCATTGTATGGAGTAGCATTAGAACTTTCCTCGTAGGCGAAATACCACGGTGCTGTCTTTGATCGTAGTCTTAATTGGAAAAAAAACTTCGAGGAGGGTACGAAAAGGGGTTTGATGGCACTCTATTCCTGCACGAACTCGATTGGTAGGAATTGGGGTTTGAAGCCGCTTGTAATTCACTGGCTGTATAGTACGGTACGGTGGTACTCGCCATCCTTACTTATGGTGAACTTGTTTGGTGGCAAGTAGTGAGCGGCGGAGTGTGCAGCGTTTCGCCTTAATCCTCATCACGGGGGCTTATAGAAGTACTCAGCAGGTGGCTTTGAAAGTAATACTGACGACCGTTCTTTGGACCTTCAAGCTGAATTTCAGGCGGCAAGAAGTGACATATGACGTAGGGAACTTGGTTTCTGGTGGGATGCTGATTTTGGGCACACACGTGTTTTGAATTGTTTGGATTTGAGTCTCGAGCTAGGGGGAGGTAAGTGACTATGTCATGCTGACCATGTGCTATGAGACTGTGGAGTTGGCGATACCGAGCAGGGTTGACTGGCCGTTTGTGCGAGCGGATCTAAGACGGTGGAAGGTAGCGGGGCCGGCATCTGCTGCAAACAGCTTGAACTTGGTTATTATTATAAGTTGCAGTATTTTGCAGGCAGAAGTTTTGGCAGGTAGGAAAGCTTTGAAGATAATTGAAAGGGAAATTGAAAGCATTGAGGGATGGCCGACTATTTTTTGTGGATAATCAGGCGGCACTAAAGGCACTCAGTTCGTGCCTGGTCAGATCCGAGGTCGTTCGGGATTGCAAATTAGCCTTGGTTAGGCTGCGGAAGACCGTTCAACTTTGTTGGGTAGCAGGCCATAGTGGTATCGCTGGTAATAAGAGGGCTGATGAATTGGCTCGTCAGCGTGCTTAAGAAATTCTCCATAGGGAAGGCTGGTCAAATCCGGTACGACAATACGGGTTGTAGGATTTCTAGATCTATATGGCCAGTTATTTCCAGTCATAAAACTTCCGCTCTTTTCTCTATAAGTAAAGCCGAGCTGAGGCTGACTACGGGCATTATCACGGCCCACTGCCGTATCCGGGCGATGACTCGTAGATGGGCAAATGCTGGCACGGATTACTGTAGGTTCTGTTAAGACGAGGAAGAGTTGGAGACGATCGAACATCTATTGTGTCATTATCCTAGGCTTTCGGGCAGGAAGCTTCGCATCTTGGGTAAGTTTGTGATCCAAACTCTAACCTTCCTGTCATGTACTGACCCAACTGCTATCTGTCAGTTTACGAGGGACCACGGCTGGTTGTGACGTTGGGATTATTAGGATCCGGACAGTTCTTTCTTTACTGTTTGTCTTTTTCTTTTTGTAGGTTTTAGTTTCTGCTTAGGACGATCACAATGGACCACATGAGTATATCGAGTGTATTGTGCCTATACCGTGAGTAATCACGGGATTTCTGAGTGTTTCTGAGCGAGATTTTTTCAAGTAGTGTTACGTAATGTCTTGACGTAATCTTCATATGAAATTATTGTAGAATTCTGAGTACAAAGGTATATACGTGCCTAGTATGCAACTAAAGTTTTATGAACCCATTTCAATCTAAAATATGTACAATTTTCTTATGAAACCTTCAATTTTTCCATTTTTATTAATTATCAATTAAACCTCGTAATTCGGTGTGTAAAAATAAATAAAAGTCACAGAACATTTTCTAACGAATATCTCTGCAAATAAAATTGGCAATTTTTTTTAACTCCAACATACATAAATGACATTTTCGACAATCACTACGACAGACTTTAGCGAAAAGAAAAATAAAATTTCAAAACAAGTTCCATTCACACCTTTTTTTAATGATAGTGTTCATTAGTATTTGATGTTTGGCGATCATTTTTTCCATTCCTTTCTCCCTCATCTTAGTATCTTAATTACGAATTTTATTTTATGATTTCGCATAAAAATAACCGTTCGCCTTGTTTAATGGCCCAACCAAACATCAAATGGATTACTTTAAAATATTTAAATGCGATTATACTTCTTGAGCTTCGCATCACACGCAACACAGACATTCTCATTGCAAACATAGAACAAAAACCGCTTTAGAAATGAATTTTTAAAAGAAACGAACACAATTTGCTGTAGAATTTATTTGTTTGAAATGAAATCAATTTTGTTAAAATGAAAATAAAATACAAAAAAATCAAAGCGAATAAAACGTTTCTTAGCGAATCATCAGCTAAACAGTCAGTAAATAAAAAACAAAACATGCACTTTCCAAATACGAAAATTTCAATAAATTTACTTTTCGTTGCCATAAATTCATATAATGGCCCATAATCAATATTTACTTGGTCTTACAACAAGAACATGTTCTTGTCTTTTTTATTGCCAAAAAGAGTTTTTTTTTTTGATGATGATTTTACCACAGAAATTCATACACGTTCGTATACAACCTGCGTATTTGTTAACAATTCGCAAACAACACATGTTTTAATAAAAATAAAAAAATACAGGGTGTGCATACGTATGTATGTATATTTTATATGATCATGAACTATACACTTCTTTAGAAAATACTTGCAAAAAAACAAAAAACCCAAAAAAATTAAAAACAACTTAAACAAAAATAATGCGTTTTTATATGGAGTATTAAGGCAGAGATATAAAAGAATTATTTCTTGTTAAAAAGTCACTATTTGTTAACTTATAGTGGCTATTATTTAAAAAGCTATTCCAGGATGGCGGTGAAGGAGCAGCACAGTTTGACGCAGACATCTTGCAATTTGAAGAACAACAAATAATTTTTGAACGGTATAGCACTAATCAGTATTAGCCGGTAATCGTTTTACTCCACTTAGAAGGTAGTCCATGTGGTAGTCCTGCCAAAGAAAGCAATTCTAATATTCGAAAGATTCGGACATTGACACAAGAAATACTCGGCGGTCTCTCTCTCGTTCTCATCCTGATAACCCCTGAACGGTAGACTCAGTTTCCTAGCATGCGCACCAGTCCAACATGTAACGCAGAACCAGAAGTCTGCAAGAGGTAAGTGGCATCACCGCTAGATGGTCAACCACCTCGTTACCCAAAAGAGAGCCTTCTGTCGCTAGTTCGCCTGCCATGCAATTCCACCAGATGTCAGGGTAACCCCTTACCCAGATAATCTCCACGTCTAAAGATCTCACCATCTTATTTAGAGATGCCCTACCACTTATAGTTGGGTAGGAGCACAGACACCCATTGTAAGAATAGCTGTTTCGTCAACACGTTGCCGATTGATCCACCAAACTTTTTTTTAATGCACGTTCGCCATAAGCAACCTACTATTTCGACCAATCATTGGTCTTTGGTGTACTTTATCCATGTTACGGCTATAAATACATACAAATGATGAAAATACTCAGGGGGCTGAAGCTTAACATCACCAAACAATCCTTTAAAAAGCTTAAACAATTGCGCTTTTGGTCGAGAACGAACAATCGCGCCACCAGAAAGATTCACTTTTCTTCTGAACTCTTAGGTCTGTTGTGTTGGACCAATATTACGTCTACATATACAAAATAATGTAAAAACTCATATGGATTGCATTTGAACTTCGTAAGCTTCGAAAATTGGTAATACAATTGTGCTCATGGCCGAATGTGATGAGTCGTGGCATCCACCGATCGGTAAGTTTTTGCACATCCATATATACAAGTAAAACGTAATGTATTCGATAGGTGGAGGTGCTTACTATTTAATTTTTTTTCAAATTATAAGTTTTCTTTTTCGAAGCTTCTGAAGCGAGTCTCGAATTAAAAAAATTATAAAAAAGAATAAAACTTTAAAAAAAGTTTGAAACGAATTGACTCTTTGTCATACTGATTTCAATAAGCAATTCATCTTGCATTACTACAAACACGATTTTCACAAATGTTGGCAATTATTTATCAGCCAATGAAGTTAAACAAACACAACCTACAACAGCAATATGAAAATCCCCATACCAACAATAGCAACAAATAGCGTATCGTAACGTGCAGAATAATATTGTTGCTGTTGCTGTTGCTGTAGCTGTAGCTGTTGTTGATGTTGAGGGAATCCTTTTTGTAGATTTATTTACTAGTTTGATGTCATTTGTTTAAGCAGATACTTTTTAGTTCTTCATTTCGATACGATTTTTTTTCGACTTTGTGTTGGGGCACTTTTAAGGTCTGTTCCTCTACTGACCACAACTGAAGTTCGCTAAGCGCTCGAATAGAAGAGACATTGATGGTGCCAATGCCAAAAGCAGAAGATGATAAAAATGAAGAAGAGGATGTGTTGGATGACTTTTTATTTCTGTCTTTCTCGCTTATAAATAAAATTGTTTTTCTCATTTTAGGGTTTTTGTACTTGAAACAATTGAGCAGTAAATATTGAGATTTATGAGGCATGTTTAACCATTTGATGTAACCCAACTTAACCAAGTGTTAAGCAATAATTCTTTAACTTGGCTAACAAACAAAAATAACACGACCAAAACAAAAACAACAAAAAATTATTGACAATAAAGATTGTGGGACTTTTTACGATCAGGAAGTTGAACTTTTTTTTAATGTTTAGGACTCAATGAAGGTGATAAAAGTGATGAACAAACAAATGTTTGATGAGAAAAAAAATTTAAAAAAAAATATTTTATTTAATGAAGAAAGGAAATCATGTTTCACTTAAATGACAGCCAAATACGTTTTTTAAACTTTTTGTTGCTAAACTTGCAAATATTCTCATAATTCGTTTATTTTATTATTATTTTTTCTTATTATTTTATGGGTGCGTCAATTTGAATAACGGTTTTGCATTGTTTTTTTAATCTTTTTGTAACCGATTTTCTTCCAACAACTGATTTGTTTTGTTTGTTGTTCAGTGTTCAGTTCTTTTAACAAAAAAAAAAAAAGACAAAAAAATCCAAACCAAAAAATCTATTTTTTTTTAAGAACACGAACCAACTGTAAATTTCTTTTAAGCCATGATTTAAATAAAATAAATATGAAAAAAGTATACACATATACTCGTAGTTTTCTTAATTCATCAGCAAAATTGTTTGCCTTGGTGACCCACTGAGGCTCATAATTCAAATGGAAATGACATGACTGGAAATGACTGACTACCATCATTACCGCAACTTAACACATGAATGAGGAATGGGCACTAAAATCAAGTAAGAAACGGTTGGGCATGCGTATTTCAAGAAAACAAAACAAAAATAACAAAAAACAAACGCCTTCAGTTAAGTCAGTTAATGAGGGTTTCTGATTGTTAAGCAAATTTAAAGGTACTGTAACAACGAATTGGATTAAAGCTACAGTAACATAGTTTACAAAAAAAAAAAAAAAAAAAAAATAATACTTTTGCTCAAGCAAAGTGCCAACAGCTAATGTTTCCTATTTTGAACTGGGTACCTACAGATAATCCTAAGCGTCACTGTTACATTAAGATTGTATGTTAACCACACGGTTCTGAATATCATCTTTGATACACAAACCTAAGCTACTGATATACCAGATAGAACATAACGTGAAAATGCTTTGGATAGTAATGTTTTCAGCGAAGTTTTGCCTGAACAGCTAAATATCAAAACGTTTCATAAGTTGCCAAAATGTTGTAGTGATTGGAGCGCAGAAAGTCTAAGTTCGAATCGAATTTAATTGCGGTTTCGAGTTGTTAATAAAGAGACTTAAACCTTCCTCCAGACAAATCCATCTAAAGAAGCGCTCCTGACCGTCTAGATTACCTCTGGCGATAATGTCAAACATCAGACGAATGATCAGGAGAAAACGCCACCTATTGGGAAAAAATTACAATACTAGGTAAGGATCACCGCCATCATATGAAGGCGAGCTAAAGTAGATTAATCATCAACTTAACTTGAAAATCAACTTGTTACCGAAACTGAAACAAAGCAATTGATAATGCTTTGTGGACAGCCAATATGCTCCCTACAAAAGTGACGGAAAAAGAACAGATATCCAATATTACTGAATATTTTACAGGAACACCTACATATGTACTTACTAATAGCAAGTCGGCCATTAGATCATTAGAGAGTGTACATAACACGTTGCGAATTGTTTTGAAATGCCGAATGACTCTGGAGAAGATAGTGAGACATTTGACAGTGGACTACTTAGCAGAGATACATTATAGAAGGCAACTGCGTAGCAGCGAAAGTAAACACTATCCTGGATCATCATAGATCAATTGTACTCCATCAATCCAAAATATAACGGTTCCCATAAAGGTAGCGTGTAAAATCGTCTCTAAACTTGGAACGAATTTTTTTTTTTTTTTGAGTTGAGCACTCAGTGGATGACCCCCACTCATGCAGTACATTTTGCTGGTACGAGGAAAATAGCTTATGAGAAGAGGGATAGAGGGCGTAGTCTTAAGTGACAGAAAAAACATTTGCGAAGAGACCGTTCCACAGACAAACGGTGTGACAATAAAATGTCTCTAGAATGCGTTATACATTTCATTGGAGAATCAAATACAAAAATGAGTACTACGTGAAAATATTTCATTATTAGGAATTAATTCCTTTACTTCGTTAGAGCATATTCCGTTATAGTACCGATGGAACAATGAGACACACGCCACATTGCGATGGTGCTCTTACGACTCGATGGAGTTTTCTCTCCTACCGTCATTAGCCCTCTTCTTAACGCGGTCGAGGAGCTCGAAAGTAGACTTTGAAGCATCGGCCCATACACGGGAGTTGTATTCTATTTTGGGCCGAACATAGATCTTGTAAATATTAAGGAGATCAAATGGAGTGAAGTATTTCTTACATCCTCTTAAAAAACCGAGGCACTTGAGATATGTTATCGTTCCAACTAACGTCACAGTGAATTTTCATGGCCAGAACAACAAGAGTTTCTGATTCTACAATATCTACATTACCCACGGGGTACACGGAAGAGTCCAACGATTTGCTAACTGATCGTCAGTACACTTTCCGCAAGGGTCGTTCTAGTGGTGATCTGCCGGTGTTGCTCTCGGAGAAGTGGAACATGTCCATTCATGGTTTTGGCGAGAGTAAGGTTGTGGCTTTGAATACCTACAAGCTGCTTGATAGAGTTTGGCATGAGGCTCTCATTTCTCAACTTTTTTTTTGGTTTTGCTAGCCACTTCCCTTGATTTAAAACGAATCGATTTCCTAAGCTTACTTAAGTAAAGTATAAACCATTTAAACAGTATCTTCCTTTACTTTCCAAATCCTCCAAAAAACCTTAAAATCGCTAAGTTATTAGCTTTGAAGTGCAGGAAAGTGCATATCAGAGTTTGTCTTAAAACGGAGAAATGATAAATATCGATTAAGTACATCTAGGGTCGGCATGCACATTTCATACAACAATTGTTGGCGTTAAGTTCACACGTACACTTACGCTCTAGCTTTTACAAGCCAGCTACGAGTGAACATGCGTAGCGGGTGTACGTTGGTTTTTTTATTATTATTTTTTCAAATGTTTTATTTACTTATTTTTTCCGATATTCAATAAAAAATAATTTCTCTAATATACTAATAATATCTATCTAATCTATTCATCTCAATTCTAAGAGAGAAATTTTCTTGTGCTCACTAACACAACTAAATTTGTGTTTTTGAGCAACACTGATCTAAAGGAGAAGAAACGATTATGAGCGTACCAGCTACAATGTCCGAAAATTTTCTTGGGCGGAGAAGAGAACAAATGTTAAAACTGCCAAAGATTGATATAAGGAAAGGCTTAAAGACAAATTTCTAACAAACTTGTCCATACCTAACTATTGAATACAGCAAACCACGGGCAAAATTCTGGCGCCTAAACTATAATCAAGGCTGGAACTAATTGCTTAGCATTTTTTTAAATTTATTTTCCTTTTCTTTCAATACTTATTTGCATTAAACCAAAGAACTGCACTTACATTTACCCTCTAGAGAGAGGTACGTACGTAGGCGTAGTAGTAGAATTTCTGCATAAAATATTCAATTTTAAAAACAAAAAATCTAGCAAAGAAATGTTAACAAACAAAGAAAAATATTTAAATAAATTAAACGAAAAAAAATAGTTTAAAAATTAAAAAAAAATAATAATAAAAATAAAGAAAGAAAACCTTGAAAATGTTAAAAAGGGCTTGAAGTCAAAAAAGTTTGTTTAATTAAATGGCCTAAAACGAATGACTACTGTTTTAAATATCGTTTTTGACTTTCAATTCCAAACAGACAACAAAATAAATTTAAAAACTAAATCAAAAGCAATCATTAATATTTAATTTTTTGTTTTAGTTTTTTTTTGGTTTTTTTTTTTAATTTTTCTTTATACATATTTGCCTTTAAGACTTAGTATTAATAATGACTACTGTTTGTCTACTATTTGTGTTTGAATCGTTTAAAAAATAAATCGGACAAAAATGAAATCAATTTTTTTTCTTTTAATATAAGAAGTGTATTAGTAAAGTATTCGATGAAAAATCGGTTACAATATGCAAATGAGAACCCACAGTAAGAAAATATTAACAATTTTCTTATTAAATGGAATAAATAAAAATATATAGACACGTAATTATTTTAAAAGTATTTTTATTATTGTTTTTTAATTAGGAAGTGTTTATTAATGAAAATATAAAATTATCTTTAACAAGAGAATCATTTTTCTAAAATTTTCAAGACTAATTGTAAACACCCTCTAAAGATTCATGAAAAGATAGTTTTGAACTATTCCAACGATAATCCGATGATTTATCTTTCAAATAAATTCTTAATATCGTTGATACTTACCCAACAATATAAAGTATGTGTGTACTCGGTAATCATAAAAACTTTAATACTAAAATCAATACAAATCGTATTTAACATCATTATCAGTTTCTTACATATAATCGACTTGCTATCAGGGTTAGCCAACACTCGGTTTTTTTTAACTCAAGCTACCGGGTCTTATTAAATTTTTTGATGGGTTTTTATTTTTTTGTTTCATTTGGTTTTATAACTGCTTCTAAATTTTGCTTAAGTTGACAATATTTTGTGTTTGTTAGTACAATAGTGTTGTTTTAGTATTTAGAATGCAATTTTGCATTTTTAGTGAGATCAAGGCGGCACTGTGTATTAACAGCTGCTAAAACTCAGTGACCGAAGCAGAAAAACGGCTGGAATATAAAGACAGACAGACAAACAGATAATGTTTTACTTATGCATGACAACGCTCGGTCCCACATCGCAAAAGTTGGCAAATAATTGTTCGAAACGATCAAATGTCGCACCCGCCTTATTATCCAAACATTACTCCTTCAGATTTTTGGCTGTTTCGGCGGACATGTCTTCGAATCTCCTCTTTTGAAGAAATAAAAAAACTGTTACAAAATGGATAGTCTCAAAAGACGAGAAGTTTATCCAACGCTATTGACTCGTAGATGGTGAAAACATGTAAACAGTGAGTTGATAAATTTTTATTCTGATGGACCAAATTAATTTTTACTCTCAATAGGTAAATTAAATAAACTATGATGCCGCTAAGCTAGTGTGCCGCTGTGGTATGATAAATAAGACACCCGCCTAGCCACTAGAAGGTCGTCGATTCAATACCAGACCAAACCATCTGAAAAGAAAAAAAAAGTTTTTTTAACAGTGTTATCACCTCATAACATTAGCTAGTAACTGGTTATGAGTATTACTTACTATTCAAAAATTCTCTAATGCATTTGCCATTTGGAGCCGGCGTTAAACTGTAGCTTTCTTTCAATGAGCCTAAAAATGGAATCGGGAGCAGCATATTGACTGAGGGATGCCACCGCATTCCTTCATGGAATGTTATGGCAATTAATAAAAAACCTACAAATAAAAAACTCCAACCGGGTTTTTTAAAATATTAAAGCCAATAAAACCTGTGTGGGCCATCGGTACCTAGCTAGCTATACCTATCCAGCGTCGGCCAGAAATCTATATAAATGTATATTATAAATAGGAGATAAAATCTCTTCTGTCCCAATCCTATCTTTTTTTTTTGCCACCTGTTTGTCTTCATTTGGCCACCAGTCCGGAGTCGTCTGGGACTGGAGGCTTAATTCTGGTACCACGGGAGTCGGGAGCCCCAGGGACTTCGGTCCTTACCCGGCTATGGTGAGACCCCCTTGTGGGAGCAACGTGGTGACTGTGGTTTACACCCAAATCGCGGGGAGAGCGCCAGCTCGGTGTGAAGTTACATTCTTAACCGGATATCTTGACCCATAGAACGGTAGGAGTTTAGAAAGTCTCCGGCACTTAACCAAGATGTGGGGTTATCACCAGACAACATGGCTTCGAATTTGGTACTCACTGGTTTTACTCATCCTAGGTGAGGAAGTTGGTCGACACATTGTATTCACCCGTGGCTTGGGCACCATGGGGTATGCCAGCGTGACTCACGTTAAACTGTGACTTTCTTGTCTGTCGTTATATCATATTCAGAGAAGTAGAGACAAAGTAACTGGAGTGATAAGCGTATCCTGGGAGTGACTTGGCCTTAGAAAACGTGCTGCTCACGTTATATACGGTGAACTATTTGTTGTATGCGCAATATATGGTACATCAGTGTGGTACGAGACAGTCAAGTCTGTTAAAGGTCGGCGTAGGGCTCTTACCTCTCAGAGGGTGGACTTACTAGCATGTATGCCGATTTATAGGACGGTGTAGTATTTGTGCTACGAAGTCTAACCGGCGACTTAATTTTGGTACCCAGGGACTTCGCCCTTACCCGGCTATGGTGAGCCTCCTTGTGGGAGGCACGTGGTGTCTGTGGTTTATACCCAAATCGCGGGGAGATCGCTAGCTCGATGTGGTGTTACTTTCTTAACCGAGTGCATGTCCAAATCAAATGCCCTCGAATTTGGTACTCACTAGTAATTTTAATCATCATTTTATTCAGCTGTTTTTCGGGCACCATGGAGTATGCCAGCGTAGCATTACTCACGTAGAACTGTAACCTACTGTCTGTTTTTACAATGAATATGTTAAGACGACTTGTGACATCTTCCACTGAAATATTTCTTGAGTTGTACGATGATAGATATTATTTTTTATGTGTGGTGCCATGCCCACAATTCCTGTGAAGTTTTTTTATGTTAACGTACAACTTGAATAGCATGTGAAAAGTTTGAAAACTATATCTCTTATAGTTCGCACATTATACCGTAATATCTATGTCGGGTTCCTAGCCCTTCTCCTTTTACAACTTTTGAAAATGACTTTTGATTGATTCTGTACAAAACATTTTGGTGAATGATGAATGTAAGCAAACAAAAAATCGTTTTCCTCCGATTTTAAGGGACAAACACCCCTGGAAAAGACTCATTAGAGGGATCTATTTATCTGTGCTCCAAATTTCAACAAAATTGGTTCAGTTGTTCACGAGTTATTGTCAAAATTGTTTCTCATATGAACTAATTTGACCTGCTTTCCCCGATATTAACCTCTTACAGTTCCAGGTTTGAAAAAAACTTTCCCTATGACACTTACGTCAGCTAAATCTATCGGTTCAGTCATTGACACGTGATTGAGGGACGAACAAACAAACAAATAGAAAATAAATGTACAAAAGATATTTGTAATACGAGTATGTATGTACTTGGATATTAAATGACAATTTATTATAAGTTCTTAATACTCTATATGAAGAAGATTCATTTATAACTTACCTAATACATTACCTGGTAATAAAACGTTATGATGTTCTTCTTGCTTTTTAATTATTGAAGTAAGGCCCTCTTGGAGTGAAAATAATTTTAAATGCTTTACTTCATAATTAAATTCTATTTCATTTAATTCAAAGTAAATAGAAAATTTAAAGCCCTTATGACAAAATATAGTCTATCTAAGACCAATTAAGAAATTAAGGGAAATCATCAATACGGTTCCCACTGGTGATCTGTAAGGTTCCTTTTAATTTCTTATGTTTAGTAAAGGCCTTTTTTAAGCTCTACACGGGGTATATTATTTTGGGAATCTAATGGCCGCTTTCGAGATTTTTTAATGTGATAATATGACATTCTTTAACGAACAATGTAAACGAATACTAACTCTACTATCGATTAATCGTCTTAAGTTACATACTTACCAAATGGTTTACTCGGTAATATTTATCATTGATTTACATCTTCTATAAAAATTTATAAATTTGCAGAATTTGTTGTTTTTTGTTTTTTTTTTTTTTTTGTTTTAAAAACATGGCTGAATAAAACGAATTTTTTCCAAATGAAAGCTTGTCCCTGACAAGCAATTGGAGACAATCAAAAAATTACATAAAAATCAGTAAATTTGTTAAATATTTTTCAGAGATGTTACATATGAATTTTCGACGGTTTTAAATTGATTATCATATGGAAACAGGTATTAAGTCTACATTTACATAAATTTGTTTAATATTAATTAAATAAGAGTGACGCTAGAATCATAATCCTAATAATTATTATGATATATAATTATCATTAATTACTAATGATTTCGCATAATAATTTTCATTATGTAATTATGTAAGACACTTACCATATAGACAGAACAACAAATTTCTCAACTCTAAAGCAAAGAACCAAATCCGAATACTATATACAGGGTGTCCGAAGCGAAGGTATACTAATTTGTTTTGCCGCCATTTTGGTAAACATTAGTCTTGACAGTTCGTATTTGGCAGTCGTGAAGTAGAGACGTGGCAAATTTATTATGGATAAATTATCAGTAAGCCAACGTGTTTAAATCGTTAAAACATTTTATCAAATTCAATCATCGATTTTCATGAAAAAATCATAATGAGTGACGAGACACATTTTTTTTTTTTTTTTAATTGGTTAGGTGAACCGAAACAGAAACAGAATAATCGGTTCTGGGCAATGGAAAACCCTCAAATTATTCAAAAGTCACCTTTGCATTCATTAAAACTGACAGTCTGGTGTGCAATTTGGTTTTTGACGCTGAAAACGGCATAACGATAACTGTCAATGGGGAACGATATCGTGATATGATTGGAAACTTTTTAGCGCCACAACTACATGCTTTGGTCTTGACTAACATGTGGTTTCAACAAGACGGTGGGTGACACTTCACATACAGCCAGGATTACAATGGAATTACTGCGAGACCTCTTTCCATAACAAATTATTTCAAGGAATGGTGATGTTGATTGGCCTCCCCGGTCGCCTGATTTGACTGCTTCCGACTACTTTTTGTGGGGCTATCTGAAAAGCAAGGCTTATGCAAATAAACCAGAAACGCTGGAGCAACTGAAATTTATAAAATACCGCCTGAAATGTGTGAGAATGTTATTGAAAATGTACTCAAAAGGGCGCGCATTTGAGAGACTAACAGCGGAGGGCATTTATCTGATATTGTATTCCATACATATAATCAAAAATTATAAACAAACAAAGTAGTATACCTTCCCGGCGAACAATCTGCATTTAAATATTTGAAATCTTTAACCCATATAACATATTTTACCAGCTTGAAGATTGGAACATTCGTACCTACCATCCCACACATAATAATTGCCAGTTATTCGCATCAAATATCTGTAGCATTAGTTCAAAAACCTTTAACAATTTGTTTATATCTGCATATATTTTATATATAAATTGATAAATAGTGCAAATAATTATTAAAAGTAATTAATACTTATTTATTTTCATTTAAATAATATTTACAATTCAATGAATATTAACATTTTTTTTTTTTAATTTCACTTGCTCTTACGTCTTTTGTTTTTTTTTTCTCATTTTGGTACTCTACACTAATATGGTTGAATTTGGTAAAATACATATGTGTTGATGCACTATATTTTCTGTACATTTGTCAATCCTTTTTAATTTAACTGCCGATAATAATTAAAAGTAAACGAAATGATAACACGTATTCCAATAGCAACATCCGGACGTTGACAGTTAATAGCGGCCATAAAATTTAAGTCATATCTGACTGTCATTCGTCAGGTTGTTTTCCCAAATCACCATAGACGTATATAGTGTTTAATAAGACGTACAAATGATAAAATTATTTTATCAAAATGTTTATTCTTTTGGGGCAAAAATTCGCGTGTTCCGCCCATTTTGTATTCACCATAAACGTCCTACAAGGAGGACAATACCCTGATTGGTTGCTAAATTTGAGTTCGCTGATTCACTTAATAATGTATCAACACCCTCACGTCGTCTAAACGCAAGATGTGCCGAAAACATCGCCATTGTCAAAGAGAGTGTGCATGAGCATCCAACTTTTTATCGTCTTAGATACCATCAGCATATTTTATGGAATGTTAAGAATGATCGGTTGAGATTCTGCACGATGTGAGTACCCTGTTATATCGACAAAAAGCAACTTCAATGTTTCTAAGAGATTCTAGCGATTTGTGGGCATGTTTATCTCACTGAGAGGTGTTGCGGATTGTTGGGTTTTTTTAAATCGTAGGTTTATGCAAATAAGCCACACAACACTATGGCCAACAAAGCTAATATAACCTATGTCATTAGTCAAATTCAGGCTAATTTACGCGCCATAGTCAAGGAAAATTAGACAATTCGGATGCGTGTCATTTAGCGAAACAGCGGCAGATGTGTGCATAATGTTATATTCCACACATATTAGCATCGATAGGCCTTTAAAACGAATAAAAATTTTGGATGAATACCCTTTAATTGGAAAAATATCTTCTTATGGCCTAAATACACAATTTATTGGGTTCAAACCACATTTATGTTTAAATCTTACCCAAGAAAAAAACTTTAAATATCAAATGCAAAAATGGTTTCCTGTTTGTATCAAATCACTTTTTTTATTAAAACTGATGAACACACGTACTTACCATGCAAATTACGAACAACTGCTAATCATACGCAATTATTCAACCTCCAACTGCATAACAGCAAGAAATTTGTTCGAATTCTAACGACGTTTAGCTTATTTTCTAGGAATATTTTTATTGGCAAAGTAAGGTATCATGTAGTCAATCCTAACTTACTAGTACTCCCTTCAATATTTATTTTTTCATATATTGTTTTATTAATAATTTAATTAATAATTTAATTTGTATTTATATTATTTCAAGTCAACCGCAATAAAAAAATGTGCAATAATCCTTAAATAATAATAAAAATAAAAATAAAAATAAAAATAAAAATAAAAATAAAAATAAAATTTATTAAAAATCACTTTACAAAGAAAAACAACAGCAACAATAATAAAATAAACAAAATCAAGAGCAGTAGCAATTATGAGCGAACACCCTGTAAAAATATAAATTCTTTTAATTTTATTGACCGTAAAAAGCAACATTTAAAATCAATTTCTTAAAAAATGTTAATAAATTAACAAAAATTAAATAAATAATTAATAATACGGTAATAAAAATGACTTGTATTTTTGCTATCTGTAGGGTATTTCAGATTATTTTTTTTTCAAATCTATTTCTATTATTTACAATAGTTAACTAATTAATTCATTTTTTGTGATTATTTTTTTATTTATTTTAATTATTAATGCTTTTGTTTAAAATAAATAATTTTTATAAATTTTGTTGTATTACATGTGTTGTCTTTATTTTTAACTAAAAAAAATTCTTTTTTTTTTTTGTTGTTGTGGTTTTATAATGAGTTTAAATGCCAATTAAGTTCATCTCTATTGGTTAAACGATCACATATCATTATTAAACACGAGAAAAAACATTGTTTTCATCGCTTATCAATTAATTCATTAATTAATTGCATTATTATTAATAAATTAACCGTTAAATTAAAATAATTATATATTTTCAATTTGAATAATAATTACTATTTGCTTATGCTGTAATTAGGATTTAACAAGGATATGTATTAAAACTACGAAGAAAAAGAAAAGCACATTGATATTTATAGTTAAACACAAAAGTATTCATACGACGCATATATTATGTAGAAATTCTTCGAACATTTAGAAAAATATTTCAAAATTTAGGTTCATATATGTATAGTCTTTTAAAATTACTAAAAAAAAAAAAAAAAAAAATAGAAAACAAGCAACTTTCATAGAAACAAAAGTATTCGTACTATTTGTCACAGATATATGAAAAATACCATTATAACTGTTTTGATTGTCTCACTGCAAGTAGATATACCTTTCCCACCTATTAGTTCGCCAAGCTTTTGTTTGCCTAGATACATAATTTTAGTAAGCATCGTACCCAAAATTTTCCGCCACACCATTCTTCGGTTGTGTGACAAATAAAGAATTTTTTTTGTTGTACTTTTTTGTGGATATACGACGTTATACACAAATAACAGAGAGACTATATTAAGCAAAATGTTTTGTTGTGAGATATTGTCCCCATTCTCTGACATGAGACAGTCTGCATGCTACCAGCAAGCAAATGAAATAGGGACCATGGTTATTTCTAATCATCTGGAACTAAATGATGCCTATAGACTTCAATTGCATATGTTTTCACAGGCACATGAATGTAAATTAATTGAAACAAGCAGTGTGTTATTTTCAAATTCCCACCAATATTATGTAGGTTGCTTTTTTAAGAGCTTTAGAGCTTAACACGTTAATCGCCACTAGAATATCAGAAAAATATTAACATGGGCCATGGTAACTTTATTAGATAATTTAGTTAAAAATGTATGAAGGAAACTTAATGTATCACAGAAAAAAATTTTTTTTCCAAAATTCCCGGAAAAACACTATTTTTATGTCACACATACATGACTGACATGGTCCTATACTAAAACTGTTTTTCTCGACAAGCCGTGTCAGTCTTATATGTCTGACTCATCCAAACAAGATACAACAAGAAACACAATGCAGATGTATCGTTTACAACGGACATCTGTGATTGACGTGGCCTTCTACCAAATCGCGTATGTCAAACATATATGTCTGACATGGCTCATGTAGAACTTCGTAGCGTCAGACACATATGACTGACATGGCGATTAGCGTGTTAAAATTATAATACAAAACAGAAATATTGTTAGAATACAATTTTTTTATTATAATCTGGTAGACAATATCATGACATTAACTTTTTAAGTATGATTTCAGGCATATGTTCGCTGCGGCTACGAGTCCTAGATCTGTCCAATTTTTGACTACTTCTTCTAGTAAATCTGGCTGTATGGCATCAATAGTGGCTTAATATTGGCCTTTAATGCTTCAAAAGTTTCTGATAGGTCAGTACAAACCAATGACTAAGCATGGGCCCATAAAAGGTATTCTAGAGGCGCCAACTCTCACGAATAAAAAGGCCGTAGAATAGGACTACTCCTGGAAAGAGAGGTCTCACCAAATTCATTTTGCATTAAATCGGCAATGTAAGGCAATTTGAGGCGTCAAATGAGAACAAAAATTCAGACAGCATTGCTCGATACCGTTCACCATTTACCGTAACGTCAGCTCCTTGCTCATTTCAATATAAATAATGACCGACTGCCGCCAGCGAGTAAACCGCACCAAACACTCAATTTTTATGGCTTTAATGGCGATTTATTAACGGCTTGAGGATTATCTTCGCTTCAAATACCGCCATTTAACCAGATATAGCTTAATCACTAAACACGAAGAGCTCTATGAACGTCGCAAACTGATTTATTTTTTCAAAGTATATTTCCACAATTTGAAAGCGTTGTTCTGGAGTCAAACGATTCAGAAATGTCAACACAGTTTGACTTTCTCTGCTGTCAAATCATTGCTATTGGTATCGATCGTAGTCATGCAGCTAGAGAGATATCCGATGTTAATCGTCAAAGTTATGAAATTGTATAAAATATTGCTCGATATAGAATGCCATAGTTAGTGACCTAGTATAAGTAGAAAGGTGTGGGACGTCGTAATATAGCGGTTAGATTGCGCGCATAACAATACAAGTGACCCAGATTCGAGCCACGGCAGAGGACATGACGAAAAAAGAATTCATTGTGGTTTCGAGTGTGTAATAAATAGGCTTCAACAACCTCCCTTGAGACAACAATTCCATCTAAAAAATAAAGATGATTTTCCAGCATACCGCTGACGATGATGACAAACATCAGACGAATGGTCCAAAAAAACGCCGCCTACTGCGAAAAAATTACAATGCTAAAGCAAAGATCATCACCAAGTTATCAAGAATATTCGCCACCACTACACAGTCGATATGGAGGGGGCTACAGTGGATTAGTCATCCACTTAGCTTGAAAGATCAAATTGCTTAATAAAAATGAAACAAAACAATTAATGGTTTGTAGAAAGCCAAAATGCTCTCTAGAGGAGTAGCGGAGAAAAAAAAATAGTAGAAACATGAGACACACCTTCAAGCTTTATTTCATAATAAAGAAAAAACAATTTCGTAACGAAAATCCTGGAGCAAAAGTTGTCTCCTCAATGTAAATATTGTTATGAAAATAAAAATGCCTATAAAAAAACACTCCACATTTGGGACTCTATTGTGGGATTTTTGTCTATTGCTTTGTGTCAAGGTTGATAATGTGTTAACCTGGTATTACCGTATTGATTTGGGCAACACAATCTTATATGTTTGAAATTAACAGATATAATATGAGCGCATTTGAGATATTTCCTGATCTTTCCAAACTGTAGGCAGTTAAGTATATAAGGAGGCTGCATTGCCTACATCGATATAGTTATCGTTTTGCAGTCATAAAGTAAAGTCGTGTTTTGGCGTAAATAAAAGTGTTATGTAAACGAATATTAAGTGCAAGATAAATAAGTTGCTGTATTAAGAAAAACTGTGTAAAGATAAAGTGACGAAATAAAAACTGTAAAACAACAACAAGATGGTGTTTAATTTATTTGGATGCAATTAAAAAGAACTCAAACGTTTTAAAAAGGTTAAAACGTAACAATATATATAGATGTCAGTGTAAGCAAAACAAGCATTAGGAGTGACTAATACTTTTCGTAGCAACGTTTAAGATATAGAAGCAAAGGAGTTAAGAATTCGAATTTTTTATTTAGAAACAATAGAAACTGCCATAATGCTCAACTCTTTCTCCTCTATTTTCAATTTTAATTTATTTATAGTTCCTTTCAAAATTTTGTTGTATTTTATCCTTAATTTCGCATTAGGCACGACAACAAGAATTCCATTTATTAAAGACAGAAATTAATCACCTCTTTATCTAACCTAACATATAAAAATGCATAATCTTTCATTTGTTGTACACTTTTTCAGCAACCCTCGTATAATTCATGAAATTCCTAAAACCATTTATAATATTCTTCGAAGGTAATTCCCAACAATTATAAAACGAAACGAAACGAAACGAAATGAAATACAAAACTTGTACATTTAAACGCAGTATTGACACAGTTTAAATGGCGTAACATTTTTTTGTTGCTGTTTTTTTTTTTTTTGTAAAATAAAAAGCAACAACAAGAAATGTCAATAATACAACAACAAAAAATGTTGGTGACAAATAAATTAAAACAAGTTGACGGCAAATAATTTGTTCAATAAACTTGATTCTATTTAATACAGAAATTTTACACTTGGCGACAACAACGACAACAAACACAACAAAATATTGTTGATAACAACACAAGCAACAACAACAGTAATAATAATGGCATTAGTAAAACGACAGCAACAACAAGAGTAATCATTAAAAATTAATTATGAAATCGCCTAAAAATGTTTTCTGTGTTAAACGAAAGAAAAAAAACGTATTTTTACGTATTTTTTTATTGCTGCACAAATGCATGCAAAAGACTAGACGTTTTACAAAAAAAAAAAAAAAAAAAAAAAAAAAAAATTATAGTTTCGTTTTTACTACTGTAGTTGTTGTTGTTATGGCTGTTTTAGAAACCATGTTTTTCATAACCATTCGCATTAGCAACGACAACAACAAGAATGTGACGGTAAGTTTTGGTTGACATTTGGCAAACATATGAGAAGGTCGACTGGGGCATATTTCAATTTTAACTACTTGCTAATGTTTGTTTTTGTTTTTGTTTTTATTGTTGTTGTTGCTGCTATTGTATCATTTACTAATTTTTATATTTCAAAAATAAAATATAAACAAATACAACAAGTAACATGGCCTGTTGTTGTTACTATTGACTTTGATTTTTTCGCAAACTCATACTCTTATTCGTACTGTACAGCAACAGCAACAAACACAATAACAACAAAAATTTGTTTATCGAACAGCTACTGTAAAAAAAAACAAAAACAAAAACACACAAGTAACGAAAATTTAAATTCAATTCGAGTAGTTTTCAATTGAATACGTATCTGCTGTTTACCACACACCTCACCCATATTCAGACGTCTTTCAACGGCAACAGCACGCTGCACAAAAATACACTCGCATACGATGAATGATTACATTTTATTACTGCGACTATTAAAGTTGATGGTATTGATTTTGGACTCTCCGATATTTAGACATTTATGTTCGTATGAAAGTGTACAAAAATGTCTGTTTTTGTTTTTGTTTGTTTGTTTTTTTGTCTGTTAATCTAACAATTTTCCAAAAGAAAAAAAAGTCAAAATATGTGTTTACTTTTTGATAAAAACCACAAGCAATCGAAAAAAAAGAAAAAAAAAATAAATATTTTTTCCATTTAAAACGTAAGTCAACCAGCTAGTAAAGTATGTAACTAAGCTTTTAAGGTGACTGACAGCCTTAACGGCAGACAAATAAGAAACAAACAACGGTTTTAGCAAGTTGGTACAAAGTATGTAAATACTCGTCAATATTAAAATTGTAAATGAACACACAATTCATAGTAAAATACAAATATAATTACAACTCGAACTTACTTAGAAAGAAAAAAAAAGTAATGAAACACCGGTGTTTGAATTATTCAAAATAGCTTGTTTGTTGGGGCGATGCAACTGCATTGACTGCAATAACAACAACTACTACTGCTACTATGTATGTGGAAAATAGAAAAAAAAATCAAACAACTTATCACGGTCAAGTGCAATGTATGCGACACTATGGAGTGAGAGACAAAAAAAAACACAAAATATTTCAAAGACAAAATAAAAATAATTGAAAAATAGCTATTCTATGCATAATCACTAAACACCCTACACAACAATGTTTTTTGTTTTTTCAAATACAAAAAAGATTTCTAAAACAAAATTTTAGGTCCGATTGAACTTTCTTCTTTAAATACAGTCTTTGAGATTAGGTCGCTGAAGGAAAAGTCCAAAGAAACCACTTTTTTTGGTCAAAATTAGCTCTATTCATCAACGTAACCTCCATAAAGAGTAATGCAATCAATCCAGCGCCGCTCTAGTATGCAGTACCACTTTTGTAAAACAATTTATCTTTTGTCTTAAAATAGGCCTCAGTTTCAGCAATAATCCCTTCATGCGTGAGCATTGTCTGCGAACAAGCAGTGGGAGCAATTCGAAATTCAATTGATGTAGTTTTGGTCAACAGTAAGCAAACGCGACACCCACTTTGAACAGAGCTTTCTCAAATGCTGATGCCAACGATGCGATGCGATGCCAACTAACACACCCAACTTCAATTTTTGTTCATTAAAAACGATTTTGTGGATTTTTTTATGTTGTCTGGTGTTAATGTGATATTTGGTATTTCTCTTCGACCACGTTTGAAGTCAGCAATCCAACATTTTGTTGCTGCTTCTGATGGAGCGGAGTCCCCATAAAACTTTTCACGCCAATGCTTTAGGGTTGCCAGAATCAACTTTGCAAAATTCTTGACATTTATAGAAACAAATTTTGTTAAAAAAAAATCTTGCCAATCAAAAATATTGGATGTTCGAAAAATTTCGGTTACAAATTGTCGGTGTAATAAATGCATCAGGTAACACTATAACTTATTTGCTAAATCCGAATGCTTACGGGCTATGAAAAAAGGGTCGCTTACGACAATTATGTACGAAGCAAGCTGAAGTTTCGTAGACGTTAGCAAAGACAGAATTGAAATAAAGAAATGTAATGCTGATATTGGAAAGGACTTGTTCAGTATGAGCTTCTATAACCTGTTCAAATGATCGATTCAATTCTGTCAAAAATTAACGAGATTGAAGCAAGCAATTCACTAAAAAATGTCGGAATTAATCAGAAAATGTTTTGTGTTTCATCAAGATAATGCCAGATCACACACATCTTTGATGGCCCAAAATAAACTGAGAGCTTGGCTGTGAAGTTTTGATGCATCCACCATAAAGCCTATTCCTTGCACATTCTTTGCAGAACTCTCTTGACGGTGTGTAAGTTTAAATTCCATACAGGCCTGCAAAACGCAAGAAGATCTACTCTGATAGCTTTACCACAAAAATAGCAAAAGGTAACGATCAAAATGGGATATGTTTGGTTTTATAAAACCCGCTTCAAATATCAATTTTTGATCATATTTGTAAATGCACTTTTTCGAACACTAATTATAAAAATTTAATCATAAACTATTTAGATAAACTAAACTAGGAAACAAATATTCTTAAGCCACTTTACGGTAGTAGTTCACTAAAATGTTTAATAGCTTTTCATAAAATTTTGTGTTAGAAAGACTTAGAAAATTTATTTTCTCTTGATTCTTGACAAGCTGTAAAAATTCTTGTAAATCAAGCGAAATCAAGACCATCTGACAACCTTACCTACATACGAGGGCGGATTGACATTGAAGCTACCTAGCGCTAGATGGCAGCACAAACACAACAACTTTTTCTTTCTTAGAAATTACGATCTGTCAAACGTCAGCTGTTGAAATTTTAGCCAAATTCATCGATTAGTGTATTTGTTGTAGTCGTTTGAAGTACTCGTAAGCAACTTTAGTGTTTCTTGGAAAATGGAAAAAAGTGAATTTCGTGTAGTGATTAAACACTATTATTTGAAAGGCAAAACGGCGAAAGAGACAAAAGAAAAGCTTGATAAACATTACGGCGAAGCTGCTCCGTCAACTGAACAAGCACTGCAACAATACCATCAACTGGAAGGCCAAAAGAGGTGGTTACTGTTGAAAATATCAAGAAAATCCTCGATATCGTTATGAATGATCGCCGGGTCAAAATACGTGAGATTGCTGAAATGGTGAACATATCATATGAACATGTGTTCAACATTTTGCATGAACATTTGCATATGAAAAAGCTATCGGCAAGATGGGTGCCGCCTTTGCTCAGTGTTGAACAAAAATGAGTTCGACAGATCACTTCACAGCGGTGCTTGGACATGATAAAGCATAATCCTGCTGATTTTTGGCGTACACCACTACACACCTGAAACCAAAAATCAATCGAAGCAATGGGTGGAAGCTGGTGGAAGTGCGCCGAAGAAGGCGAAGACAGCGAAATCGGCTGGCAAGGTTATGGCCACTGTATTGTGGGATACACACGAAATCAATTATCTTGAAAAGGGATCCACAATCACAGGAGAGTATTATCATGTATTATGGGATCAATTGGTTGATGTAATCAAGGAAAAACGACCACATTTAAACAAGAAACAAGTGTTCTTTCTTCAAGACAACGCACCGGTTCACACAGCATTAGATACGATTCGAAACTACGAGAAATCAATTTCGAATTGGTTGATCATCCACCTTATAGTCCAGATTTAGCCCCTAGTGACTTTTTCCTGTTTCCAGACTTGAAAAAATGGCTCGCAGGAAAAAGATTCATCTCAAACGAAGAAGTGATTACAGAAACTAATGCGTATTTTGAGGAGTTCCCAAAATCGTATTATTCAGAGGGTATAAAAAAGTTGGAAAATCGTCTTACTAAGTGTATTGAGCTAAAAGGAGACTTATGTTGAAAAAAAAAATGTTTTTTTCCTACTTAGGTAGTAGGAAGGTAGGTAGTACTCATTCCGCCCTCGTAAGTACCCAAGTAGAAACTACTACACATACCCGTACAATGACAGACAGTTTAGCTTAAAGGACTCTACATGCAACTGGGAGCCTTAAAGTCATTTTAGTTCCAAAACTTGCTTGATAGTATTTATGCGATGATTTGATTTTAAGTCCAAACCTTTCTTCTTTGAGCAAAACTTAAACCTTCTCTGTACTTGTGTTAGTTAGGGCTCAATATTATCTCAATAATGTATAAAGTTTAAGTTTTAAGAATTCATACTTTTAAAACCCTGTAAGTGGATTTCATCCAAATAGCCGATTTTATCTTAAGATGCCCAATATAAGACATCAATTAAAGCGTAACATATTAGAAATAATCAAAAGCGTTTTATAATCTCAAGCTTCATCAAACGTAACAAACCAATAATAAAAAAAAAAAAATATTTCTAATAAATTTCTAATTATGGTATTTCCCTCAAACTCATTAAGAATATTTGCCATTAAAACCATAAACAACAACAGCTTTGTTTTAATAGCTGGAGCTAATTGTTATACAAACAATTAAAAATCAAAATAAAATTAAAATAAAATTTCATGCCCAGCATTTTTCTTAAAATATGCAAAAATATAAAAAATTTATTGATTGTTTTTTAAAAGATTTTTTTATGGCGCATGCGCGCACGTTATCACGTGCTAAAATAATAAAAAAATCGTTTTTTTTTTTTACTTTTGAAATTTATCTCGATTATGGCATAATAAGATATTCGATTTTCCAATAATTAAGTAATAAAACAAGTGAAAAAGTAATAGTCGGACATGGTCGATTCTACGATACCATACATGGCTTATTTTGGTGATAAAAAATATACGTAAAACAGACGTAAGTATTTATGTGTCCAGTTGATCACGGGCTGACATTTACAAAACCAGACAGATGGTGCTAAGCTTGAATGAACAGAAAACACGGCAAAAGTATTAAAACTATAAAGAAAACATTTAAGGGGCTTTATGTGGGTCATACTTAAACCTTAGGCTGCTGATAAACATGCTTAAAGACTACATAATGGTTTCTGCAGAAGCTAGAAGGAGAAGAGGAAGCTGAATCGACTTAACGTTGTTACGAAAATAAAAATGACGAAACAAAGATACAAATCATTTGTACATTTGAAGCTAAAAACTTTGTTGTAAAAGTTATTCTATTGGTTTGTGTCAAGGCTACGATTACCCTGTCACTGTCGTACTTATTTGTGTTATTAACCAATAAGTAATAGTATTACCAATAGCGTATTGAACAGTGTTGCCAATTCAATTTTGGGAATTAAACTTTACATTTAAATTAACGTAGCGAAATAGAAGGTTGTAAGTTGTGCTATAACATTCGAAATTAATGTCAATTTACTTTAAAAGCAGGCCCATTGTGCTTAATCAGTCAGTCGTAATTTAACTGTCCAATAGTAAAGTCGTGCTAAGGAGTTAGTAAAAGTGTTGAGTAAATTGTGGTATTAAGTGGAAGTTAAATCAGTTGAATATTGTTTATAGAGTCAAGTAGTGGAAATAAAAGGTCTGCATAAAGTAAAACAATAAATTCGTGTCATTTACTTTATTTCATGCAATTTAAAAGAACTCTAACGTTTGAAAAAGTTTAAAACGTAACAATATGTTAACTGTCAATGCTCAGCATTTGACAACTTCAGGATAAACCAGCAAAGTCGAAGGAAATACTACATATACAGAAAATTGAACAAAATCCACGATTTCTATAGAAACAACTGGGTGGCTGGTGAAAAGTTACCAAAAGGTGAAGTACTTTCACACGATAGTGGACATACATATGACAGAAAAAATTATTAAAACAAAGCTTTTCCTAAAATATAACTTAAGGAAGGTACCCACAATAATTAATTAATTATTATCAATTACAATAGAGTATTCCGAGGTTTTATTATATTAAATTAGAACAAAGATTGCGACCAAAATTTTGTTTTAAATGGAAATCTCGCATCCAACTCTTCAAATGATTAATTGATATCATAAACAAAATTTATTAATTTATTTATTTATCACTATCCTTTAAATAAGTATACAAATATTTTTACTTTTTTAATTAAAGAAAAAATTTCTTTATTAAATTTTCAGTTAAAATTTTTTTTAAAGGGTCCGCCATCTAACGTTTTTTTTTTTCAACTAGTGGTTATTTCGTGAATGGTAACACTTAGCTCATGTTTGATTTGACAGATAATTAGTTTTATCCTTCCGCTGGATGAACATGGTTGTGTATACGCTTCGCTAAGTTGGCCTGCGATCGACTTACAGAAAATGCCGATTTTGCACAAAAAAAATCATCTTTTCAGATGAAGCTCATTTTGATCTTGACGGGTAACCCGCCCGCATATATTGAAAAGCCAATACACCCAAGACGAGTCACTGTTTGGTGCGGATTTTGGTCCAGAGGCATAATTGGGCCATTTTTCTTCGAAAATGAGCAAGGAGTAGCCGTTACAGTCAATGGTGATCGTTATCGGGCCATGTTGAACGAATTTTTGTTATTTTTAGCAACATTTGGTTTCAACAGGACGTCGCTACGTGCCACACAGCCGAAGCTACACTCGATGTTATGCGCCCTGTTTTTGAAGATCGCATTATCAGCCGCAGAGCTGATGTCGTTTGGCCACCTCGGGGCTGCGATTTAACACCGTTGGACTATTATTTGTGGGGTTCCATCAAAGATAAATGTTACGCCAACAAGCCAGAGACAATTGACGCTTTAAAGGACAATATTCGTGAAGTCATTGGTGAAATACAGCTGCACACAATTGATAATGTGCTTAAAAATTGGACAAATCGTGTAGTCTACTGCATGGCCAGCCGAGGCAGCCATTTAAATAAAATTATTTTCAATTATTAACCGGAAGTATTGTACTTTCAAATAAAAAAAGAAATTTGAGAAAATATTCAGTAGTTTTTATTTTATAACATTTTCAAAAAAAATATATATTTGGCGGACCCTTTATATATATAAATATTTCTTAAATATGTATCTTTTTTCAAAATGTTGTTTTCCTTTGATGATACCAGTCATCCAAACAACCAACAAAACAGCCAGTCAAGCAGTCAGTCATCCATTTATTCATTCATTCATTTATACTCGTACATCCAACCATCCATTCCATCCAACTACTGTCGCTCCTTTTCACTTTTCGCTTCTTATATTGTGTATTGTGTGGAGAGTTTGCGTGTTTTTCTGCGTGCATACAACCGTGTCAATAATTACCCGTGGGACCAGACCCCCAAAGCAATACCAGAGACCAACCGACTCTAAGTATTAAAACAAAAATAAGAAAATAAAAAACAACCTGAAAAAAATAAAATTAAAAGCTGCGCATTCACAGACTCACTATAGGAAACAATCGCATAGTCGGCCATGTCAGTGAAATTAACAACAAAAATATGAAATAAAAAAAGCTGCCAAAATTACTACTGAAATAGTAACAAAAAAAATATATCAAAAATATAAAGAAAAATTAACAGAAATACCCTCGAAAATAAATGATAATCATTTCAAATAATAATTCAATTAAAAAAAAGGTATTTCTTCCTTTTAATATTTCACATACAAGCAAGTTCGTAATAAGGCATTTACACCTGAATGAAATCTGGTCAATTGGATTTGATATCTTATACAAAATCTAATGCGTTTTCATCAGGCTTTTGGACATTTAACGAGACTTCGTTTTCACATGGCTGAAATAGATGAAAAAGGAATTATATTTTCTGATTGCCTTTGACACCTACCAGTTCGTAAATTGTTATGACGGAAAATCATATTTTCTTTAATAAATTTTGGAATTTAAAAAAAAAAATTATTTTTTGAATGTAATTTTTTCTTAAACAGACTTGTGTTTTTGAATATCTGAGATATCAATTAGATTTTGAGCGATATCTCTTTCGAATTCGTCTCGAATTCGTTCCGGTGTCAATTGGCTAAAAGAATCTAAGCACATCTGACGTTGTGCCAAAATTGGGTTCAATTAAAGTAATCTTACAATTAACTAGGCTTTAAGTAGTTCATAAACATGTCTAAGAACTCCTACTTATCAGTTTTGCAGCCTATAAATGAAGCTTATTACTGCTCACTATGCAATCAATCAGCATTTCAAATAATAACCTCTGCGGAAGAGAAATTTCAAGTAACACCACTAAGCATCCGTTGTCTGCGCCATTAAAAATTCGGAATAAAACAAGTCCATTCATGGTTTTGGCGAGAGTAGGGCTTTTGATAAAGTTTGGCACAAGGCTCTCATTTCGAAACTTAATGCTTTTGGTGTCGGTAGTGACTTCTCTCGATTTATATCGAGTTTTCTCAGAGATCGCTCTATAAGAGTGGTTATATATGAAGTCTCATCCGACGAGTTCACGGTAAACTCAGGGGTCTTACAAGGCTCTGTTCTTTCTCCTACTCTTTTTCGAATATTTCTTAACGACTTTCTTCTTCTCACTTTTAATCCTATCTACTCTTTTGCGGGTGACAGCAACATTTGTCACTCATATTCTTTTGATCGTAGACCAAGCCTTTTAGGGGTTGAGGCGAGAAGGATGGATATGAACGACACACTCACAAGTGACCTGGTGAAGGTCTCTGAGTGGGGTCATGTGAACAGGGTCGATTTTAATGCACGCAAGACTCAAAGTTGTTTTTTAACACACAGACGTGGTGGTATGCTGTCATCTGTGTCAATGAGTAATGTGGATATTGTGGAATCAGATGCTCTTGATGTTCTGGGCATGAGAATTCACTGTGTCGTTCGGTGGAATGACACTCAAGTGCCTTGGTTTTTTAAGACGGTGCAAGAAATACTTCACTCCATCTGATCTACTTAATATTTACAAGACCTATATCCGACCCAGAATGGAATACAACTCTCATGTATGGGCCGGTGCTCCAAAGTCTATTTTGGAGCTTCTCGACCGCGTACAGGAGAGGGCGAAGATGCTCATCAATGACGGTAGGGTAGCCAACTCTATAGATTCATTGGAGCACCGTCGCAGTGTGGCGTGTGTTTCATTGTTCTATCGTTACTATATATAACGGAATGTGTTCTAACGAAATTAAGGAATTAATTCCTAAAAATCATATATTTTTCCGTAATATTCGCATTTCTCGTACAGCGCATCCCTTTGTAGTTGATTTTCCAGTAAATCGCACGAGCCATTACAGGGAAAATTCGTTCTTTAGTCGCACTGTTCGTCCATAAACACTACTCCCTCTGTCCTCCTTCCCATAACCTATTTTCCAAGTACCAGCACAATGCACTGCATGAGTAGGGGCCATCTCCTGGTTTAATTATTCAGTGGTTTTATGACTTTAACGATTTCTGAAGGCCTTAGTTTTAAAATTGCTGTAAATCGGTATACTGCATATCATTTAGTAAGCTGTAGACTTCTTCTTCTTTGGTGGCTATATAAAGACCTTCTAGTCTTTAGCCTGCATTAGAATAGAATACCAAGCTCTTCGATGGTGTGCGCTGTTCCTCCAATTCCTCATACTAAATTTAAAAAAAATGGTCTTTAACCTGATCTTTGCATCGAAGTTTCGGTCGTCTTCTTCTTCGCCTTCCCTCTGGTAAAACTCGAAAGATCAAGTTCAAGCGAACGCAAACGTTGTACTTTGATGAGTCCAACGACGTCGATATCATTCGATGTCTATACTCACCGGTAACTCAAACGAGGCCATATATTTTACGAAGAATTTTCCTCTTGAAGACTCCAAGAACAGCTTCATCTGCTGGCGCAAGTACCCATGCGTCTGTGCCATATAACAACACTCGTAGTGTCAGCGTCTTGTACAATGTGATCTTCGTTTGTCAAGAGAGAGCTTTGTTCTTAAACTGCTTGCTGAGACTGAAATAACATGTATTAGTAAGTATTATTCTGCTTCTTATCTCCAAACCGATGTAATTCGTTGTATTTATGGCTGTATGTCCACTTTCCAAAGTTGTACTTAGCAACGTTCACTTTTTGATCCAGCAACTTGGTTCTATCTTCGTTGAATGTAAGAACCATTTTCACCGCTTCTCTTTCAATAATTGCAAAAGCAGCAGTCACATCTCGCAATGTTATCAGCATATACGAGTAGCATAGGTCACATGGTGTTGATTGTGCTTCTAGTAAAATACTTAAAAAATCACACTATAATCTATTACCCTGTCTGAAGCCTAGTTTGGTAGAAAAGGATTCGAATAGGCTTTTTTGCACGAATCGTGCTATCAAAAGCAGTCTTATAATCGACGAATAGATGGTATGTAGAGATTTGTTTTTCTTGTGTCTTTTACAGGATTTGGCGGAGTGTAGTGAAAATTTGGTCGCTAATAGATTTACCGGGTCAAAACCACATTGGTATGGACCTATTATATCATTCACCCTGAGTTTAAACCTTTTACACAGAACGCTCGACAAAATTTTGTACGCGATGGGAAGGAGACTTATGATATACCCCTATAGTTCGAGGAAACGTTTTTGTAACCCTTTTAATGTACAGAGCATAGCACACTGCGGCTCCAGTCATCGGGCATGCGTTCCTCTAACCAGATAGTTCTAATGAGCTGATGCATGCACCCTACCAACTCATCGGCTCCTATCTTAAATATTTCAGTCAGTAAACCGTCGGAACCAGCAACTTTGTTATTCTTAAGTCGTTCTATTGCTGTTCTGATCTCTTCCAGGTTGGGTGGCATATTCAACAACGTCGTCTTCAATTGGATCGGAGGTATCTTCATCACTGCTGCCATTAGACAACAATAGCCCGGAAAGGTCGTCGTTCCAGGTCTCAAGCTCTGTCACCAGATATCCCTTTCCATCCTTGTAGGAGCAAATTCCGGTAAAATTTGCGAACGTCTGGTAAAATTTGCGAACTTCATTTCAACTCCTTTCACTTTTTTCTTCTTTTGTTGGATAGACGTTTCTCCTCTCTTTTTTCCCCGTACCTCTCCCGTGCTCATCGCGTTACTACGGACTGCGGAGTTACCATGTTTACAGCATTTGCTGCGGTAGCTTCGCGACATTTCTGGTCGTACCATGAGTTTCTTATTGATCTAATGTAGACTAGATCTTCAACATATCTGTAACGACAGCTAAGCCGAGACACAACACTTTTAAAACTTAAAACAGGTATCAGTTTCCTGATAATCCTAAAATCAGTGTAAAAACTCACACATGAACAAGATCATGGGTTAGATTGTAGTCATTATTTGTAACTGCTTTAGCATTTTCAAAATTTTTCACAAATTAATTGACAACCTGCGTATGTTTTCTTAAAATTTTACAATTTTGTTAGACATGTTAACACAAATATTCAATTAAATATTCAAATTTTTAAGTAATAAGCGAAAGCAGAATTTTAAAGGAAGCAAATCAATTAAAACGAATATTTTTTTTAACGATGCTTTATGCTATTTTTTATTCTTAGCCCAACAAAAACCGGTTTTTCTAACCTTCATGCACTTATAAGCTAGTAACTTAGCTGAATATTACCCGACTCCGTCAATTTTCAACGGATTTCAAAACCGTAAGTCCCATTTTATTCATAACTTAATATAATTCCTTAATTAATTCATAAATAGTATGATTCCTATATAAAATAGTGCGCAAGAACGTATTTAAACTTGAAAAATGTGGAAAAAAATTGGACGAAAAATGTGTTTGCTTGAGAAATACACCAAGATAGTTCAAGATTGATTAAAAGACATATATATCATTTAAAAGTTCCATTTCTCTTCTTCATAAATCCGAAAAGAAATCTAAAATCGGGTAATATTCATCCAAGTTATTAGCTTATAAGTGCATGAAGGTCCGAAAAACCGGTTTTTTACCCGTAACTCGAGGTTTTGGAGATGTTTCGAAAATTTAAAAAACAGATCCTTATTCTGCTCGGCAGCGCCTATGAGAAAAATAGTATCACTTACAAGATAAAGGGTCCGCCAAATATTTTTTTTTTTTGAAAATTCTATAAAAAAAACTACTGAATATTTCTCAAATTTCTTTTTTTATTTTAAAGTACAATCCTTCCGGTTAATAATGGTAAATAATTTCATTCAAATGGCTGCCTCGGCTGGCCATGCAGTAGCCTACACGATCGGTCCAATTTTTAAGCACATTAGCGATTGTGTGCAGCTGTATTTCACCAATGGCTTCACGAATATTGTCCTTTAAAGCGTCAATTGTCTCTGACTTGTTGGCGTAACACTTATCTTTGACGGCACCCCACAAATAATAGTCCAAAAGTGTCAAATCGCAGCTCCGAGGTGACCAAACGAGATCAGCTCGGCGGCTGATAATACGATCTTCAAAAACAGGGCGCAAAACATCGAATTTAGCTTCGGCTGTGTGGCACGTAGCGCCGTCCTGTTGAAACTAAATGTTGCTAATATCCTCCTCTTCAATTTTTGTGAACAAAAATTCGTTCAAGATGGTCCAATAACGTTCGCCATTGACTGTAAAGGCCACTCCTTGCTCATTTTCGAAGAAAAATGGCCCAGTTATGACTATGGACCAAACTCCGCACCATACAGTGATCGTTTTGGGTATATCGGCTTTTCAATGTATGCGTGCGGGTTTTCTGTGCCCCAAATGCTACAATTTCGCTTGTTTACATGCCCTTCATCTGAAAAGATGATTTTTTTCTTTTTTTCATTCTGCAACATTACTATGATTTTCAAAGTAATGTCGCAATATTTCCCAGCGTTGTTCAAGCGTATGCACAACTATATTCGTTCAGCGGAAGGATAAAACTAAATATCTGTCAAATCAGACATGAGCTAAGTGTTACCATTCACGAAATAAGCACTAGTTGAAGAAAAACGTTAGATGGCGGACCCTTTATTTATTTTTGTCGCACCGTGTAATTTATAGGAATATAGGAACCAATGTGGGCACAAAATTAGACAAGAAAAACAGTGTTCGACAGAGTCTTAATAATTCTGAAATGACTGCGTTGATTAAAACATGTATGATGCAGATGCTTTAGCCAACAGAGCGAGCATCTACCCGACAGAGGATGCAGATAGTCATCAAGTTAAAGAGGATGTCTCAAAACGTGATGTGAAAACGTGAAAATAAACAGCGCATACGATGAAATCGTTTGGAGTTCGGTTCTTATTACGGCTAAGGTAACAGGTTGTTATATAGTTCCTCAAGCACATAATCTTGGACCTAACACATAGATGCCGCTAATTTTATTGCATTCACCTCTTTTTCAACCTTCAAAAGTCAGCTGTTAAATTTTCATGATATTCTATTAATTACTTTGTGAGTTATTGGGCTAAGAGTGACGCTACTTTCGCAAGTATCAAAAGGAATTTTGTGTTTTAATTCTAAGCTGATTCTTGATGGGAAAAAGTACCATTCAAGCTAAGAAATGGCTTGAAAAGTACTATTGTGACTCCGCTCCATCAAAAACAACAATAAAACTTTGGTTTGCTCACTTCAAACGTGATCATAGTGACACCAATGATGCAGAATGCAGTAGACGTCCAAATGACGCGTTAACACCAGAAAACAGCAAAACTCCACAAAATCCTTTTGAATGATCGAAAAGCAAGTTGCGTAAGTTAGCTGACATCGTAAAGGAGCTCTCAAAAGAACGTATTGACTTTGTATTGCATGAGCATTTATTTGACTATGACAAAGCTCCAAAGTGGGTGCCGCGTTTGCTCACTGTTGACCAAAAACAAGAACGTGTTGATGATTCTGAAACCATGGCAAACTCACATGAATTGCAATTCGAACTGATCTGACTCCCAGCGACTACTGGCTGACAAGAAATTGGAATGAATGGTCCGGTTATCACTGAAATTGAGGCCTATTTTGAGGTAAAATATAAATCGTTCTACAAAAGTGGTGTTGAAATGTTAGAGCAGAGTTTAGATGGCTATTACGTTGATGAATAAAGCTAATTTTGAATAAAAAAAAGTGTTTTCTTTGTTAGTTCCGGGACTTTTCAGTCCATGAGTTACACTGATACCGAGCTCAATTATGGAACACAATCGTTCCATGATAATACTTTTAGCAGTCACAAAAATTTTGACTTAAAAATCAAACAGTTTCAATCTTTTATGTGAGAGGCAGACGATTTAAACCCAATTTATGCAAAATTTGGTACTGGTTTATCGTTATACTCCGCCATGTGAAATTTGATAATGTTCGATCCGAAATTGATTTTCGCCTATACTACAAAATTTAATCTTACGATCGGAAAATGTTTGTAACTTCTCGAGAACGAAGGCTTGTGAATTCGAATTTGTAATCAATCCTAGTTACAACTGATACTGATACAATTGTAATATCCATAGAAGGTAGAGTCGAAGTTGACCTACATAGCCTCGTCCTAGCACGAAACCAGCCAACAAGACCCGTGCACAGCCACCCTATATTCCATACAAATTTTAAGCATTTAAACTAATAAATGGTTCTGAGTAAATCATATAAAAAATAAAACTTTCTTTCCTTTAGACCTTTTGACTTAAACTTAATTTCTTTCTCGCTTGGCCAAAAGGCAAACTTGCAAACTAATAATAATGAATATAGACATTTAAGGCTCTGCCGAGCTTTGAAAACAAACAGAAAAAACCTAAAGTTTAGACATAAAATGAGTACCATTTTCTTTTTTGCGTGGCCTCTCTATATTTTTTGGTTTATTGTTTGACGTAACTGACTGGGCTAAATGGCTGACTCGATTTGGTTTTAGCCAAAAACTACAAATACATTACGAGTAAACGAGTATAGAACACGAAGAAACAACAATGTTTACTTCTAACCAGTCAACCCATTTATATAATTGTGTGTGTGTACGTTTGTACAAAAAACAGTATGTACAAGCACCGTCTGTATGTAAAAGCCATTGTTAAAAGTACTTTTGTCAGTTTGTTTGTCAAAATGTGTAGAAAAGAATTTTTACGATTTTTTTTTTTTTTTTTTTTTTTTTTTTTTTTTTTTTTTTTTTTTTTTTGTTCAGCTGCTGCTTATGCTGGGATTGAATATGAAATGTTTTAGACGGGATTGTGTAGTATTGGAGTAGAACAGAATAGAAAAGAATGGCAAAGAGTAAAACGAAACGAAATGACATGGATTGGGATTGGGAATAGTTATGAGGAGAGTATCGAGTATGAATGGTTGGTTGGCATTATATTGTTGTTGTCATAGAAATACAACAATGTGGCCATCATTGTTAACTATGTTGTTGTTGCCAATATGAACGTTATTACTGGTGTGTTACTGTGATTGTTGTAACACAACAAAAAGACCAACAGCAAAATAATATTCCAAAAATAGCCAGAAAGTACTCACAAAAAAAGTTGAAAAACATACAGCAAAATGGCGTTTTCTAGCGGGTGGTTTTTTTCAGCAGCCACAATAGAAAAAAATACAATTTTTTTGGAGTAAAAAAATTAAATAAAATGCGTTATTTATGAGCAACGAAAAAAAACGAAACTAAAAAAGCCAAGTTAACAAACTGAAACATATTATTAAAAAATACTATAGAGGAGGGGGGGATAAACATAGTAAATAAATGGGTAACATTGCTATGATATTGTTTCTTTAATTTTTAGTTTCTCATCACAAGTACGAGTATATAATTTGATAATGAAATAGAACTAAAAAAAACCATAATAAACACACTGACAATAACAATTCCAACGAAAACAAAAACTATATAACAACGCAGTCATTAGCAGACCCTTTAGGGAATTTAATTTGTTTCCCGCTATTCCCATCGTCTAACAAATTTCTAAACTGAAAACGAATTAAGGGAGCGTATATACGACTCACCTACAAGATTCCTTAACGTGTGTGCCTGTATAGTGTGTTGTGTCAAAATTGAAATGCTTCAACATATCCTGTAATCAACTTTCCAGAGAACTACAACAGACATTGCTATTAAAACACGAAAAAATATGTTTTTTTCCATTAAAAGCCTTACAATTCAAGAAAATGATAAGAGAAATAGTGTTTCGAATTGGTATCTTGAATTTTTAGAAAATTTTTCTTGAACATGAAATCTATGATTTTTTGAAAAGTCCAACAAATACCATCCAACAAATAGATTTCCTTTTCTAGGTATTACTGACTCTTACAGGCTTATGGTTCCATTTTCGAACAATATTTATTAAATTTTAAATCTGAATCGAGTTTATTGTAAATGAACGAAGGGTTAAAGCGTCCCAGATTTGTATGCTTTTAATAATCGTTCTTCCTTAAAACACATTACTAACTGCGCGATTTATGTTATCTTGACGCTGTGAATCACAATTTTTACTATTGATTTTACTGGTTGGCGTCGTGTTACCCTCTCAAACCTTAGCTGTAAGCTTTCAAAACAGATAAGAACTGTCTACTCCTGAATAGTTTAGACCAGAAGAATAAAATAACCCTCGAAATCAGACTATCAGACTATTAATTTCCATATATAATGAGTCCAGGATACTTAAATTTCTGGCTGGTAATGGGATGCCGGCCTTTAGGAAGATTGCACGTGATTGCTAACCTAAAGAGCATATGCATAACAAACTGCACCATAAATATTTAACAAAATATTATGGCTTTCGGCAGCGTTTACGTAAAAAAAAAAATCGAATAAAATAAACAACCGCTCCCTTTTGGCACACTGATAAAAAAAAAAAAAAAAACTTCATAACACTGATGTATTTTGACATCAATACTATAATAAGTATCTTCGTTTTTGATCACATGTCACTTTTCATCATTGTGATGTCAGCCTTAACATCACTTGGCAAAATTGTCATCAGCGACGAAAATTGAAATTATGTCATTGCAGAAGTGACTAATTAAAGTTAATATAATTACAAAATGTCATCAGTGAGATGACTCAATAGTAACAGAAAAATAACTTATTGGGCTCACTTTAATGACAAATTGTCATCAATGCCATGACACACTAACATAAGAGATATGATTAATTGGCACCTATTTATTGCCAAAATGCCATTAATGCAATGAAGTCTTTATGACGAGTGATTTTTTAAGAGCTTTTGGATTTGATTTTAAAAAAAAACACATAAAATTTGGAGAAATGTATGTAATCTTTATTTGAGTCGATAGAACGGTCTAGATATTTCAATACTTAAAGATGATTTCATGTAAACATTGACCGCGTCTACACCTTAAATGGTTTATACGCTGGTTCCGATTTAGTCATATTCTCTTCAACATATCGGCCGGGGTATCTTATGATTAAATTCTTCAATATTGGTTTCCAGTGGGTAGCGGTTTTGTCCTTATAGACATGATCCTTAACATAGCCCCACAAAAATAGTGTATCTAGGCATGTCGGTAATTTACTGTAAATTTGGTGCAAAATTTTGTCACAAGATTCCAAATAGCCGCCTCAGATGTTCGCCAAAACTGGCCATAAAATAAAAGAAGTGCACGATGCACTTTCTTAACCGACCATGAGTTTTGATTATTCAATTCATTAATCGGCAAGCGTTATTCGCTTGTAAGTCGATTCATGGTTAAATTATAGGCCAAACTAAACATGTTTGGCAGTAATATGTTACAGAAAAACTGCCAAAACAGCCAAACAGCCAAAAAGAAAGTTGCTAAAAAATCACTTGATATTAATCCTGTGAATCACCCCATCTACCTCATTTTGCACTTCCTTACTGATTTGGAAAATTAGGCACCACAATAGCCCAAATATAAGTATTTTCGGAATCTAGAAAGTAAATATTATAACATTAAGATTTGTCACTTTATTACATATTTCAATTAAATTTTAATCATTGTCAAGTTCGTCTATGTTGATGGAATCCATCGCAGGTCTTCACAACGTTGGTCAATTACCTGAAAACTTTAACAAGCCGATTATATTATGTAGTTAATTATTCTGAACAAGTTAATAAGTTTCAAAACACAACTGAATGAAAATTAAGAAAATCTTTACTGCATTTGTATATTTGAGGTTTTTATTGCAACATATGATGCCAAATTGTCATCAATTAGAAGAAGATTTGATATATTTTTGGTAAAAAAAAAAAAATTTTGTAAATGTAATGATGACAAACGTACATCAATGCGTGGTGATTTGTATGATTTATCTTACAATTTACTCTTTTCGTTTCCATTCTTTTTGATATTAATGCCAAATGAGATAATTAAATGTCATCAATATGAAAATTATATCGGTTTAAATTTGAGCCAATGGTTATTTCGAATCTGGCAATACTTATGTCATTCTATTCTGTCACAAACTTCAGTATATTATCTCCACTGAACAAAATTAATCGACTTACGCTTGAGCAACATTGGGATTTATTGGAACAACATATGGTCGCAGAGAACAACGAACAGCGCAAGGTATGCGCAAGTTTATTGCTGAAATTCGTGAAACTCGTTTCATTTTTGATGCGCTGAGACATAAGTGCGGTCCTACAGTGCGTACACCCAGTGTGAAAATATCGAAGCTGTGGCTGAGAGTGTACGTGAGCATCCATCAACATCAACTCGTCATCGTTTTTAAAAATTGAACATTTCACGCATCAGTTTTCGTCGAAAAGTTCATTTGGTTCAAGAGTGGAAGCCGCAGGACCATCTGGATGGGCCAACGAGAAACTGAACGATGATGTCGATTTTGCAAAAAAAAAAATCATCTTTTCAGATGACGCTCATTTTCATCTTGGTGGACATTTTCATCTTGGTGGGGCTCAGAAAACCCAAACGTGGTCTTACAGAAGCCAATGCACCCATTACAGGGACTGTTCGGTGCGCCTTGTTAAGCGGAGGCATCATTGGCCCATATTTCTTTGAATATGAGGACGGCGCAACCATTACGGTCAATGAAGGCACCTATCGCACCATGATTTTTTTGTGCCCGTTCTTCATAGTATTGATGTGAACGATGTTTCGTTTCAACTGAATGATGCAACTTGCCACACATCTTATGCCACAATTGATTTATTGCGAAATGGTAATATCAATTGTCCGTCAATAAGCTGCGACTACAGCCGTTAAAGACAAGTGTTATGCCGACAAACCAGGGACAATTGAGCATTTAAAGGCCAACATTTGTGATGCCAATGCCGAGATATGACCTCATACATTCGATGAAGTTCTTGAAAATTGGTCTGCTCAAATGGGCTACTGTGAGGCCAGCCGCAGCAGCCATATGAATGAAAATTATTTCGTTTCTAACTGAAACGATTGTACTTCACAACAAAAAAATAAATTTGGAAAAATTTCAAACCGTTTTTGCTTTAGTGCATTTTTAAATTTAAACTTTTAAATGGCCCACCCGATATATTATTTGTTGTATAAAGTTTTTTTTGATCTGACTATGAATTGAAATCAATATTCCGGCGGCAGGCGTCATAGTGAATTGTCGTGACTAACGCTGTCAATGGTAAATCATCGATGATTGACGATTAATTGTCATTGGTGTCATATATGACCTTTTTAAGTAAACGCCAAATTTTCATAGATGTCTGAAGTTGATTTTGTCTAACAGACGTTTGTTTATCATCGAGAAGTGTAACAGACAAAATTCTAAATCGTTCAAAATATAATCGACTTATAATATACAATGTCGCTAAATTTCAGCTTTACAGTGACATTAAAATAAATTTAGCATACTTAACTCCCTTTGTTTGTGAAAATTTTCATTTACGATAATTATATACAAATATCGACTTAATACTGATATTTTGACTATGACTCATTGAATATCGTAGTGACAATGTCTCTCCAATAGGCCATCGCAATGATGCCAAAATGTGACATCGAATTGATGTCATTGTAATCATAGCATAGATGGCGCATAAAATATGACAATATTGTATGATGACAACTTTTGCCTCATGGATGTCATTTGTCATATAATTTATGTCACAATTCTAATGTTAGGGTATTATTAATATATAGATTCGTTTTTCTGTGAGTGCAAAAGATGCATGCACCCAATATTATGCTTAATTTTGTTTAATTTTTTCCTTAAGTAAACAACAGTTTCATCTTAAAATTTTTATCACTAAACGTGGCTTAAAAAGTGAATTTAAATTTATGATCAATTTTGTTTTTTATTTTAAATTTAATTTTGAACTTTAATTTCAATTATGATTGTCTGCAGTTTCAATTTATTTGTTCTTAATAAATAAAACGTGTTCGTCTTAAATAAATTACGCAGTTAAACACTTTAAATTAAAGAATTTTCATCACCAATTTGACGCTTGAAATTAAAAAAAAAAAAAACATTAACAAATCAACTGAAATTTGATTGAACCTGTGCAAGATTCTCTTTTATTTTGTTTTATTATGAAAATAATTATGAATTTAATTAATGGAGTTTTGTTTTTTTGATGAAATTCTAATGTAAAGTTGCATCATCTTGTTATAAAAAGAAAAAAACTCGAAAATTATTTCGAAAATATTATAAATTATTATTTTTAATAACATGCAATGATTTAATTGAACCAGTTTTAATGTTGGTTATCCTGCTGGACAATTTGATAAAATTTTGTTTTTAAAATGCACATAAACAGTTGAACTTGTTTTATATTTTTATTACTAATAAATATTAATATTTCGAGCATTTATTGTCTTCTTTTTTATAACGAAACAAAAAGAAAAACAAAAACGAACACATTTTAAATTCACTTTTAAAATCCAAATTTAAAAATAATACATATTGATCGTAAAAATTTTATTTCATATCAAGATATCTGGATTTTAAACAAATATTAAAAAAAAAACACAAAAACGAACATAAAAGATCATGCAAATCTTTTAACTTACAAATTAATTAACAATTTCAATATACAAAAAAAATGTTTAATAAAAAATAAAACAATTATGGCATGTTTACAGATCTATTCACACAAAAAAACTGAAATATTCAAATATATCATATAAAAATTTTGTTTTTCAGTTCATCTAAATAAAAGTACATGTTTTATACATATATATTTGAATTTATATTTATTTATTTATTTATTTTTTTTTTAATATCAAAATAAAAATTTTCAAAATTAAGAAAAACGTCCCAAAAATTTTATGACCGTAGCACATGTCTAATCATTTAAAACATGACTAATCATTAAATAAAGGGTCCGCCATCTAACGTTTTTTTTCAACTAGTGCTTAGCTCATGTCTGATTTGACAGATAATTAGTTTTATCCTTCCGCTGAACGAATATGGTTGTGTATACGCTTGCACAACGCTGGGAATCTGGGCCTCCGATCGACTTACAAAAGATGCCGATCTTGCCAAAAAAAATCATCTTTTCAGATGAAGCTCATTTTGATCTTGGCGGGTATGTAAACAACAAAACTGTCGCATTTGAGGCACAGAAAACCCGCACGCATACATTGAAAAGCCGATACACCCAAGACGAGTCACTGTTTGGTGGCGATTTTGGTCCAGATATGCCCATTTTTCTTCGAAAATGAGTTGAACGAACGGGCCATGTTAAACGAATTTTTGAAGAGGAGGATATTAGCAACATTTGGTTTCAACAGGACGGCGGTACGTGCCACACAGCCGAAGTTACACTCGATATTTTGCGCCCTGTTTTTGAAGATCGCATTATCAGCCGCAGAGCTGATGTCGTTTGGCCACCTCGGAGCTGCGATTTGACACCCTTGGACTATTATTTGTGGGGACCGTCAAAGATAAGTGTTACGCCAACAAGCCAGAGACAATTGACGCTTTAAAGGACAATATTCGTGAAGCCATTGGTGAAATACAGCTGCAGCTGTAGGCTACTGCATGGCCAGCCGAGGCAGGCATTTGAATGAAATTATTTGCCATTATTAACCGGAAGGATTGTACTTTCAAATAAACAAAGAAATTTGAGAAAATATTCCGTGGTTTTTTTACAGAATTTTCAAAAAAAAACAATTATTTGGCTATATGAGCCGTTTATTTTGAAAGTGGAGCAAGTCCAGGTTTCTTTTTTTTTTTTTTTTTTTTTGTTTCGAGATATTTAAAGGTTTGCATTTCATTAAATTTAAAAATATTGGTAACTATTAATAAAAAGTGGATATATTTTTAATATTTTGTGATTCTCAAGAATTGAAGTTTTAATTCCAATAGCTTTTAAGGGGCTGATTAAAAATAAAACTTTTTCATAACTAAGTGGATAACATTTAAAAATTAATTTTATTGTTCACTTAATTTTTTATTTTTTTATTTTTACTTATTTTTAATATAAAAACATAATATTACACGTTGCGACCGACAGAAGACAATATTTGAAATACACCTGGAAAGAAAGTTATACTATTTTCTGATAGGGGTTATTGAGTACAACAAGAATCTGTTTTTGAAACTTTTGAAACACCTCCAAAATCTTGACTTACGTGTAAAAAAAAACACTAATTTTAGCTCGATATTAACCGGTGTTAGTTTTCCGAGCTGACTTGGAAACTTTATATTTCCGAAATAACTTGGTGTTCTACGCTGTGCTAAAAAATCCATAATTTTAAATTCAACAGCTCAGTCTAACGAAGTTTTGTAAAACATTTTGGATAGTACATCCCTTGTTACTTTGATCCAACATAAATTTAACCAGTTAACAGCTTCTCCATTCGTATTTTTTTTTTCTTGTTTTGTGAATTGCCATTTCCACTACTCCAAAATCTCGAATGTTTGGTAAAAATAAATGTCCTGAAAATAAAATTTTCTGATTCAAAACAATTATTTGACTGTCACTGGACTGAACACTTCTTATCCTTTAAGATTTCTTGACCAGCGATATGCTATAAACACATTCAGGGCTACCGAGCATCGGCTACACGACTACGAAAGACGCTGGCTACATAAGTAGCCAAGTAACAAACCACTTAATTACTTTAATGACTACAACTACAAAATAACTGTGAACAGGGTTACATATGATTATTCTTTTTCAGTGTTTTTTTTCGGGTGTTCAATGTATACATTTCATGTATTGCGTTTTTAAAACGCTTATTTTATACATCTTTTTGTATTGACAGCACTAAACTGCACTTGTTGTCGCCAAGAAAAACAGAAATTAGCCTAAGTTGACTACAGGCTACAACGGTAGTCGTGTAGTCGGTAGCCGCGTTGCCGCTAAGATAATAATTATCATATGCTCACATGTAGTCTATTATTGACAGCTTGTGCTTATAGGACTATGCTTCTATTTTGACCAGTACACATATCACTATAAGTTATAATGTGTTTTGGGGTTTTCACAGTTTGTACGTGTTTCAAACTGCAATTCGCGACTCATAAGTTTCATCCAAAAACATAGATAACATCTTACATTACATGACGTCAAATGTTCACATTGCTTTACCATACGGTAACGGAAGCTCTACTTTGTGGTAACACATTTGATCGAAATATGATATCAATCTGTAATGGACTAGCACCACTTTCAAAATAAACGTATTTTCAATACTGTTAAGAGGTAAAACTTTCTTTCCAAAATACCAGAATGTAATATTTTTACTAAAAATCGTTTTCACAGAAAAAGATCATAACAATTTTTATCTCGAGTTTTGTCAAAAATGGACTTGTCACACTTTCAAAATAAACGGCTCCTATTTAGATTTGAAAACCCTTCAATTTAAGTAACGCAAAAATTGAAATCACATTACCAAGATTAAGAATAAGATCCATTTTTGACGCGGCGTTAATGTCGACAAAATAATTTGCGTAAAACAAACAAATGAATGGTCAATATACAAATGGATTTATTTCATTCGGATCGGAAAAGTTCTATAGTTATGACAATATTTTTTACTAGCAACCACGAGAGATCAAAACATTTACTAAATTCTACAATACAGTACGAATAATGGCCTCTAAGAAAGCAAATATTTGCAAATATATTTCAAAAACTCTTTGAATTATGGAGCAAAACAAAATTGTTATGGCAGCATTCATTAAAAAAAACATCCTTTGAATGGGCCCCACTATACGAAGTGAAGTCAGATACCAAAATGACTTTAAAATGAGAATTTCGAGGATTTTGTGTTTGATATGAGTTGCAAAAAAGCTTATATCGACTTGAAATTCGTCTAAACCTATGGAAAATTCAGTTTCTGACTTAAAAAATTCACTTCTTATATCTGTGCCTTGTAACTGAGAGGGCCAATGTCAAAATACTTTCTTTTGAAAAAATTTTAATTGAAGTTTTTACTTTCATATGTGAGTCCATAGTGACATTTGCTAGCAAAACCCTTATCAAGCTATTCTCGATTATTTTTAGACATTTCCTGTTTCAGAAAACTAAAATAGAGTAAGAAGAGAAACTTAATTGACTCAAGATAAATAAGCAAAATATTGATATCCTTTTGATTGAAAGTCACAGATATGGATACGGACACAATTATTGTAGTCCATTTGTTTTATTTTTGTCACCTATATTGCATTTATTTGGATAAATAAACTATAAAATGCTAAGTTTTCTTTATTTTACTTCTTACTTATCAATAAACGTATTACATACGCGCATTTAAAGATAGGAAATGCTAATCGAAAGACTTTTTGTATGTTCAAAATCGTTGCAAAGAGTGGTCGCGTTTCATTATCATGAACATGTTTTAACCCAGCTGCGAAGTCTTATCAAAACTTATTTCTTGAGTACATTAATTTGAATTTAATCGAAAATGTTTGAGAGAATGTTAGTTTTACAGTGACGGTTCACATCAAATGCCCATGTAAGGAATTCTGAGAAGAATTAAAAGTGAAAATTAACACATTATTGACAGGGAGCGTATAAAAACCCATTTCTTCAAATATTATGTCGCTTAACCACTGCATTCGATAATAATATCGCCTTCGAACGTTTGGCTAACATTTCTCTGATAAAACATTCGAAAACGAAAAAGAACTCATATTGTTCATATTGTTTGTTACAGCAACAAATCTATTGATCGCGAACGCTTGCCTGTAATATCAACAGCGAACGTTTATCTAAAGCGAATTACTTTGCTTTACTCTCTTCTGTTTTTGCCGTTACCTTTGCTTCTGCATTTTTATCGCCGCTCAATGCTAAAAACGAGAGAAGCTTACTTGTTTCTTAAAGGAAACAAGAAAACAAAAACAAAAATCGGAAAATATCAGCATATACCCGATACGCGTGTTCGTTCATTCGCCGCTATTTCAGTGACGACTAAAAGTAAAAGCGTAAGAATGTATGTGAATTGAGAAGGAGCAAAAGTCCTATGAAATGAATAGCAATGTTCTATGCCATTTAAGTATTTTTGTTTGGCAAAAACAAATATTTTTGTTTTGAAAATTCTTCACTAATAGCGTACAATCGCCGGTTTCCTTGATTGCTTTATTTAAAATGAATTTTAAAACTGCGACCGCAATAGTTACCCACTAAGTATTCACCAAGAAAAAATTATTTCTAACTTTAAACTCTGGAAATGTGCTGAGAACTGCTCAAAAGAAGTACAATTTCTAAAGAATTATATTCCTTTCCTCGTATACCTCGTATGTAGCTTCTGATGAGCGGGGTCCAGAGCTGCAAAAGAATCGATCGTTTGGTTTTTGGCTGACCATCGATAGTTTTTTTTTTTTCACTATCAAATTTCACTATACTATCGTCGAATTCTAAGAGTAAGTACGGAGGCCTCGAAATGTAGCCAAGGTCACATTTGCAAAAAAAAAAAAAATTTCGCGCAGGTTGTTAGACGTCTGTAAACTTTTATAGTTACTTAGGGTCACAGTTAACCAGTGTTTTAAATTTCTATTTACTAAACGCATATGTTCGTACATACGATTTTGCCTTTGACCCAAGCAAATTAATCATCATTTCGTCAGACCATAGCATGTCTGTCATGTCATGTCTATTACGGTGCAGGTTTTGCTTCCGTTTGCTGAGAAACGATACATTTCGAGGACTCTTAACCATAAGTCTAGCTTTCATAAAGTGTTTTCTTATTGTGCGACTTGAAACAGGAGAATCAGTTAATTTTTTGGGCTTTTTGAATACTTGAAGGGATTAGGCTTTGAAGTACGAATTAAAAGTTTGTTAAAACTAACAGTTGTTCTTCCTTCTTCTTCCTTCCCATAGCCTCTGCAGTTTTCTTTCACTTCATGGTCTGAACAATTTTCGCTGTATATACGGATTACGCTTCCATTAAAAATCTTCAATAGCACCTATTCAAAGTGTACCTATTATTTGTTTCAACACTGTGTATGTATTATTATTCTTTCCCTTTAACTTAAATTCTAATATTGTTGCTACAAGCAGCACTTAAAAGAATCGCGTGGGCCGACTATCGATAGTTTTGCAGCTCTAGCGGGGTCACCAATTTATTTATTAAAACTTAATCGTCTATGGCTATTGTGCAAATATAACGAGATATCTCTCCGCCAAAATAGTAAACTACGAAAGCCCTATTGTGTTGTTCATACGAGTAAATATTATCCGTCGGCCTTTATTCTGCGACTGTTTGGTATCGAAATGAAAAGAGTTTTTGATTTAAATTTTTTTTTTTAATAATATTTATTGTTTTTTTTTAAGATTTTTATTTATTTTGTTTTTATTTTTTGTATAGAATGTTTTGTTGTTGTTGGTGGTGGTAAGAACCGATGATTTGTTTATTTTTTTTATATTTTTCTTTTTTACCATTTAAATATTATTTTAAAAGTTGTAGTTTTCGGGTTTTCTGTTTTGTTTTTGTTTTTTAATTTAAATATTTTACAATTTTATTGAAGGAATGTTATGCAATTTGTGTTTAATTTTATTTATTTCTTATATATATAATAATTATTACTTTTAGCCGTTTCTTTCAGTTTTTTATTTTAATTATTTTTAATTTACCATTAATAATAATTTCTTTAAATATATATGTAGTAAATATTTTATAATAATAATTTTATATTATTTTAATTTTGTTTTTTTATTAATTTTAATTTCTTACAAATGTTCAACACTTAAAAAATTTGTTTTTCTTTTCACAATTATAGATAAAAATTTTTATGTTTTTCTTTTTATGTTTTTTTTTCTAATAAAAACTTTTTAGGAATTTTGTTTTTTTACAATTTCTTATGAAAAAAAAAGAAAAACAAAAATATATATGTAATTTCAAGTCACAAAAATTAATTAATTAATTTTTTTCTAAAATTACAAAAAATAAACAATAAAAAATAATTGTTTTATACAAAAAGAAAAGAAAGATATTTTTAATAAACTTTTAAGTTTTACTTGTTCTGTTTTGTTCTTGTTTTTTGTTTTATATTTTACACAACTTACTGGCTAATGAAATAAGAAAATAAAATAAAAAAAAATTATTAAAATTTTAACTAAGTTTTGTTTTGTTTTTTGTTTTACTGTCTATTTTTTGTTTTTGTTTTTGTTTTTTATTACTTAATAACTATTTTAAAGAGGCGTATAAATCTGGTTGTGGTTTTGGGATTTTATTGTTAAAAAATAACTATAATTTTTCTTTATTTATTTCTATTTTCTTTTTTGAGTTTAAAACCTACAACTCGTCTGCGTCTTGCCTTATAAACTTTGACTAACTCTCTTAACATCTATCCAATCAATTCATCAATCATTGACTTCTTTTGTTTTGTTTTTTTTTTATTTATTTAGTTTTATGCTTTTTTGTTTTATTTAAATATTTATATATTTTTTTATTTATTTTTTAGTTTTTTTTCCATAATTTTTAAAATTAATTAAGATAAAAAGTTTTCCTACATACTAATGACTTAACTATTTACACAAGAGGGAGTGGTGTGGTGTGTTGTGGTGTGGTGTGCTGTGGTGTGGTGTGGTATATGGTATGGTAGGGATACACAAAAGAAAAAAATTTTAAATTGAAAGAAAAACCAAAGCAACAGTAGGAAATATAACAAAAAAAATCTTAAGAAAAAAATTTTAAAAAAAATTATTACAAATTTTTAAATGTTACAGTGTGTTTGGGAGAGAGAGAGAGAGAGGGTAAGGGAAAAAGTTTCTTTTAAATTTGAAAAACCAATTACCTTTTTTAGAATCATTTTCAACAACGCCGTCTTTTCAACTTTTCGTTGCACTTTTTCCCCTTTTCAACACTGTTTGTTTTTATTTATTTATTTACTTTTTTACTTTTGAAATTTTTCATTATTTTTTTATTACTTTTCTTCTGTTGCTTGGATTTCTTAAAATTAAAATTAAAAAAAAAAAATTTGCCGCAAAAAAATTAAATTAAAAATAATTTTTAAAGGGACCTAAAAACAAAGGGAAAATTTGAATTATTTTTTAATTGATTTTGTTTTTATTTTTTAATTGAAAAATTGTTTATAAAACATCACTTTGTAACTTCGTTTGATTTGAATTGCCTTTTTTAGTTTTTTTTTAACTTTTCATAGGTTTGTTTATCAAGTTTTTTAAAAACTTTTTTTTATAAATTTATTTAAAAAAAAAAATTAAAATAAAGTGTATATGTGTGTGTGTGTGTTCAACAGTTTTCTTTAAAGAATTTTTTAAAATTCCGTTTTTTCACTTTTTATTTTTATTTCTATTTTTTATTAATCATCATTCATTTGATCAATCATTGTATCAATCAATAACACAGACTTAATGCACTGGTTTGTTTAGCTCCTTTCTTTTCTTCTTATCTCAATAATTAAAACTTCCCTTCCCTGTAACTTCTAGCCATTAAGAGGAAAAAAAAAAATCAAAAAATCTTCCCTTCAAAAAGGGGGAAAGCAAAGAAATTTTCATTTTCTTTTGGGGGGGTTTTGGGGGAGTTGGAAAAAATGCTTGACATTTCAAAAGTCTTGGGCATAAATTCTTGTCATTCATTCATGGCGTCGCAAAAGGGTCATCGTCGCTTCTTAAGACGATTCATAACCAAACCATGCGGCTGAGGCTGCTGCAGCGGCAGCAGCTGTTGAATGCTATTCACCTGAGCCACCGAATGTATTAAAGTGTCGTACGGCACCGGGTGCAGCGGCCGCTCCAAATTGCAGACTCCATTCGAAGAGACGGCGGGCGTGCAATTGTTGTTGCTGTTGTTGGTGGTGATGATGATGCTGTTGCTGGTGGTGATGCTGGTGCAAGGAATGTGGATTTAAATTTAAGTGATGCATGCCAGAGGCCCCACTTACACCCAAAGCCGAGGATACCGATGAGGGTGAGGCCGCCGATGAGGAGGCCTGCAGTACACCACTACTACTATTACCACCCGGTGAGGCTTGCGGTTGTTGCAGGTGGTGGTGTTGGCTTGACGTGTGTTGTAGAGCCTGATCACTGGTATGGAATAGATGTGGATGATGGGCGGGATTGAGATGCGGATGCTGGTGATGATGATGATGAGCAGCGGCAGCGGCATTATGATAACGCATGGGATCAATGTACATGGCAGCTGCTGCAGCGGCTGCTATGGAAGATGCTTGTTGCTGTTGTTGCTGTTGTTTCAAATGCTCATTATCGTTATTATTATTGTTGTTATTGTTATTATTATTGTTATTGTTGTTGTTGTTATTCGTTGATCCCAGCGGACTTTGTGGCGACATTACATTCGTGGTCATGGTGGCCGACGAACCGGCCGATGAAGAGGGTGTATTGGGGCCATGCTGTTGTTGTTGCTGGTGTGGATTATGTTGTTGGTGTTGCTGCTGTTGTTGCTGTTGTTGTTGCTGATGTAGGGAGGCAGGAGTTGACGCAGCTGCAGCTGAGTTCGACTCCTGGATTTCTGATTGCTAGTGAGCCGTTAGCTGATGACCCGCGGCCGTTTGCATATTTTGTGGACTTAACATGGGCGGACTGTGGCTGTGACTATGGGTACCCATTGGGCTACCATGCATATCGTGGTGCGGATGATAGCCGCCATGTGGATGCATATGACCAGGTGGCATACCATCCATCATATCTCCACCCATCGTATTGGGTGGTGTCATGCGTTTCTCTTTCTGCCTACGATTACAGAACCATACCCGCACCACTTCCTTTTCCAATTGTAAACTGTCGGCCAACGAAGATATTTCTTGGGCAGAAGGCTTTGGCTGTTTGTGAAAATGTTGTTCGAGGGCTCCTTTAACGCTCACTTCAATGCTGGTACGCTTCTTGCGTTTTCTACCTTGAGCGGCTATTTTGTCTATGCTAGTGGGTGAACCCGTGGTGGAGTCGGCCTCCTCCAGCCATTTTTGTAGCAAAGGTTTCAGTTTGCACATGTTCTTAAAGCTCAACTGTAAAGCCTCGAAACGGCAGATGGTTGTCTGTGAGAAAACATTACCATACAGGGTGCCTAACGCAAGACCCACATCGGCCTGTGTGAAGCCCAATTTTATACGGCGCTGTTTGAATTGTTTGGCAAACGCTTCCAAATCATCGGAGGTGGGTGTATCTTCCTCGCCGCCGCTAACATCACGATCACCGTGCATGTGATGTGGATGTATGGGCAGAGAAGGCGAATCACCTCTTAAGGCATGATGGAGAGGAGCAACACTTTGATGATGAGCCGGATGAGCTGGATGTAGCATACCGTTCATGGCATGATGATATTGCAAAGGTGAACCTCCTGTGGGAGCGTAATGAGCAGCAGCGTGAACGGGGGCATGCCAGGCATGTGGTGAGGCCATGCCCTGTTGTACTCTGTGTTGCTGGGAAAGATGTGACATTTCTTGTTTGACGGCGTCGGCGGGATGATGGTGTGAATGATGTGACTGTAGAGCCCAGGGATCTGTGGGTGGCAACGAAGTCCAGGGATTTGAGCTAAGACCGCCTGTAGGTGTAACCGAACTCAGACTAGCCGAAACGCCGGAACCGGAACCGCCACCACCACCTCCACCGCCTGTTCCAATCGTACTTGGACTCGGCGATGAGGGCAGCTGGTGGTGAGCGGCTGCGGCAGCAGCGGCGGCATGATGATGGTGATGATGTTGCATATATTTCATTTCGCCGGCATCGGTGGCAGATCGTGGCGAAGATGTGTGATAACCGCCGCCCAAAGCCATATCGAGATCACCGCTAGACGGTGTCATGTATGAGGTGGCGGCCATCCCCACCGCTCTAGGGCTGTTCAGGCCCTCCACGCTGGCGGGGTAGGGCTCCAAGTTGGGGCTCAGTTTAACGACTTTGAAAACCGATCTGTCAAAAGAAAGACCAGGATCCCTATGCTCATTCCACTCAAACCGTGAGGCAACCGTCTTGAAGTCTTGCGTCGTAACGAAATCAAACGAGAATTATTCGGCACAAAATAGTTGAGCGGCTTTTCCGACAAAACGAAAAGCAAAGCTCAACAACTCTTTTTCTCTTATCTCTTGGTTGTGGGTGAAGACTTAAAAGCAACAAGTTGTTTGCAGGTCTGACTTGTTCTTCAAGGGAGGACAGGTGTATACGTGTAAATAAGTAGCTTAGAGCAGATTACAAAACAAAAATTAAAACCGACGGCTTTTGGCAGTTTTAAAAGAATCAATTTTTTTTTTCGTTTTCTTTTCAAAGGCAGCTGTTTAAAAGCGTTGTTTCTTTTCTTTTTGATTTTTCAAATGATTTTCTTCAAACACTTGTCATCTTAATGAAGAATATTTTTTGTTTTGTTTTGTTTTTTTATTTTTATTTTTATTATTTTTTAATTTGCACTTTTTTGTTTTATTTTTTATTTTTTAAACAGAAATCTTTCAAAAATTTTGTTTCGTTTCATACAAATTATTTTTATAATTAATATTTAAAAAATATTATTATTTTGTTGTAATGATTTGCACTCGCGTTTTTAATTTCTTTTGTGAGAAACCCGATTTGCGTTTTATTTGGCCGATTTTTAATCGAAATGTTGCAGTTTTATACTCAAGATCTGTTTTAACAGTGTTTGTGTTGCAATAATTTTTTGCATTCAAATTTGTTTTTATTTATTTTTTTCTCTCTATTCTAATGCATTTGTTACATTTGTTGTAATTTTTTTTCTGAATTTTTGTAAAAGAATTTATTTTTGACTGATTTTTTTTTTCTTTTTTTTGTAAGTAAATATTTTTGTTTGAATATTCCTTGCGAAGTATTGAATAAATTCACGTGTAAACTCGTAGAGCTATCGAAGTGAACTAACGTCATGCATCGTCAAGCGAAGGTACAGAGAGCAAGCAAAAGGCAAGAAAATACTACACACAGCACCAAGCAAGCACACTCGCACACAAACTTATAATGTAAAGCGAAAATGGAAAAAAATATAAAGAAAAACACACGCAAATACACACTCTCTGAAACTGCTGATCGAACACACAACAACAAACAGTAGCTACAACGTAAACAAACACACACAGCCACTGAACACACTCTACTCCATACGCATTCACAATAAACAATGGCAAACGAGACTAGCAGCAACAACAACAACAGCATAAAACATTCCAATATTTGTAAGCAAAAGTAAAATAGAGAAAAAGAGAGCGAATATTCAAAATGAAAAGGGAGACACCTATAATAAGCGAAGGTTAAAAAGAAACAAACATTGTGGTTCTGCGTACGACACAAGTGTGAATGAAATAGTTGAGAAAGCTTAGAAACCTGTTAGTTGAAAAGAGAAGGCGTCAGATTAAATTGGATTCATATTGGATTTTCTTTTGTGTTTACCTTTATACTGTTGGTGACTGGAAAGTTAACTGAGAGCTAGAGAAAAAGAATTTTTGTTAAAAGCCAAGAGAGCTTTGTAAGCGAAAAATGAAGCAAAAACACACGCAAGAGTCTGTTGCTACAAGAGCTTAAAACTTGTATTTGGTCTTGTTATGTTTCTGTTTTGCATGAGTAAAGCAATGCGGAAGATTTCTGCTAGAAAAGAAAAACAGCCATAACTTTTTAAAAAGCTCTCTTACTATATAACCACATACACTTAAAAAATTGTTTAAATAGTAAGAGAGTTGAAAAGAGTACAAGAGTAGATAATAATGGCCAAGCACACGCACGCACGTACACACACTTGCAATATATTTCCAATGTTACGCCTATTTATTACAATTTAATAGAAGAATTGTTATTGTTACTCTCTCTCTCTCTCTCTCTCTATGTAGAAATAATTGGCTTGTATGTGCAAGTGTGTGTATTCAGCTCCAGTTGTATTCAATGTAGTGTGTAGTGACATTTTTAATTACTCTGTTTACCTTTTAAGTGCTAGAAAGAGAACAGAAACAGAAATTATGTTGTTGGCCATTCTGTGTAAGTGTTTATAAAAGAAACAAACAACAGGCGCAAAAAAAAACAAAAACATGGATATATAATAACACCCTCTCACTGTTATTATCAGTACAAAACAACCATAAAACAACCATTTAAAAGGAGTCAAGAATTGCTGTTATACCAGCCTGTTATATCAACCAAACCAACCATACTCACAGTTCACGGTGTAACAGTGTAACGGTGTAACAGTGTATTGCAATTAGTTTGTTTTCGACTGTTCTATTATACGAACACATTTTTTAAAATTATTAAAAAATACATGCAAATAATAGATACCTACTATATTGGAATTATTCGTATTAAATTATAGCATTTCGCCGTCATAGTTTTACTAGAATAGAAAACCGACATACATACGAGTACATATTTCGCTCTTCATTTTGCCGCCAACTCTTTTGTGATTTTGGAAGGAAGTATTTCTTTCCTTTGTGCTTTTTCCTTCACACATACATACACACGGACACATACATACTCCCATATATATAACTTTAGGCCTTGTTACTCTTTTTAACGGCGTTTCATATACAGTTGGATTCTGTCTCTTGTTCCTAAAAAATAGGCGCGTGAAAAATTTTCTTAAAAACTCATTTATTTGCATAAAAAAAGGAAAAAAAATCGGATCCAAATAGAAATGCCTGCATCATTATCATTATAAACTGGCTCGTGTAACTTTTGCTTTCATTTTCTCTCGCGACATTAAATACTCGGTTGGACTCTATTATAGAGGAAATTCTTTTGTTTGGGGCTGATTTTTATTCTCTCATTTATTTCTATCCACCAGTTGGTTATTGTGGGTGGTGTCACTTACGCTTGACTTACGCTATCTTGTTGTCATTAAAACATTTTATTTGTTAATCAACAAAAAAACAGAAAAATAAATAAATAAAAGAAAAATAAATAAAAATTGTAAATGCGAGTAGCAAGAGTGGTTTTACATAAGTGTGTGCGTGTGTGTCTTTTCAAATACAGTGACAAAAAACAGTAAAACTTAGTTTCGTATCTTAAATTGTTTTTTTTTTCTTTATTTAAAATATGGCCATAATTTGTTTGTTTTAATTAAAATTAAAATATTACATATTTGGTTTAATGATTCTATTAAGGTGTTTGCCAAATATAATACAATAGTTAGGAAATAAGTAAAATAATACAACAAGAACAGCTACCACAAGACGCTTATAATACAACGATGTGGAACAAGTGAACATTTTACAGAATAGATTTACTTTTGTTGGTAGGACTTAAAAACAAAATCTTTTCTTTTTAAGTTAGTTTTAGCGGGGTATCTCTATGTAGAAATTATTTACTAAAGAATCGAAAGTTTTTTCTTTTCTTCAATCTTTTTTAGGAGAACCGACGCGGAAAGTCATCTTGTTTTGGTGAAGCATTTTGAAAAGGATTCTTCGTATTTAAGGTAACTTGTTATGGTTGAAACGACTTAAAGTAACGATCACGAAAGACGAAAGACGAAAAACGATTTTTCATAAATAGAATGTCACAAAATATTTTTTTTTTTCTCATACCTCTACATAAGAAATCAATTTTGAGCTAATGATCTGCATTAAGCACATTAGGGCCGATTGAAGGCAACATTGATCGAAGAATATGTGAAGGAACTTTAAGTTGCAATACAACAACGATGGATTATTCGATTGACATGATTTTTATTTGTTCGAAAGATAATCTTGTGGCATAACATTTTAAATATGATTTCTGGCATATGGACGTCCAATTTTCGATGACTTTTTCCAACATTTGTGGCCGTATATCGGCAATAACACGGCGCATGTTGTCTTCCAAATGGTCAAGCGTTTGTGGCTTTACCGCATAGACCAATGACTTTACATAGCCCCACAGAAAGTAGTCTAGCGGTGTTAAATTACAAGATCTTGGAGGCCAATTCACAGGTCCAAAACGTGAAGTTAGGCACGAGCTGTGTGACATGTTGCGCCGGACATCATGGTTATTCAATTCAGGAATGAAAAAGTTAGTAATCATGGCTCTATACCGATCACCATTGACTGTAGCGTCCTGGCCACCATCGTTTTTGAAAACGTAAGGACCAATGATTCCACCAGCCCATAAAGCGCACCCAACAGTCAGTTTTCTGGATGTAAGGGTGTTTCCACATACACTTGAGGATTACCTTCACTCCGAATGCGACAGTTTTATTTGTTGACGTAACAGTTCAACCAGAAGTGCGCTTCATCGCTTATGAAAATTGGAAAAAAAAGTCATTTATGAAAAATGAAAATGGCACTATTTGCGAACGTTGTTCAGGCGTGAGTCTATTCACGATGAATTGCCAAGCCAAGCTGAGAATAAATCACTTAACAGCTGTTAAATAGGTCGCCATCTTAAAAAGTAATGCCAACTTAAAGTTCTATACCTATATAAAAAACACGCATTAGTTTTCCATCATTATGCTTAGCCATAGTCTGTGTGCGCAGTTTAAATTTAAATATAGAAATGAGAGGACGATAAGTTTTGTTCCATCTATAGCATATCCCAACTAAAATAAAGGCCTTAATTTTCTTTAATTGTTTTTATATAAAAATTAAAAGAATTTTAGCACAAGTCTTTAGTAAGTTATAATGAACTTCAAATATTATGAAATTAAAATTAAAATTCAAATTAAAATTTAAAAATATAATAAAAATATACACGAAAAATGACAGTTAAAACTTCGTCACAAAATTGTCACAAAAATATGTTAAAACTTCAAGATTTGGCGCACGTATTACTTCGATTAGAGTGCATAGTGTAGCAAGAGTTATTCTCAGAATAAGGACCCTTAAAATTAGAGAAAAAAAAAACATTTCATAACTTGCATGCAACTGCTTACTCTCGTAGCACTACAATTATGCCTTAAACATAAAAGTTTCAGGTTTTCTAAAGCTAAAGAGACCCATAGAAGGAGTTACAATTACAGCGATTGCGAATATAGGGAATGCAGTACAGCGATTGCGAATATAGGGAATGCAGTTCAAAAACATATCAAAACAGTGCTCCGAGGATTGTATTGTGTAACTGAGAAGATAAAAAACAACAACAACAACAACAACTAATTGCCAGGTTTAAGAAACACTGAACAATTTTGTCTAAAAAACACAAATTTGAAATCTATCACCTTAACGTTTTAAAAGTTTTTTTTTTAATAAAATTAAAAAAGAAAAAATTATTTCTTAGCCTTGACCATGAAACTACATACAGTGGGGAGCGAAACCAACTGGATTTTATTCAAGTTTAACGAAAAGTTTAACAAAACTTCACACATTTATTCATTGTTAAGTCTTAAAAAATAAGTATGATATTCCAGTACTGGAATGAGAGAAAGTCAAAAGAATCCACATGCACTTAGTTTTGCAGTTTTCACTTAAATAGAGAGGAACTTATATTTTCAACACTCTTCCGTATTTCACAAAAAAAATAAACATAAATTTTGCAATAGAACTGGCTTTTGATGCAATACGGGGCCACAAATCAGCGCATTCCTTAGCTACAGGGCCAGTGATGGCGGAACCTTTCATTTCACCCTTATTATTCAATATTTATAAACACGCCGTGCCGCCTACCAACCAGAAGGTCGTCGGTTCAATACCAGACCATCTTAAAAAAAGAAAAAATGTTTTTTCGACAGCGGTATCACCTCATAACATTAGCTATAGTAACTGGTTATGAGTATAAATACTATGGAAAACTTCTCTAAATGCATTTGCCGTTCGGAGCCGGCGTTAAACTTGAGGTCCCTTTCAATGAGTTTAAAAGTAGAATAGGGTGCTGCTCATTGACTGAGAGAAGTCCCCATATTCCTTCATGGAATGTTATGGGAATTAATATAATATATAAACACGCCCTCTCCCCCCTCTTCTGAATGGTTTTCTCCGGCGAATTATTACAGCGGGCATTATCTTCTTTCTCAATTCTCTGGTTTACCCTTCTTAACAGTGGCAACAAACATATCACCAACACCAGCAGCTGGCAAATGGTTCAAACGACCACGAATACCGTGAACAACAATGACATACAAGTGCTTGGCACCTATATTATCAGCACAGTTCATTACAGGCAAACCTAGGGAAATGCAGAACTTTCCTCCCGCGGTACCACCACGTCCTCTCTTAGACATTTTACGGCTGGTTCACAATCAAAGAATTTAGACATACTCACTATTCTAATAATACCCAAAAACGTAAAAGAAATCTGGCCACATTCGTATTATATACGTTACCATAGCTCCAACATGTTCCTCGAAGCCTATGCGCTTTTTACTATTTCCCAAAAATTCTTCATTCCACTAATTTACCGAAAATTGTTGTTGCAACAGCCGTTCTTTGACATTTTTAGCGGTCTGGCTTGGATCACCATTTTACTGAATGACGTCTTTTTCTTTGGGTAAAGGCTCATGACTACGAATTTGGGAACATAGACTTCTTCATAACAGCGGTAGTTTTAACAAATGAACGTTTTGCCACCATGTAAAGTACTCCCACATCATTAAACTATCTTTTATGCATTAAGAAGTGATGCTTTTGGATGCCCTCTGTAAGTCTTTGCAAGCAAAAGTTTAATTTGTTCAACTGAATACGACATATTTTTACCTCCTCAGAACAAATCACTTATTTCCGGTCTATAAGGCTCTAGTATTTCAGTTTTTTTGTAAATTTTAGGAGTGACTTGATATTTTTGACGATGAAATCAGCTTTTTCCCTTCTGATTACTGCTTTATACCAGAGTTCTTTTATGAAGAACTCAGTGCATGCTCTGTCTACTGACGTCCACATTTAATAGTTCTGTAACAAGGAACTTGTTTTGGAGGCATATAGGTTCCTCTACATTTAAGCGAAAAGTGCAAGACTAAGTGCATGCGGATTATTTTATATGATTGACTTTCTCTAATTCCAGTAGTGGATTATCATACATTTTGTTAATGTGTATTTTGGAAAAGACTTGACCATGAAGTGTGAAGTGTGTGAAGTTTTGCTTTATGTGAATAAGTATTTAAATTTTTAGAGGAACGTTAGCGTCAAACTTCAAAAAATCCACTTGGTTTTGCTCCCCACTGTACGTGTATATACGAGTTGTGTGCAAAAAATTGAAAAATATACGAATTTGTACTTTGTCTTCTCGGAGCACGTTTTAGTAAATTTTTGAATTGCATTCCCTATATCCACCCTCAATCGTTGCAATTGTTAGTCCTTCTATGGGTCTCTTTAGCTTTAGTGAAAGTGGAACTTTTATGGCTAAGGTATGATTGTAGTGCTACGAGAGTAAGCAGTTTCATGCAATTCATGAAAATTATTTTTTCTTCTCATAAAAGGATTTGATTTAATTTTATGACACAAAGAGAGCACAATAGCATCCTCAGTTAATAGGTCTCTGCTTTGCATATTTAAAAAACGTATGTATTTCTCTTCTATTCAAATGCTACCCATTTCTAAATCAAGATGAGCTTCTGATTGACTTGTCAGTCATTGGTACAATGAAATTCTACCGACTTATAACGTCTAAACCAAGATGCATTTAATTTTTTGTTCTAAAAACGACATGTCTTTGGAATTATTATTCATTGCTATTACCTCTCAAAAATCTCAGCAACATTTTCATCATCTTCCAAAGAATCTGAAAAATATACTGCAATAATGCGTTTCAAAAATATATTAAGTATCTACCACTACCAAAAGTATGGATGGCATGATTTAAGCAGAAAACACCTTCAACTAAGTTATGTTTCACAAAATTCTTCATAACTTTGGAACCCTATATGTACATGTAAGTGTAACGACTAAACTGTACCCTTCTAAGCGAAATTATTGCACAAAATGTTTTACATATGTATGTATGTGAATATTTTCAGCTTAAAAACTTTTATTGTATATATAAAAAAATAAATGCCCGGGTTTCCCGCATAAAAATGGCAAGGAAGCTGGAATTAAATTTGTTCCCTGGGATTCCCCTTTTTGAAAGTGATACTGGTTTTTGATAGAAGCTACCGGTTTTTTAGTCCTTCATGCATTTGTAAGCTAGCAGCTTAACCGATTTTAAGTTTCTCAATATATACTTTCTTTGTGAGGTGCCACTCCCACTTATCCAATTGCGCTCATATTTTTACTAATGAGTTCTATTAATCACAACATTATTTGCGCTAAATGTAGAAGCACTTCCTATATTACCGCTTTAAAGATATGGGCATATCAATAAAAAATAATGTTATGGGCGTGGCACCGATACAAATGTTTTGGTTTGTATATCCGTTTAGTGGTTCTCGACTTATAAAATGTCAAACATATGACAACTTAGTTTTATACATTAATTACCATAACACTCCATGAAGGAACATGGGGACTTCTCTCAGTCAATGAGCTGCAGCCGATTCTATTGTTAAACTCATTGAAAGGCACCTACAGCTTAACGCCGGCTCCGAACGGCAAATGCATTCGAGAAGTTTTCAACAGTAGTAATACTCATAACCAGTTACTAACTAATATTATGAGGTGATACCGCTGTCATAAAACGTTTTTCTTTTTTTAAGATGATCTGGCCTGGTATTGAACCGACTACCTTCTGGTTGGCAGGCGGGTGGCTTACCTACTACAAACAGGTTTTAACATTTTCGTCTACGCCAACAATAAAGAGAATCACAATCATTTCAATTGTTTCATTAACACCCAAATTTCAACTCAAAATAATATGATGATAAAATCCTAAATTTGAAAATATGCCAACAAAAAAATATTCAAATCAAAATCAGACACAAAAAAAAAAACGAAAAATATACTTGAACTTGCACTTCTTGCATTAAACTATGAACGCCAGACAAAAACATAACGAAGACTTCGAAGAACTAAAACAAAACAAACAAAAAACTGGGTTTAATGAATATTTAAGAACGGAATTAACAAATTAAAAATCATTAGAAAGTCTTTAATATATGCCAGCTGATGAATAAAATACTTGAATTGCAAAAAAAAGAACAAAATTGCATTTAAAATATTTAAAAAAATAAATAACCAAAAAACAGCAACACACTTGAACACACATGCCTACATATGCAAAGGAAGTAGAAATATAAAACAAAACAAAAAGCAGCATTTGCATACTTTAAGGGATATATAATTTCTAGGTCAAACAATTAATTTGTTTTAAAAAGTGAAATAAAAAACATCCTTTGCATATAAAGCAAAAAAAAAATACTAAAATAATAAATAATTCATAATTTCACACTTAAACACTCATAAAAAACAACAACAAAAAAACCATAAAAAATGAGAGAGGGAATATCTTTATTTAAATTATTTTTTGTTTTTTTTTTTGTGTGTTAACAAGTCTACTCTTAGTACATTGAATACCAGTGAATATAGAAGAATATATGTGCGTATGTAAACAGACAGTAATATAGGCACTTTATAAACAAACACTTGTATAAATTTATCTCTGTTTTTATACAATTTTAGTCTCTCAATCTCAGTATGTTGTTGTTGTTGTTGTTTGCCAAGTAATGCATATTTTTAGAAAATAATTATAAAAACAAAAATCCTGTTTTTTCTTAATATTCAAAAAAAAATGTAAAAAAAAAAACAAATAACAAAACAAGCCATCAAAGCACAACAACAAATTACTGTGCTTAAGAACACAACACCACAAATTATGCTAAATACGCACGCGCCAATGCAACCATTTAAAAAGAGCAAAAGAGAGAGGCCGCCACAACAAAGACGATAAAAGGAAATTTAAATAAATTTGCATTTTAACAAATTTTGCGCTTTTTTTTGTTTTTTTTTTGTGTTTTTCATATTTTAAGGAGAGTATTATAAATAAACAAACAATAAAGGACTTGTTGCATAGAGAGAGCATTATAGTACCTTACACACACTTTCATACGAAATGTATGCAAATCAGTTCAAAACACTTTCAGATAAAAGGGGACACCATGTTCTCTCTATCTCTCTCTTATAAACTTTTAATGGTAGGAAAATATTTAAAAGCAATTTATGTTCTCTTATTATGCATATTTGCTTTGTTTTTCCCTTTCTTGCTATTTGTTTATTTTTAGCTTTTCTTCACTGTCCTTTGATAATATAAAATTTATATGCACCCACACATACACACACTAATTTTTTAAGTATTTTCAATAGTTTTAATCAAATAAATAAGAGAAAAATATTAAGCCGTTAGAAGATTTCGTTTCAGTGTTTTGTTTTGGTTTTTGATAATTTAATTTACAACAAGATTAATAGAGAGCGAGAGAGTGAGAGAGAGAGAGAGAGAAAGAAAGTGTGTGTAACAGTGTTGCCACCTTTTGTGTGTGTGTAGCCTCATGTGTAATTTGTGTGTAATTGTACTTTTTGTTCTACCGTTGTTTTTAATCGCTGTGTCGTATGAAATTGGACACACGAAATGCAATAACAAATTGTATAGCAATCGAAAATTAATCATCCAGAAGCTTAAAATGTGGGTATTAAACACTACTAGAAAAGGGATCGAAAACGACTCTAAACTAACAACGAAAAAGACTGATAAATGACTCATCTCAAAAAGAATCGTGGCTAGGGACAATTTTCTCCCGACAAAAGTATCTTTTGTGATCAGAAAATGAACACATATTCCAGCTTCTTTATCGCGCAAAGGAGTCAAAAAATGCTGGCTGGGCATTTACGTTTTTTTTTTTTAGCTATACGAGCTACGGCTAGGGAATCTTCAAAAGATATTGGCAGTCCGGATAACCAATATGCACGATTCGCGACAAGACTTACCATCTGGCTTGTCATGCGCCTACGTATTAAGCCCCATCCACGTAATTCTTTCATCAATTTCCTCAACCGGGACCACTATCAAGTATTACTTCAGGGGAGTGGTGATTCAGCGAATGCTGAATCCCCTTTCCGCAGATCTTGCCCTCTCGGCCAATCTCTGACGCATCAAGACTTCCTTTGCGAAAACACACACCAAGTCCCAATTCCTAGCTGAAGTCAGCATTAGTCCAACAATGTTGTCCGGCACAATCCGGGGTCGAATTGCCGTTTCATACCGCGGGCAGTCAAAGAAAACATGACCCGCGGTTTCGTTCAAATTCAGACAATCTGGGTACACATCATCGTCGTTGTGCCTATATTCAAAAAGGGCATTTACGTGTATGTGTGCGTGTGTTTCTATACATGATTAATTTTTAATTTCAATACAATAATTATGGTTAGAAACACTTACAGTCCATTCGGGATAACGTCAACTCTCAATTTTGTCGACATACCAAGATATCAACCCTTCTTTATAACGTCAACCAAACCAAAAAGGCTCTAAAACATCAACTCTATCTAAATAAAACATAATTTTATTTTCAGTAACAGTCAGTTAATACACATTCATATGTTCGTACATTGCAGGTCACTCAATAAGTCCGTATGACAAATAAGAAAATAACAAAATTTTGACAAAATTCGATTTTATTATTCAACATACTTACCATCGAGGGCGATACAACGATTATAGCGACTTTCAACTTTTCGACACCATTTTTACAGCATGATTTCTCTTTCTCGTCAAAATAGGCCTCAGTTTTAGCGATTACTTCATCATTTGACTTAAATTTCTTTCCAGCAAGCATTCTCTTGAGATCTAAATCTGGGGAATTCAAAGCCCAATTCATTCAATTTTGCTATCATTTACATCGATTTGATCTGATATCTTTACAATGTCAGCTAGCTCGTGCACCTTCAATTTGCGGTCGTTCATAGCCAGTTTGTGGATTTTTACGATGTTTTCTGGAATAACAGTCTCATTTGGACGCCCAATCTGCATCATTTGTGCTGGTACGACCATATTTAAATTCAGCAAATCACTTCTCCACCATTTGTCTCGATGGAGCAGAGTTCGGATAATGTTTATTAAGCCATTGTTTGGTTTCCCTTGCATATTTTTTTCCATCAAAAAGCAACGCTTTATCAAAACTCCCTTTATTTTTCAATAACAAGTTTTTTCACACAAAATGCTATAATTCACGAATCAATAGTCAGATTGCTATCGTTTGTATCGTTTGTATATTGTATACAGTATCGTTTGAATGTTAGGAATAAATAAAAATCATATGGACAAGATTCTAGTAACGCTATCTATGTGTCATCCTACATTTATTTTATGAGATTAGTTCCGAATTTGGGGGGTTCTCCTTATAAGTAATATAAAAATGTTGACTTTTTGTTATCTCTTTCAATATGTTTCTTGTATTCACGGCAAGGTCAACATCCGCGGTTTAACTTAGTCAACGTTATCCCAAGTGCACTGTAATTACATTAAATATATAGTAAAGGGTCTGCCAAATAATTTTTTTTTTTTTTGAAACTGTTATAAAAAAAAACTACTGAATATTTTCTCAAATTTCTTCTTTATTTGAAAGTACAATCCTTCCGGTTAATAATGGAAAATAATTTCATTCAAATGGCTGCCTCGGCTGGCCATGCAGTAGCCTACACGATCGTTCCAATTTTTAAGCACATTATCGATTGTGTGCAGCTGTATTTCACCAATGGCTTCACGAATATTGTCCTTTAAAGCGTCAATTGTCTCTGGCTCTTTGATGGCACCCCACAAATAATAGTCCAACGGTGTCAAATCGCAGCTCCGAGGTGGCCAAACGACATCGGCTCTGCGGCTGATAATACGATCTTCAAAAACAGGGCGCAAAACATCGACTGTAGCTTCGGCTGTGTGGCACGTAGCGCCATCCTGTTGAAATCAAATGTTGCTAATATCCTCCTCTTCAATTTTTGTAAACAAAAATTCGTTTAACATGGCCCAATAACGATCGCCATTGACTGTAACGGCCACTCCTTGCTCGTTTTCGAAGAAAAATGACCCAATTATGCCTCTGGACTAAAATCCGCACCAAACAGTGACTCGTCTTGGGTGTATCGGCTGCCACACCTGCAATATTCTCGGATGTACGCACTGTTTTTGGCTTTTCACGCTTTGGTTTATCGATGAGGATGCCAGTTTCTTACACTTTTTTCACAAGATAACGAACATACGGAGCTGACGGTGCTTCCCTTCTTCTAAAATCCGTACGCAATTTTCGCACACTTTCTGCAACATTACTATGATTTTTAAAGTAATGTCGCAATATTTCCCAGCGTTGTTCAAGCGCATACACAACTATATTCGTTCAGCGGAAGGATAAAACTAATTATCTGTCAAGTCAGACATGAGCTAAGTGTTACCGTTCACGAGATAAGCACTGGTTGAAAAAAAACCGTTAGATGGCGGACCCTTTATGTATGTGCATTATAGATTATGTTAATCATTTTATAAATAAAAGCATTTATTAATATTTCATACCCATTTACAAATATTCTCACTCATTTTGGCATTAAAGTTTAATAAATTCAATAAATTCATTAAGTAAATCTAAGCATTGTGTCTACTGAAGTGTCTGCCAGCCAGTCTTATTATTTAGTTGGACTTTAATCATCATCATTTGCCTCTTTTTTTCATGTGAGAAAAAGAAAACAACTTTAAAACAAAATTTGCATAATATTTGTTAAATATTTAAAAATTATAATTTTTATGGTTTGTAAACAATTTATTTACACATTTAAACAGTATTTACGCATACATGACTGTGTTTTAAAAGATTTATTTTTTAAACTTTTTAGTAAAACACACACAATACAATGAATAAAATGTAAAACTAAATACAATTGTTAGCAAATAAATTTAAAAAAAAAATAATATTTAACTAAATAAGGAGCGTTTTTTTATTTATTTATTTTTTATTTTTTACTTTTCTTGCCATTAATATATTAAATAAATAATTTTTCTTCACTCATTTCAATTGTGTAGAAAATTTTGTTTATAAATAAAAATATACAAACACTTCAGATACACTTTTAAATGCAAAAAAAAAAAAAAAAAATTCTAAAACATAATTAATTGATTTTTAAACAATTCAACAAAACTGAATATTTAAGCCTTTTAAAATGAAGACATTTTTTAAGAAAAAAATAAATAAAATTTTTCTTCAATGGAAAAATGTTATATTATGTGTAGCAGTTTTATTGATTATGAATAAATTTTGATGAAACTTGGTACAGTGAATGTCACAACGTAGAAGCTTCCAACTTTTCTACATGTGACATTTGTCAACGTACTAAAGGGTCCGCCATCTAACGTTTTTTTTCAACTAGTGCTTATTTCGTGAACGGTAACACTTAGCTCATGTCTGATTTGACAGATAATTATGGCCGTAGCACATGTCTAATCATTTAAAACATGACTAATCATTAAATACAGGGTCCGCCATCTAACGTTTTTTTTTCAAATAGTGCTTAGCTCATGTCTGATTTGACAGATAATTATGGCCGTAGCACATGTCTAATCATTTAAAACATGACTAATCATTAAATACAGGGTCCGCCATCTAACGTTTTTTTTTCAAATAGTGCTTAGCTCATGTCTGATTTGACAGATAATTAGTTTTATCCTTCCGCTTGAACAACGCTGGGAATCTGGGCCTGCGATCGACTTACAGAAGATGCCGATTCTGCCAAAAAAATCATCTTTTCAGATGAAGCTCATTTTGATCTTGGCGGGTACGTAAACAAACAGAATTGTCGCATTTGGGGCACAGAAAACCCGCACGCATACATTGAAAAGCCGATACAACCAAGACGAGTCACTGTTTGTTGCGGATTTTGGTCCAGAGGCATAATTGGGCAATTTTTCTTCGAAAATGAGCAAGGAGTGGCCGTTACAGTCAATAGCGATCGTTATGGGGCCATGTTGAACGAATTTTTGTTCACAAAAATCGAAGAGCAGGATATTAGCAACATTTGATTTCAACAGGACGGCGCTACGTGCCACACAGCCGAAGCTACACTCGATGTTTTGCGCCCTGTTTTTGAAGATCCATTATCAGCCGCAGAGCTGATGTCGTTTGGCCACCTCGGAGCTGCGATTTGACACCTTTGGACTATTATTTGTGGGATGCCGTCAAAGATAAGTGTTACGCCAACAAGCCAGAGACAATTGACGCTTTAAAGGACAATATTCGTGAAGCCATTGGTGAAATGCAGCTGCAAAAAATCGATAATGTGCTTAAAAATTGGACCGATTGTGTAGGCTACTGCATGGCCAGCCGAGGCAGCCATTTGAATGAAATTATTTTCCATTATTAACCGGAAGGATTGTACTTTCAAATAAAAAAAGAAATTTGAGAAAATATTCAGTAGTTTTCTTTCTGTATAGCATTTTCAAAAAAAAATGTATTTGGCGGACCCTTTATAAGCTTCACAATGCAGCACGTAAGTATCAATTCTTTCTGTGAAAGAAATCTTAACATATTTAACACTCCTGACCTTGTAATGCAACAATGTAACAGGCTGAAATTCTGTATATAGTCTTCAAGAAGACATACAAACCCACATTGACTTTTACATATTTATAGATCACTTTCACCCAATGTGCTTTGCTATCACTTTAGAAAAAATTATTATCTACTTATCCAATCTCTCCCGTCTTTTTGACTGATGTGGATAGATAACGAAGCTCGAACTGTTACCGTTCTCTACTCAGCCAAAATTTCATATTTAGTATAAATGGTGGATGCCACACCCACTTATCCAATCTCGCCCAGTTATGGACTGGATGATGTGTTTCTTCCAGCAAGTTGCTTAAACCAAATTCAGAAACTTCTGCCATTACCGTTCTTAAGATATACAAAAATCAGTGTTTAGTCTTTATGCCAGATGCCAAGCCACTTATCAAACTCTACTCATTTTTAAACTGATGATTTCTACTGGCTGCTAAATCATTTAGACCAAATTCAGAGACATCCACTTTAAACATTCTCAAGATATACAAAAATCAAAATTTATATGTGTGGCAGGTAGGTACCATGCGCACTTATCTGATCACTCGCACTTTATTTTTAAATACTTTTACTATTACCATTTTGAAGATATCGACAAATACAAATACTGCTAAAAAAAGCCAGTAAAAGTTGATCTTTCAAACGCATGTATTGATTGTAAACCAATTGAATGGTTATCGAGTTATCAAATGACGGACGTAGTAAAACTTCTCTATATACATATGGTATATGAAAAGAAGGCGTTATAAAGCTTACTTGCCGCACACATGCGATTTTTGATTTCAACCAAACTTAACACAAACCGTTTATACCGTTTAATACCTACCTTGTATATATGTATGTATTATTATCGATTGTCATACCTTTTACAACGAGACGTGACAGTGTTTCTGTTATGGACACTGAAATCTACTTTGCTAAAAGGGGACATAGACTCGCATACCTCGGTATAACTGGGACAATGAGAACATATCCAACAGCGACCTTGGGGGCTTTGACATCTATGTGATGAGGGTGGCGGCATGTTCGGCGGCAAAGTTTTTCGCCAATTCATCTCGAATTGTGTCGGAAAGTCTATCCATTCTACGCAAGGTAGTCAGAGAATCATCTTCGGTCGTGGATGTTTTGTCTTTGGATCTGTACCTTGACAGGAGATTTAGGATCTAATACCCGGACAGGTATTGTTGGTCTAATGAGGCCTTAGTTCGGAGTGAGCTTCTCTAAACTGGTATAACGAAGGCCACAAATCGACACTTGTCGATCACACTGAGAAGATCGTTAAGATTCTTCCGGACTGGGATCATGGCCATTGTTATATGTGCGGAGATCAATTTGTACAGTGGCTTCAAGGGTAAGACAATTAATATATTCTCCGACAGCCAAGCTACCTTAATGGCACTCGAATCGTATGACATTTAGTCTGGTCAAACATTGCTACGATACGTTGGAAAAGCTTTAGGTTGGAAATAAATCCCAGTTGTTTTGAGTACCTGAGTGATAGATAGTAATGATATAACGGATGCATTGGCCAGAAAAGATTTCCGTGTCGACTTATCGGTCCGGTACCTTGCTGTGCCGTACGAGTTACTACCATCCTCGATCTATTCAAGGATCAGGAAATTGCCAGATGCTGGGAAGACTGGAATACTCAAAGGGGTTTTTGCTACTCTAGGACGATGATTAGTCCGCAATTTGGGCGTAGCTCTAAGGATCTTAAGATTGGTAGGCAGGACTTGAAACTTCTAATGGAGTTTCTAATTGGCCACTGTAGACTAAGAGCGCATCTAGACGGTGCTTGCTTGAATGTAGTGTTCTTAGATGGACATAGGGTCTCACTGGGTGATACATATCAGATCTGTTGTTGTTTATTATGAAGGCAGCAGATCAGCTAAACAAACTATAGACCGAAAGGGGCACAATAGATCCCATGGGTCGCAGTGTCCTGCAATAATGCCTGGTCCGTATGAGGATAATGTATATGTATATGTAAGTTTGGTTGAAATCGGTCTACACGTTTGAGCGTAGTGCGGTGTAATACATAAGCATAATACAAAAATAGTTTGCATAATATGGATGGAAAAAAACTGAAAACGGATTTGTAGACCAGTGTTATTTACAAAGTATTGGCCATTGCTGGCTACACATATTTACCACTTTTAAGGCAATTTGTGGATTCCACGCCAATAAAACTGTTCGTCTTTGGAAGCAAAGCTACTAGTCACCCAATTTTTAAATTCCTCGTTAAAATCGAAGTGCTGCTCGCATTGGCTGAGCGGTCCCATCGATGAAAATAATTAGTAGTCGGAAGGAACCAAGTCTGGTAAATACGGTGGTTGGGGTAGGAGCTCCCAACCCAATGCTTTGATTGTATCCTGAACCGGTTTTGCTTTAAGTGCAAGTGCCTTATCATGTTGCAAAATTACCTACTGTGTTTTGTGGCTCTTTCTAGTCATTTTTCGATCAATGCATGGTTCAAATTGATCATTTTTGCCGGTAGCGATCTGTATTAACGGTTTCACCACGTTTTGCAGCCGAAGTTAATGCTTGTGTCGAACTAACCCATGATTTTTTCTGTTTAGGATCTTGAAACAAATTATCGACAAGCAATCCAGGCGCAAATCATCATTATCTGTTACAAAATACGCCATCTTTAACACGATGATAAAATACGATGTTGTTTGTTCACTGGTTCTGAGAATGTAATCCGTAAATCAAAATGCCCTAAAGCGAAGTAAATATGTGTGGCTTTTGCTCACCTTACACTTTTTGATAAAAAAAAAATAGTGATTCTACGGTTATTTAGCTGTACAACGAGGTAATTTGCGTCTTAAAGGGAATGTGTTCAATAATTTAAGCAGGTCGTTATACCGAAATGCCGTATAAAGAGAGGCCGTCAGATGTCATTGCGAACACAAAAATAAATTAAGGCTCGTTCACAATAAATGTTCTCTATGGAGACACGTGTATCTTGACGCTCACTTTATACCGTTACACCTGGTAACTATCTGGTAAATCTAAAATTTTAAGTGGGTTATTATTATAATTTAGTAGATAATACCACTTTTCGTCCCATCTGGATCCAAGTCTATATTAATTTATACTTTTTTCTATTTTTATATTTTCTAAAAATTTACGGAACGGTTAGTATCTCATTACAAAAGCTGCATAGGGCTGGATCAGGTTTGTTATATAGGGTCCGCCAAATATATATATTTTTTTTTGAATATGCTATAAAAAAAAAACTACTGAATATTTTCTCAAATTTCTTTTTTTATTTGAAACTACAATCCTTCCGGTTAATAATGAAAAATAATTTCATTCAAATGGCTGCCTCGACTGTACATGCAGTAGCCTAGACAATCGGTCCAATTTTTAAGCACATTATCGATTGTGTGCAGCTGTATTTCACCAATGGCTTCACGAATATTGTATTGGCGTAACACTTATCTTTGACGGCACCCCACAAATAATAATCCAACGGTCCAAAAACACGGCGCAAAGCATCGAATGTAGCTTCGGCTGTGTGGCACGTAGCGCCGTCCTGTTAAAACCAAATGTTGCTAATATCCTCCTCTTCAATTTTTGTGAACAAAAGTTCGTTCAACATGGCCCGATAACGATCGCCATTGACTTTAACGGCCACTCCTTGCTCATTTTCGAAGAAAAATGGCCCAATTATGCCTCTGGACCAAAATCCGCACCAAACAGTGACTCGTCTTGGGTGTATCGGCTTTTCAATGTTTGCGTGCGGGTTTTCTGTGACCCAAATGCGACAATTTTGCTTGTTTACAAGCCCGCCAAGATCAAAATGAGCTTCATCTGAAAAAATGATTTTTTGGCAAAATCGGCATCTTCTGTAAGTCGATCGTAGGCCCACTTAGCGAAGCGAAAAAGCGTATACACAACCATATTCGTTCAGCGGAAGGATAAAATTAATTATCTGTCAAATCAGACATGAGCTAAGTGTTACCATTCACGAAATAAGCTTTAGTTGAATAAAAAACGTTAGATGGCGGACCCTTTAGTAGTGTTGTGTTGTGAAAATAGTCTTACCAACTATTAATCGACCCAATAAGATGCTCTGAGCACGATTCAAATTGATATTATATTTTGGTCTTCGAGTTCCAGTTTCCTGCTGTTGGTGTATTCTCTTAAAGGGGTTGAGAATGGTTTGAGGAAAACATGAAATGATGAATGTTGTTGTTAGTTCCTGCGCCTTCTTTAGTATTTGGTTACCAAATTCGGGATGGTTTTTTAAATTATTTGACGGCGCTGAGGCTGTCCGAGAGAATGATGGTCCTTTTTGGCTTTTCAACCGCTAATAAAATGCCGACATTGTCAGGTAACCGATTTTCACACGAACTGTGATTCATTGATAGCTTCAACTATGGTGTAGGAAGAAGTTCCATCACGAGAGGATCCATTGGTGTATAGCAGCATATGCGGTAAAAATTTATGAATTTTTTCCATCATAATCTTTTTAAAACAGGTAGGGTCAGTGGTATTCTTAACAAAAAGAGAGATACTATCATCGATGTTCAAGTTATTGCTAGGAAGGATGCTAAAGAGGGTTTTTGTGGTATAGAGATTTGATATGGTCTCAAAAGTCTTACAATATTACCTATTGCACAGGGTTGCTCGGTAGTTGTAGGTAAGTATTTCCAAAAGTTGCTATGAAGACCGTCTTTAGTAATTGTTATAGATCTGGAAGCCAAGAAAATGTATTTATTTTTTCATTCCTTTTTTTCAATGCCATTTTAAAGAAACCATATGCAAAATTAAATTTTATTTCATTTTTATTTTTTTGAATTTCCAAACCATTTAATTTCATTATCACAACTGTAAACTTTTAAATGAATGTTCATTTGTTATTTTAATGATTTATTTACTTATTTTTTTTTTTCGTTAATTCTACAACAAATCAATAAAAAAAGAGTGTCGAACGTGCATCTAATTAAAGAAAAGAAATGCAATAAAATATATAGAAATCCAGCCAGGTGATCGATCCTTTTATTGTGAAAAATAATTTATTTATTTTTTTTTTGAAACGAAAGTATCGTTTTAATACACCCAGCCTGTGTGCAGGAGATAAATTATTGAACATCTATCAATATATTTAATAAAATAAAATTTTAAAAAAGAACGCATTTTAAAACTAATTTGCATATTTAGTTGAATAATAATAATCAGGATATAGCGAAAGGGGAATAAACGTCCCTAAAAATAAATAAATAAAAAACAGAAACTTTGTCAAAATCACTAGCAATGAGGCCTAAAATGAAATTGAAATTGAACAACATTTTTGCAAACGAACACACACACACACACATAAAGAGTTATTTTTAAAGGTAATAATGGTACTATAGGGCAGGATGAATATAAGCATGACGAGAGAATAAAAAAAGGAAAAGTTTTGTTTGATTTTTTTTCGTGTGTGTGGCGTGTATTTAACAATATTTGCCAGTTAATTTGCATATTTAAGGTGGTATGTGCATAGAGAGATATACACACACACATGTGAAAGTGTTCGTATGTACTATTGGATGGAATTTATGTAAATTTCATTTAAATTTTGTTGTTGTTGTTACTGTATGTGTAATTTTGTTTTTTTTTTTTGGCAAAGCAGGACTATTGATACTCGTAGGCCTTTAGGTAAATAAAGGAATACAAATGAAAAGTGAAAGGATTCTTTGCTAACACATGCAGTCGTTACATGCAAATAAATTATTCAATATCATCATGAAAATCATCAATAATTTAAAGGTTATGTGTTAAAAAAAACAGATTTTAAATGTTTGCTTGCATCTCCTATGTACTTTCATTAGGAACCCTTCTTTAAATTGTTTTTTCGCTACGTTTCAAACAAATTTAATTGAAAATTTAGTTCAGCTGTTGTTGTTGCATAGTTTAGACAAAGCCAATAGATAAAGAAAAGACTTTAAAATGAGCAGACTCATATCCTTTTACACCAAATGTCTATCATCCTTATTTCTGTTTTCTATGTATGTATCTATAGAAAAAGTCTGATACTCTTTTGGCAGTTAAGCAGGCAGAGTATAATTTGCGTACATGCGTAATAATAAGGCTGGCATAGGCATCATTTTGCAACATCCTTTAAGATTTGCCTGCTCTCTTCGTCTTGATGGACGACGCTGACCTTAAAAGTCCAAGTAAATGATACGCAAACCCAAACATTAATGAAAATAGGGTGGTTGTTGGAACAAAAAGGGTATTTCTTTTGTATTTAGAGCTGATAAAAGAAAGAGTAAGAGAAGCAGGACAAATAAATAATTGATAATAAATTTAACTCTTTAACTCACACACACACATCCTCGTACACTTACACACACTGCCTTGTAAATGATTATCTCTTCCTTATGTTGCCAAAAGACGACTGAAAAGAAACGAACATTTTTGGCGCGCAAATTATTGTTTTTTTTCTTCTTCTTCTTCGTACTATCCCTTTACATATAAAAAGACAGACGTATGTAAGAATTGTTTTTTTATTCTTTACTTACTTATTGTACTTAATGTTGTTGTTTTTGCAAAAAATGTTTCTTTTTGTTTTTTAAGATTCACCACAATTTGCATATTCATTTACTCGTATTGCCCCTCTCACAGAACAAATTCATATAAAATATGAAAGAGTTAAAGGGAGTGAGGGTTAATCAGTTAAACAATTTATTGTTCTGAAAACGGTTACTTTTTGTTTTCGAAACACTTTCAATTTTAAACCGTCGAGCAGAGTATTAAAATACTTCAAGTTATGCGATATATTTAATGAACTTAAGAAAAGAAAAATTTGCATTTCAATTAAAAAAAAAAATAAATAAAATTAATTAATTATTTAAATCATTTATTATTATTTTTTTTTAAAGGGTGACAATTTGTTTGCATAATACAAGGCGAATACGACACTGTAGAACAAAATTTCGGTGTGTCAATATAATGCAACACTGTAGTAAGGAAAAAGTTGTCAACAAAATACAGAATGTTTGTGTTTTTGTACATACGCGAATGTATCAGCTGTTGCTTACGTAGTAAATTGGGGCCACCTTATTGAATTCGCCTTGATTTTAGGTTTCCGATTTTTGACAACCTTCGATTTTCGAATTGCATGAAGAAATGACTTTTTAACCCGAATTTTCCCGCAACTTTTTGTGAAAGATGTTGAGTTTTGTAGCATAAATATAATAATTACGTTCCAAATAATAACCAACTGAACTGAAACTCAGTAACAATGAACTGTGATGTCTAATAAAGCATCAACAAGTTATACTGTTATTCTAAAACAATTTGTTTAAAACAATTTGTTCAAAATGAGTCAGTCAACTTAAGATACACTGCGCGTCTGACGGTTAATATTAAATATTATCTGAACCAGTTGAGATATGTCGTTAAGATGTCTATGTAGTAGACTTCTATCAATTCTCTTTAAAATAAAGCAACAATGACTGCTGTACCATTTAAGTTAAGTTAAGTTATTCGATTGAAAATTGAATTGTAAAGTTTTTCAATATAATTCAACAAAATGGTGGATCAAGTGTGTATGACTCCTTCCATTAATTCCATTTTTGTGTTGTCTTCCGGACTCGTACACTTTTCTAGGCACACATCTCCATACGTTTTTGATTATATTTATGCCAGGCAACTAAGGTAGCCATAAAAGGGCGTCAGATTTTTGGCTCTGATCGGACTGTATGGATTGGAATATTTTAGTTTTCCGAATAGATTTTGCGAGATTCCCAAAACGAAACACTATTGTAGTTCTCTGCACTCATACGCTGAAAAACTGTAAATTGCAGGAAAGAAACCCAACTACGAATTATCCCAAAATCCTTGAATTCAAAATTGACAGCCTCTTCCGGTCCTCGCAACATGCTACTGCAATTAGCAACAACATGCGGAGTGGACACAAGGCCCTCAAGTCACTAGCCGACAGTACTTGGGGCACAAATAAGAAAACCTTGTTGGCTACATAAAGGGAATTGGCCGGTCAGTGTGGTCATCAGTAGTGAGCCCACTACAGTGGGAAATCTACAGAAATTTTAAAATGCAGTACTAAGGACCATCAACGGCTACGTCCAGAAGATATCGGAACAACACCTTCACGAAGAATCGAAGATGCCTACGGTCATGGAATATAAGACCCTGTTCACTAAGCAGTTCCTTCTGGCCTGCCATCGGAGGGAGCATCCGTCGTATCATCGGATTACACACCTTAACTTCTCAGGGATCCATTCGATATATAAGAATCTCTGAAAAACATTCATCGTGATATGGTTGAGGGAGTGTTGAAAAACTCTCACGAGAATGTTATTTAAAAAAAATCTTCCCAGAGAGACCAGAGTTGTCTGAGCACAACTAAGATTCGGTCACTTCTCCAGGTTATGCTCATATTGGGCGGGCATTAATAAAGATATTTCTAATATCTGTCTGATCTGTGGAACAGGTCCTAATGAGGTCCAACATCTGTTTCCTGTAGTGCAAACACGACAACTATGATCCACAGATCACTCTGGTCTAATCCGAGAAAAGTAGCTCAACTTCTGAAGCTTTAAATAGTTGATGAAGCAGATGAAGAGGAGGAAAATAAATGATAATAATATACATTCTTGTATTTTTAGGTCAAGCTGCTACAACAACAACACAGAAGGATATGAATTGAAAACCTTGTCCTGTCAACAACTGTATCGAATGCAAAAAAGTTTTACGATGTGATTGGGACTGAATCAAGTAACAATTTTTAGACAAAAAACAAAAAAAGCGATTTTTCTGCTTCATCAAATTTTGCAACGAACTGTAGCGGTCGATAAAAAAAGTATCCATCCATGACGATAAATTAATGTTCCATATTTGGTGGCTAAGAATGAAACTCTTTTATAATGATTTGTTAAAACCAGGAATAACTTTCACGGATAAACATTATCAATCTTATCGATCGATCCGTTGATAACTTTTAAGACAAAGCGGTTTGAATGTACTGCCAGAAGAGTAACCAGTAAAAAATGGTTTGAAAATGAGTGGATGAAAAACTTTACACCGACCCATATAAACACTGAACCCTATTTTTTCTAACTACAGTTTTCTTAATTCGAAACATAAACGGTTTGAAATATTTACTTGATTAGTTGCTGGCCTTGAAAGACGAGTAGCGGTTCTGCGATGGAATATGAAAAAAAAAATCAGAAATAGTAGGATATTACAAAGACTTCTGGACAAAATAGTCCGCTTTTAATTAAAAGCAATGTACTTAAAACGGAAAGCACACAAAGCCAAACTTTATTAGCCTAAGCAGGTTATTTATCGAAAAAATTGAACATTGAAACTGCTGGGAGAAAGAGTTAATTGATATCAAGATGAAATGTGGCACAAATTAGACCTTGTAATTTGGGCATCACACTATATATGGTAATTTTCGATATGGCAAAAATTGGATCAAATCGATTAAAACGTATTAGAGTGTCGAGTTTTATAGCAATCATGCAGAAATGCGATAAACATAATAATTTATAATAAATTTTCTGATTTCGAAATGAATTTGGGGTAAAATTGTTTAGCATTTGAGGGGAGGAATTTATAGCGTTTAGGTGAATTTTTTTAATTATATTTGATGTATTTTTAGATGTTTGAACTACCTTAGACTAAGACTGTCTGATGGATTCAAGTTCTTAGGAGTTTTCTTGAATAGGAAACTAAATTAGAGGGAAAAAAGCCTTTTGAGGATAAGTAGAGGATTCAACGTCTACTCTGCGATTAGATGCAATATAAGTAAGAGATGGGGTCTTTGCTGAAGTGATTTTATGACACCATTCCTTACTTATGGCTGTATCGTACGGTGGAGAGCTCTGGAGAATGACAGTTGGCACAGGCTTCTGGACAAGGTGCATATGTGTGTCGCTCTGGACATATCAGACGCCTTTAGGAGGTAGAGGTGAAGAGGATAGCTGCTAGAAGCCTGTTGATGATAATCAAAGAAGGCCTTGCTAAGGCTCTGGACTATAGGTCTTCTGGCAACTTGTGGGTGCTAGACTGGGGTGCGCATGTGGTAAGTCATCCGGGTTTCACAGACTACAGGGCAGGGAATGCACCTTCAGCAGGAGCCCTTCGGGCAGTCTTTCCTGATAGAGATCCTTGGCAAGGTCTAGGTTGTTGAATGTCCACGCGATTTTTGACGGACGGCTCTAAAACCGAGGATGGCACGGGTGCGTGGGTGTTCTTATGGACAGTGATTTTAAACTGTCCTATAGACTTTCGGACGAGTGCAGTCTCTTCCAAGCCTAGAGGTCTTTGATGTCTTGAGGGCTGACGAGCTAATTCGCGACTTAGCCGCTGTTGATGATAGTGTGGTCATCTATATAGACAGTCAAGCTGCTATTAAGACTCAGTCAGCTCCTTAATAGCTGTGTCAGCTCGAAGCTGGTTTCGCTATGCAGGCGTGCTAGGGAATGAGACTGCCAATAAGCTCTAGAGAGCGGGCACTGCCAAGTATATTGTCAGAGCACTGCTTGCGTTCCTTGTGAGCTTAGTGGATAGCTGGGCCCACCGTAGAATGAAAGAGTTGTGGAGGGCAGAGGTGAGTGTAAGATCTCCAGGCTGCTTTGACCTAAACTCTAAGACAGAGTGTGTCCTTAATCTGAGAAGGGAGTCTCCCTTAGGAATCTGTTAGATTTTCCGACTGAGCATTGCGCTGTAAGGGCAAAGACTGGGCAATGTGGAGCGGGTACCCTTTATTTCTGCCCAGTTTGTGACGATGAGGAGGAGCTAGAGACCGTGGAACATATCCTCCGTCATTGCCTGGCTCTCCAGAGGCGCAGGCTCAGGTTGCTGGGCCAGGGCTTTTTTTTATACCTTCAAGATTATATATCTGGTATGGGCTAAATTACTAGGTAACGCCCGGTTTTTCTTTTTAGAGTGTCCTTCCTTCTTCGTTCTCTTTTTCTTTTCATTGTTTCTTTGTAACTGTTTTTTCTTTATTTTTTCGTTTTATTCCCATAAAGGTTTCCACAATGGAACTTTTCTGGTCTATGGAGGAGTGCGGCTGCACTACCTTTTGTTACCTAAACTAACCACGGCCTGTTTATATGAAGTTTTTCAAATAAGTTTTTTATCGTTGGCCTCATGTAGAAAGGCCCTAAATCCAGACCAACGTTAGAAAATATTTGTTGAATAGAATAAATGATTGAATTATTTAATACAAATAAAAAACAAATTTTTTAAAACCTTTACCGTATGTCGTCTTATTTATTACTTCGGTTTTTTAAATGTAAGTATAATATATTTCCAGTCTTATTTTAATGGTCTGCCAATAACAAGGTCAGTAAGTTTAAAATTTTAAAGTCTTGAAGACGTTTGGTAACCTTAAAATAACAAAGAACTTCTTAATATATTTCTGAAGAACAACTCACTACGACACGAAGCCCAAAAACCAGAAAACTTTTTCAATAAAAACACTTTCTATCCATTAAAAAAAGGAATAAAAATACTTAATTTAAATAAAATATTGACAAACGCTAAATAAATAAAAAAGAGACAAAAATTACAAAATAAATTAAAAAAAAACAACATGTTTGGCTATTTGACTTCTGTTTAAAAGCATGAAATAAATTGAAATCAAAAAATAAATAAAAAGTTTTAAATAGAAAATGCAAATAATGCACTAGTTGTGTAGTGTAACACCAAATCAAAATCCATTGGAAAACAACATTAAAGAAACCTTTAGGGGTCACATTAAAGCCACAACAACAACAGCAGCAACAACAATATCAAAAATAATAACAATAAATTAAAAAAGGGGTGCATATGATTAAACGCAACCGCGACTTTTAAAGAAACAAATACTTTTTTTTTAATTCAACGAAAAAGTAGCAGTCGGCCATATTCTATATCATAATGACTTTTTTAAAAGATACATTCCTTGTATAAAAGCTGAAAGCAGTTCGAGACTAAAAACACAGCTTTAAACGATCATATACTCGTACATATGTGGGTTATCGGAATTAAATTTTCTTCCATTAGTAGCAGCAACTGTGCAGAACCCATTCTTTTCTTCTTCGTAAAAGATTACATAGAACTCTTCCGAAACAAATTTCGTAAACTGCTACACTACTTCGCTAAAGTTAAACTTGTCCAAAGGCTTACTACGAATTTTAAGAAAAACTGAAATCTCTTTGAGCTTAAACAAAAAAAGGTATCTTGTCAAGTTATTGTATAAACTTTTCGGTTATATTTGTATAATAAGTCCCAGAGAATGCTTGAATGGTTCTATCGGTTCTTTTTGACAACACCTTTTTGCCAGCTCAGCTGCTTTCGTGTTACATGTTACTGTCAAATATGTTCAATTTGCTCTATAATTTACCCAGGAATCGACTAACAAACAAACAATGCTGGCAAATTATTAATAATTTTCATCAAAATTCAGTTGAATGAAGATTCACTGTTTTATCGGAAAATTATGTTCAGCGAAGCTCATTTCTAGTTGAATGGATACGTGAACAAGCAAAATTGCTGTATTTGGGCATGAAGGGCAGCTAGAAGTATCGCAAGAACTGCTAAGGCATGCCGAAAAATTTACTTTTTGGTATTGTTTCAAAGACGACAGGAACGTTACTGTGTATGCCGAGCCCTACCGTGCGCTGATTACAAAATTTTATTTATTTGCCCAAAATGGAAGAGCTGGACTTGGCTGACATGTGATTTCAACAAGACGGTGCCACATGCCACACAGCACGCGAAAGAATGGCACAATTGAGAGAAAAGTTCGGTAAACAGTTTATTTCATGTTTGGGGCCGGTTAATTGGCCGCCTGTATCGTGCGATTAAACGTTTTTAGACTACTTTTTATGGGGTTATGTTAAGGCTCATGGCTATAGGGACAAGCCAGCAACGGTTGACACACTGCAAGCTAATATTGAAAAATTTATTCTCGAGATGACGGCGAATATGTTAGAGAGATAATGCCAAAATTGGACCCAGCGTATGAATCATCTGAGGCATAGTCGTGGTCAACAATTACCATAAGTCATCCTTAAACATTGAATTATTTAGACCGTACATTTCTCTAATCTTTACGCGTTTTTTTTAAATCAATACGAAAGCTCTTAAAAAATCATCCGATATTTGTTCTAAAACAAAGAAAATCATGATTTTAAATACGACCTGCACTTTAAGTAAATACCCTTATAGCTTATGGTTATAATTAAGAGTCTTTCAAAGATGGCCTTCTTTAAGATGTTACAAATAGCAGCACCAACATCATATGTTTACATTATTCTATATGGTAGGGTAGGGCTCAACAATATGCAAAACATTATAAAATTATTTTCGTATTAAAAACAACAAATTCACACAATAAATTAAAAAGCGAAAGATTTATTTTTTCGAACAAAAAAAATCATCATCACAGAGCATAAAATAAAATGGAAGTAAAATCAACTTTAATTTCAACGAATTTTTTAAGAGCAAACAACAAAATAATTCCCATTTTTCCTTTCTTGCAGTGACCTGGCGGAAAATGTGGAAAAATTTTCCAGTAACGCGACGTATTGGTTTTAGCTTAGACTTGAACCGTTTCATTGCTTTAAGAGTGCGCGAGTGGTGAATTCGTTTCGAATAAAATTAAATTAAACGAATTTCCCCTTTTTTCATATGAAAAACCCACCCTTTTAAGAATCCTAAAATTGAATATAAAACGGAAGTTATTTGTGCGCAGTTTCAAGTTATAATTTTGAATTTAAAGGAATACAACGAATCCTATAAGAATCCAAATAGTTTGCAAAATTTTGTAAAAGATAATCATGAAAACAAAAATATAAATATTTTTGAGTCGATAAGCTGAATTGATGTATTTCACCCTTGGTCACAGAGTTTTGATATACAAAAACCAAGTCAAACTTGGCTACTCACGATTAAAATTTGCTTCTTCAAATATGGAAAACGGAAACTTTTCCTGTTGCATGGAATAATCGTGAAAGTGCCTAAAGCTACGCTCACATCTGTCAAATATTTGGCAAAAAAAACGTAACCACTACTTTATAAAAACATTTTATGGACACATTATCCTTCATGTCAGAAAAATATTTAGATTTTAAAATTAAATACTTAATTTAATAAAAAAATAATAATAATTAAAGAACAGATATTTCTAAAAAATAGTGGTCAAGACTTTTTCGCCAAATATTTCACAAATGTGGCCGTTGCTTAAGAAAGGTAATGCAACAGATTGGCGCGTTATATTCATTCTGTGAGCAGTAATAAAGATTTTTATGAAGATCGTCCTAGAGCGACTGACAAAACATGTACTTAGTTGCTAAGCTATGCCCCAAACAAGAGGGTTTTAGGAGCGCAATATCATTTTTCAATCAGATCACTAGCCTCAGAATAAAAATTGAACAGACAGTTGAGATATCCAATTGTATATCTCTATTGTATATTAGTTTTGTGAACTATGAAAAGTATTCGATTCTATTCACAGGGACGGTATGTACTCGTATATGGACCGAACTGAGAAAAATGGGTATTTCACAGCAGAATATTTCTGCTATCCGCAGCAGCTATGAGGGTTTACAATGCAAGAATAATTCGAGACCTTTTCGGGCGTAACACATGGCTGTTTGCAATCGCCATTATTGTTGTTCATTATAATGAATGCAGTTTCCCATCGCTCGAGTAGAAACAAGACATGTGGAATTGTATGGAGTCGCTTGAGGCCAGATATTCGGTTGGAGTCAATCATTATGCTGTTGATATATGTGAACTGTTCCTTCCACAGACTCTGTGATATGCAAGAAAATTAAAGGTCTAAAAAGAAATGTAGCTAAGACTGGAGAAATGCGCATAAATCCCAGATTGAACGAGTCGCTCAACTTTCTTTAAACTCAGGTGCATCGTGTAGAGGAATTCCATTACCTTTGTAGCATAATTGCAGAGAGTAGTGGAACTGTAAGAGATGTTGTAAATCGAGTTAAAACGGTGGCTGGTACATTTCTGCAACTACACAGGGTATGGAAGTCTAACACATATGTACAGTGTCAGAACAAGGTTATATATTTCCAAAGCCTGTGTTCTCTTCGTGCCTCTCTGTGGGTGTAAGATATGGTTTGTTACAGGATCGAAGTATCAGAAAAATTATTGGAATATTTTGGCCACTTAGGACCACAGCTAGGGTTATCTGATTTCGCTTGATTTACAAGATTTTTTACAGCTTGTCAAGAATCAAGGAAAAATATTGTTTGTCAAGTTTGTCATTTTGTAAAGTTTTCTTTACACAAAATTTTAGATAAGGTTTTCTGAGCGGAAAATGGATCCAATTCATTTTGGCAGGCCTCTACGGAATTTAAATTTACACCATTAAGAGAGTTCTGCAGAGATCGAAACAATAATAATCTTAAGATGCTAGGTTCGGGCTGTATAGTGGATGCATCAAAACTTGTCAAGCAAGCTGTCTCAGTTTGTGCCTGATCATCGAAGATGTGTGTAATCTGACGTTGTTATGATGAAACAAGACACGTTTTCTGTTGCTCAATTCTGGCCGTTTTAATTGAACTGCTTGCTTCAATATCCTTAGTTGCTGGCAGTAGAAATAAGAAGATTGTAGAAGCTCATAATGAACAAACCTCCTCCAATATTTCCTCGTGTCAATCCTAGCTGTGCCACCGTCTGTGAATCATTACCTTGTTTCATCCATGATCGTTTTCGCACATTATTGTCGAATTTGATCTACTTTTCCTCGCTTGTAATCATTTCGATATTTCAACCTGTTTGATGCGATAATTATTATTGGAGATATGTTTGCCGCTGTGGTATGGTGGGTAAGACACCCGCTTACTAACCAGAAGGTCCTCGGTTCAATACCAGGCCAGTCCTTCTTAAAAAAAGAAAAAAGATTTCCGACAGCGGTCTCACCTCATAAAATTATCTAGTAACTGGTTATATGAGTATTAATTACTTATTGACGTTCGGAGCCGGTGTTTAACTGTACGTCCCTTTCAACGAGTATAAAAATAGAATCGGGTACAGCCCATTGACTCAGAAAAGTTCCCATGTTCCTATAAATGTTAATATTGAAAATATAAGCAACGAAATTCGTAGAAAACAATTTCGGCTTATCGGACACACGCTTCGTAAACCACCTGAGGAAATTTGTTACTTTTTCCTTATTTACAACTCTAAAGGAAGCAGAAAAAGAAGAATGCCAAGAGGGCCTGGCAATGATCCACGCTACAGGTTATAAACTCCTTATCCCATACATCATAGCTGCACGTCAACAAAGATGGGGATAACAGCATATATCCAGCATAGAGGCAGCTCGTAATCAGATGGCGACTAGCAAGCAAACTGTATACAGTGAAAAAGTGAAAGGATGGTCCAACCATAATACACAATGTTAATTGTGAGTCACACCTTAAAGTCAAGTTTTTTGCCCAACTTAATTTGACATTTCTTTGTTTCAGAGTTTGACAAATTCAATCATGGAGAGGTACACAATTGAACAGCGCGTTAAGATTATTGAAGCCTTTTACGAAAATGGGCGTTCAAATCAAAATGTATTTCGTGCACTTCGTAATTTTTTTGGTCAGCATAAGCGATGCGTTAACAAGCGGAATTGTCACATATGGGCAAATGAGAATCCACGGGTGATTATTGAAAAGCCGATGCATCCACAAAGAGTGACTGTTTGGTGCAGTTTATGGGCTGGCGGCTTCATAGGATCGTAATTCTTCGAAATGGAGATCAGGCAAGCAGTTACCGTGAATGGTGTTCGCTATCGCGAGATGATAACGAAACTGTCGTAACCAGAAATTTAAGATTAGGATCTGGACAATATGTGGTTTCACAGCCAACGCGCGAGAAATTCAATGGCCGTGTTATCTCATGTCTCCTTTCTTTGAGGACATTGAAAAGAAGAAGTGTACGTCAATAAGCCAAGAATAATACAAGAGCTAAAGGATGAGATAGTTCGTTACATTAACAACATTTAACCTCAGTTATGTCTCAGAGTCATTGAAAATATGGACCGATGGACAGAGGTATACCTTTGAGGCTGTGGCGAGTATTTGACCGATATGTTGGTTCACACATAAATGTTAATATAATTCTCTAAAAACGTGTTGTTTTATTTACAATTAACATCGGGCATTATGGCTGAATCACCCTTTATGTGGTCAGAGATATTTTCCACTAAAATTTTATGAAATAATGGCTTCTTTATAGCAGTTTTGGAATTCAAAGCGCTAAGTTCTATGTTAAGATTTATCTGACTGACGAAACTAGTAAGCGATTTTATATATTTTTCTTTTTAATGACATACTCCCCACCCCACTAATATTGGTGCAGGGCTGTCAATTCGCTAATATTTTTAATTTCACTTTTATTGGTATATAAGAGCTTTCGTTATTCCCCCATTAAATTTTATTTCAAAAACCATAAAATTAACTGACCTTTACGTTTGCGCAATTAAAAAAAAATCTCTTGATCTGATTAGTGGTTATAATTTGTATTAAAGGCCTTTAAAACACCTGTAAAAGCATTTGTGTAATATTTTATTTAAGTTTTTGACTTAACAAAAAAAGTTCCCATAGTTTAACGAAAGAAAAAAATATTATTTTATGAATATTCAACATTTAGGGACGATTGGATAGATAATCTTTTCATTATGAAGAGATTTTTTGTTTTTTTTTTTTATTATAAAACAAGTATTATTGGTTTATGGTACTTTTAATTAAAAATAAAATAGAAATCAAACGCAACAACAACAACTACAAAAGTAGCCAAATTAAAACTGAAATCACATTCATATACGATTGAAATAAAAAAAAAATATTTTTTGTTTTTTACTTTTTATGTTGCTTCTAATAAAGATGATGAGAATTGGAAGTGATTGAACTTTAGCGATAATAAAATTAAAAGTATTTTTTTTAATTTTTTAACAAACTTATACTCTCTGAAATATCACGGTGGGATACAATTTTATGACATTTTTTTGTTTTTTTTTTTTTTTGTTACAAAATTGTGGTCCCATAAAAGAGCTTAAAATCGAAAACGACAAACGTAATTAACGATGAAACAAGTTTTTCTTTTGAGTTTTTTTTCCATTTCATTGGCCTTATTTTGTATAAAAAACTAGAAAAAGATTTAAAAAATAAGATTTTCTATTTTCTATTTTTTATTTTTTATTTTTGAGTTTTATTTTTAAATCAGGTTGTTAGGTTGACTCTTTGTGATGGGTTTGTTTTGCTCTAAAAACATATTATTTCTGCTACAATGACAATGACGCAATCAAGAGAATTAAACAGGTGTACGAGACATTTTAGCTTTTTAATCGTGAATTATATTAGAAATTGCTTAAGTGCCCTATACCGCCCGTCTACAGGCTCAGTTATTCGCTTTCCAAATTCTGTTTTGCTTCCTTTTTGTATTTTGTTTAATTCGTGGAAGCTCAAAATGATGATGCATTGAGCAACTATCGGGTGAGCCATCTATCAGCTTAAATTTGAACCAGCGTTTATTTCGAATCTGGCAAGACTTATGTCAATCTATTCTGTCGCAAAGTATGTTATCTCCACTGAACGAAATGAATCGATTTACTCTTGAGCAACGTTGGGATTTATTGGAAATTTATTTCCAAAACGAAGACAATTGACTCATTTTTATCGTGGCGGGTAAGTTAATAAGCGAAATTCCCGTATTTGGGACTCAGAAAACCCAAATAATGTCTTTCAGAAGCCAATGCACCCACTACGAGTGACTACTGTTTGGTGCTACTTGTGGAGCGGAGGCATCATTGGCCCATATCTCTTTGAAAATAAAAATGGCGCAACCATTACCGTCAATGAAGGCACCTATCCTACCATGATAACCGATTCTTTTGTGCCCGCTCTTCAACAGAATGGTGCAACCTGCCACACATCTCATGCCACAATCGATTTATTGCATCAAACGTTTGATGGCCGTTTAATTAGACGAAATGGTAATGTCAGTTGGCCTATTATCTGTGAGGCGCCGCAAAAGATAAGTGATACGCCGCAAAAGATAAAGATACGTGATGCCATTGCCGAGATACAACCCCATACACTCGAAAAAGTTCACGAAAATTGATTCGATCGAATAGGGTACTGTGCGGCCAGCTGCGGCAGCCATATGAATGAAAAAATAGTTCATTTCCAAACGGAATAATTGTACTTCAGAACAACAAAAATAAATTTGGCAAAATTTTAAGCCGTTTTGGTTTTATTGCATTTTTAAATTTAAACTTTCAAATGGACCCATGATATTATGGTCATTTGTAATTGAAAAATTGTGAAAAAAATTTGGGCACAAAATACGTATGTTTATTTCAAATAATTTGGAATTTGGATTTGAATTTTATTTTAAACAATTGCACATCTTCGACTTAACTGAACAATCATAATAATTTACTTGACACTCCTTCACCAGTCACGTTGTATAGTGCACTTGTATTATGGTTAGAAAATCTATAAAAAAAAGCCGGTAAAAAGCCTTAATTTTATCATATCCCATAGAACAGTTGAATTAACAATTTAGATCCAGATCCGAAATTAATATTTTTCATTTTTATAATTTACTTTCTTTTAGAGCACAAGTTTACAAATTCCGGTTAACTTTTGGATCAGAGGCGATGAGAACAAATCTTAATGTTATTTGAGGCGCAGAACTCGAATCTGAATTTCGTTTTTCAAGATTGTTCTAGTTTTCAAGTACTCACATGTTGGCAGCACTGAACTGTTATAACGACACTCAGCTGTTGTCATCGTTAGAAATATCACCTTAATTTTATTCTTAAGGTTGTTTTTTATAAAAAAAAAGCAAAGTCGATGCCAAGTGTTTTTTTACGTTTGCGGATGTTATATGATACTTTGGTTTCTCTGTAGATAAGGCTTACAAGCCGTGGGTACCAAAATTATTTTGTAACGTCGTAGCACAAAACTGTAGAAGTGGTCACTTGGTCCAGAAGTATACTCTAGGATGGAATGGGATCCCTCAGGAATCTGATAGGTTTTGTGACTGAGCAATCTAACGGCAAGGACGGGGCTATAGGAAGCAGCCGAATTTCCGCTGATTGTAGAACATATCCTTTGTAATTGGCCTCTTCATGGGCGCAGGCTGATGTTGCTAAGCCAGGGCTTCTTCAATGGCCTGTGTGAGGTAACCTCAGCTAGAATATGTGGAACGTTTATCAAGTATAGACTGGCTCACAAGGTGATTCCCGGTTGTCTTATTTGGGAGTTCTTTCTTAAATCATGTTTTCTTTATATTGTTACGTTTTAACCTTTCTAGAACGTTTGCGTTCCTTTTAATTGCGTCAAAATAAAACAAATACAACGGTGTTGTTGTTTCACAAATTATATTTCCTCACTTTTACTTTGTACACTTTATCCTAATACAGCAACTTATTTATCTTGCACTTAATATTCGCTTATACAGCACTTTTATTTCAGCCTAAACACGACTTCACTTTATGACTGCAAAACGATAACTGTGTCGACGCAGGCAAAGCAGTCGCCTTATATACCTAACTGCCTACAGTTTGGAAACTTCCGGATATGTCTCAAACAATCTCAAATGTTTTATTTTATGTCAGTTAATTTTAAAAATGTAAGATTGTGTTACTCAAATCTGATCGAATTGGCAAAGCCGTCAAATACACAAATCACTACGAATCAGTATAGTATTACCAGGGTAACACATTAAGAACCTTGACAAAACCAATAGACCAAAATCTCTCAAAGGCACTAATGTGGTGTATTTTCCTTTTAGGCATTTTTATTTTCGTAACAATATATTATTTTTAACCGTTATTTTCTTTGCTCTTTTCTTTCCATCTCTCATTTTTCCTTTCTTATTTTCTTTTCAGTAAAGGGTTTTCCACAATGGGCCACTGTGGTTTCTGGGTGTTGTGCTTCGGCACCGCTTTTCTTACATACCTACCTTATTGCAAATATATAGCAAGATTGGAGCGCGAATGCCTTTCAAAATATATTTTCTTTATTCCCAACTCGATTTATTACTGAAAATTTTGGTGGTACCGGTGACGAGCAAAGAGAGCGTTTACAGAAAGATCTGGCGAAAATTGAAAGACGATATCAAGGTTTTTGTGACGAGGGCATGATGAGCGTTTACTCTGAAACTCTAATGAGTGGAACTGCTCTTCATTACTATATTTTCACTTTTAGTTGAATAAAATGGATACTAATTGTCGAAAAATTTTAAAAAAATATCTGTTTTATTCAATATGTTGAAAACTAGAACTAATCTTAGAAAAGGGAGTGCATATTTGAATTAAACGGCACAAATAGCCTTAGAAATTAATTTAAAGTGCTCTGATCCAAAACCGTGTATACTTCAACATTCAAGTTTGGACTAATTATCTCACTCTGTTCGATGATACCTTTTCTTTCTTTTTTTATTGTTTGTCAAGCAGTTGATCTATACTATTTGATATATAACTTGTTACGAAAATTCTTAATTGAAAACGATTAAATTTTATTTTGACTCTCGTCATAAAACATCTTAATTAAGGCGGATTTAAATTAAAGAAAAATTTCCCAAAAGAAAAAACGGTTAAGCGGTGTAGGCAGTTAAAGAGATTCAATTTTCATTTTTTTTTTTAATGATAGAAACGTCAGCAATATCAAGATTGTGTCGAGTCCATTTGTTGTTGTTGTTGTTGTTGCTGTTGTTGTTTATTTTGTAAGGGGTTCATTAAATGAAGCCAACTTAACTAAGCTCTTAATTTGTGATCAGATAAACTGGACTATTAAACCCCCTATAACAACTACTCACTTCTATAGGCTGGCTGGCTAAGAAATAAAATTCACACAGAATTTGATTTGAAATCAGTTTAAAAAAATCTCTTTCGTTTTTATGGGCTAATTTGTTAAATTTTGTTGCTTTTTTTAAAATTTGATTAACAAAAATTAAAAACGAAATTAATCAAGTTTTGTTTGTTTTATGAGCCCAGCTTTTTATTCCCAACATAAATGCTATAAAATAAATTTTTTTATTTTGTTTTTTTTATTTTTTGGTTTTGTTTTTTTATTGAAATCTTCTCTGTTATAAACGGTGCTGTTATATTGTATTTTCTTGCTAAATATTCATCTTTCTATTGTGTGTCAGTCCAACTTTTTATGGAGTTTGTTTTTGATATTTTTTGTTCGACAAACTAGAAAAAACTTAAAAAAAAATTTGTTTTTGCCAATTAACGATTTGAAAGTTTTTGGTGGAACAACAGCAACAACAACAATAAAAGCAAAATTAATTAAACCAAAGCAATTAAAAATTAGTTAGCCGGCCCTCCTAATCTTGTCGTTACAAGTCTGTGAAGGCGAGAGTATTAAACTTTAACAGCCCACGCGAACGCATCTTATTAACAAAGTTGACAGTTGAAATATTGTATTTAGCAGAGCTATTGCTGAGTCAAATTAAAAATAATTTTCTGATTTCTTTAAAACAGAATTTTAAGTTAAAAATTAAGAAACTTTTTTAGTTTTTAAGCCACAAATACGATAATAGGACTAAAGTTTAAAATTTAGAAATTTTTGCCATTAGAAAAGACTAAATACTTTAAAAATAACTAAAACAACAATTTAATTTTCATTTAATTACGCACAAATTAATAGTAAAACTGCCCTTACACTATTGGACAAAATTATTGTTCAAAACTTAATTGAATTTATTAATTTCGTTTACATCTCAATATAAATTAAATAAACTTTTGCGGCAAAACAACTTAAATTAAAAAGCTCCCTGCCAACGGTTGGACAATATAAAGTGCAAATACAATCTTGGATGGCTACCGTAGAAATCTGAAGTGATATTATAATAATCAGAGCTCGTAGCTCTCCCTTTATTACTTGAAATCAAGTTTTTCAAAAATTTTTATAGGAATCTCTCTTAGTTCGGTATGCTTTTCTTTTGAAAATGTTGAATGTTAGTCCGATATTCCATTGAAATATTGTTATCTAATTTGGTCCAGAGGTCTTCTACGGCGTTCCGATCGGTGCTCTGAGCCAATTATAGCTGTATTTCGGTATAGTTTTCTTGAAAGTACAGGGTGGGCAAATTTGAGGTTAGGAAGTAAATTGGCTGTCCATTGATGAAATGTCAAGAATTGAGTTGTCCACCTTTGAGACTTATTTAGTGAAAAATTGGGAAATTTTAACTAAGGAACGGTACACTTTAATTTAATATCAAACTGGTGAAATTTTAACTGTATCACTTCGTAAAATTCGAGCAGTTATTCCCAACTCATTATCAATGACGCGGTTATATCGGGTCCGCCATCTGACGTTTTTTTTTTTCAACTAGTGCTTATTTCGTGAATGGTAACGCTTAGCTCATGTCTGATTTGACAGATAATTAATTTTATCCTTCCGCTGAACGAATATGGTTGCGTACACGCTTGTACAACGCTGGGAAGTATTGCGACATTACTTTGATCGATCGACTTACAGAAGATGCCGATTTTGCCAAAAAAAAATCATCTTTTCAGATGAAGCTCATTTTGATCTTGGCGGATATGTAAACAAGCAAAATTGTCGCATTTAGAGCACAGAAAACCCGTACGCATACATTGAAAAGCCGATAAACCTAAGACGAGTCACTGTTTGGTGCGGATTTTGGTCCAGAGGCATAATTGGGCCATTTTTCTTCGAAAATAAGCAAGGAGTGGCTGTTACAGTCAATGGCGATCGTTATCGGGCCACAAAAATTGATAGGATAGGATAGGATATTAGCAACATTTGGTTTCAACAGGACGGCGCTACGTGCCACACAGCCGAAGCTACACTAGATGTTTGAAGATCGCATTATCAGCCTCAGAGCTAATGTCGTTTGGCCACCTCGGAGCTGCGATTTGACACCGTTGGACTATTATTTGTGGGGTGCTGTCAAAAATAAGTGTTACGTCAACAAGCCAGAGACAATTGACGCTTTAAAGGACAATATTCGTGAAGCCATTGGTGAAATACAGCTGCACAGAATCGATAATGTGCTTAAAAATTGGACCGATCGTGTAGGCTACTGCATGGTCAGCCGAGGCAGCCATTTGAATGAAATTATTTTCCATTATTAACCGGAAGGATTGCCCTTTCAAATAAGAAAAGAAATTTTGGAAAATACTCAGTAGTTTTTTTTATAGCATTTTCAACAAAAAAAAAATTATTTGGCGGACCCTTTATAAACAAACAAAATTGTCGCATATGGGGCTCACAAAATCCACATAAAGTCCTCGAAAGACCATTACATCCAAAAAAAGTGACCGTATGGTGCGGTTTGCGATAAGGCGGCATCATTGGCCCTTATTTTTTTGAAAATGAGCAAGGAAACGCCGTCACCGTAAATACTCTGCACTAACAAACCATGATAATCAATTTTTTGTGGCAACAATTGCCTAATGTTGTCATCAGTGACCTTTGGTTTCAGCAGGACGGCGCCACAAGCTGCACAGCCAGCCAAACAATTCAGTTATTGCATGAGCGTATTTACCGGTAGCGTAATTTCTCAATTTGGCGATGTCAACTGGCCGCCTCGTTCTTATGAGTTAAAGCCGCTGGATTATTTACTGATTTTAAGTGAACGTAATAAACAAACCACTAACAACTGCCACTCTGAAAGATTATATTCGGCGAGATAAGCGAAATTTTGTTGCAAAATGTGGTTCAAAACTTTTGTGAAAAGAGCGAACGTCTGCCGACGTGCTAGAGGTGAACATATGCCCAACATCATATTCCATTATTAATTCCCATATTTCTATTTTATATTGGTATGAATAAAACTGAATTTGTTAAAAAAATTACGTTTTTAAGTCCATCTATTTCCTAACCTCAAATTTTATCACACTCTAGTTCTTTGTGAACTTGCTAGTACGTTTTTGGAACATAAAGTACCACAAGCCCATGACCATATCGCTACTCTTAACAAAATGCTCACCAGTCATTTTTGTTTCAATTCTGACTATTCGATTCACTCCCAAGAAAAAAAACCAGCCCTACACTCTAACGTCCTCCAACATGTTTTTTGTTTAGATTCAATGCATTTAAATTGAGGTATTTTGAGGTCTCACACCGTACTCTTTTATACATGTTTTGATTTTTTTTAGAGTATATTTCAAATCATCTGGACAAATCACTCGATTCAAATATGATTCTGGCACAGTTACATACATTTGGCAAAGGCCAAAAGCTTTCTTATATTTGCGTGTCAAAGTAGATTGCTCTGGCTAATCTTTCTCCGTGTTGTACGTGACGGAATATTTAAATTTAGTTCTTCGTAGTTATTATTTTGGTAGTCTTGAGGCATTTTTAAAACCTTATTTGATTTTCAAATCCTGCGGAGCTCAAGGGCTATTTTTGCTTCTGATATTAAATAAGTTCTTTTTTATGAACAACTCTTTGTATTTCATTTAATTTTCCCATTTTTTACTAACAGATTCCTAATAGTTTTCGACAACGGCAATTTCGTAAAAAACTAAAAGACTAATAAGAGGGGAGGGACTGTTTTACACTGAATTATTTTTTTTTCCTACGTCACTCCTCTAGGGAGCATATTGGCTTTCCACAAACCATCTATTGCTTTGTTTCAGTTTCTTTAATCAATTTGATATTTCAAGCTAAGTAGATGATTAATCAATCCGCTGTAGCTTCCTCCATATGATTCTTTTTTTCGTGTAGTGGTGAAGATTCTTGCTGATTGGTGGTGATCTTTACTTTAGCTTTGTAATTTTTTCCCAGTAGGTGGCGTGTTTTTCCTGATCATTCGTCTGATGTTTGTCATCATCGATAGAGGTATGGAGAAGGGTCAGGGGGCTTTTTTCTTTGATTTTTTTATTGTTTTTAGATGGAGTTGTCTTGAGGGAAGTTGAAAGCCTTTTTTATTATTAAACATTCGAAATCACAATTAAATTTTTTCTTCGTCATGTCCTCTACTGGGGACTCGAACCTGGGTCGTTTGTGTTGTTATGCGTGCGCTCTTACCACTACACCACGCCACCCCAAACACTGAAATGTAAACGAAATAAATAAATTCAATTGTTTTTTAACAATAATATTGAGTTTGTCTCTATTTTTCGATGATGAAGTATAGCAAAGGTAATTTGTGCTCTATTTTGTCCAATAGTGTATTCCCAGCGTACTACCTGTCTTTGTTTAAATTGATTTTAGGTATTTGACAAAATATTAATTATAATTTTCATAACTGAATATTATAGGAAATAAGGTTTTGAGAGGTATTCCTACGTTTTATAATTGGCATTACAGTAACAACATTTAAGCACAAAGGAATAATAATAATAATCTTCTTCTATATTTGCACAGTGTCGGTGGAATTCGGTTGAATATAGTAATACAACACTAACGAATATTATAAAAGTTAAACATCAAAAACGAATATGCTACTAAAGAAACGCAGCACTTAAGGCACCAAAACACACAATGACGAAGTGAAACGCTTCAGCAGTGGTGTAGTAGCACCTTCAATAGCATGTCCAATGATGATTTCAATTTTTCTTTTTATTACAACATTATCACTTAACTTGCTCGTACTTGTGTTCATGTTGGCTATCAAAAACTTAAATATTTTTTTTTTATATTTTTATTATTGTTTAGTTGTTTTGTTTTAGCCATCATGGTCAGGCCAATAAACCATTCAATATCACAAAAATACTTCAAACACAAACCAAAAAAAAACCTTTAATTGCACCTGTAGCATGTAAACAATTTTCTTGTTATTGTTGTATGTTGGTAGTGCAATAGTAGGTATTCCTTATTTTTATAGTTTTTAATTCAATATGAGCAATTACTGCCACCACCGACTTAGAGAAGTTATTGGATGGATGTGCAATTGGTATTTAAAGAGAATATTTTCAATTGCAATTTTTATTTTTTATTTTATTTGATTTCTTTCAAAGTGAATGCTGAACTTAATTTATTTTGGCTGCTCCTATGCAACACGTTTTTCTAAAACAATAAAAAAAGAGATATTCGGGCGTTTTCTAAATGGTCAAAACGCCCGTTTTTTTCTGAATTAAACAAATGGGAAAAAATAAATAAAATTTTTAAAATAGTTTTCAGCTTTTGAGAAGTATGCCTTGGTAAAAACATTACCACTACTTGTTAAGAAGTTTTTTTTCTTTCCGTAGTAATAAGTTTTTATAAAACTTATATAAATGATCTTATGTATGATGTGCTCATCTAAATTTTAGGACTTAATAGCATGATATTGTGACTATGTGGCGTCCTTTAATTTTTCGCTATGATTATTAGACGACACAGACTTCCAATTATAAAAAGTTGACATAAATCTGATGAATTTTAAAGTTTTATTGAAAAAGCTCAAACTCGTATTTGAGCCACATTGTCTCTATGATATTTTCGTCGATGAATCATCATCACAAAACCAGTATCAAGTGGAAATTTTTAATAAATTATCATAAATAAAAAGATTCACACTAATTTAGCGACATTGTCTGTTATGAGTCAACACTATGCTGAAATTTGATGACAATGTCTGTTATGAGTCGACTACTTAATGCACGTTGCATGACTTTATCTCCTACACCTCCACGTTAATAAATAAATGATTTTCGATGATACTGTCTGTTAGGACTCACTAGTACAAGGACACAAAAGAAAATTCATCGCCAGTCACCGGATATATTCTAAAGTTAAAAATACTATCTAATAACACCTTATCATTGTAGGTACATATGTATGCAATATTACATCCATGCTTCAAGCAGTCATTCAAGTTGTTGAGGATTTTGTTCTCAATATGTGGCTTTAAACTGTTAAAAGTGTCTTAAATTTTGTACTAAAGCCCTTCTCAAGCGGTTGTCCTGCCTTTTATTGCCAGAGAGAGGAGCACTGGAACTTTCCTCAATCAATGAGCTGCATCCGATTCTATTTTTAAACTCATTAAGAGGGACGTATAGCTTAACGCCAGCTCCGAAGGACAATTTCTTTAGAGAAGTTTTCCATAGTAGTAATACTCATAACCAGTTACTTGCTAATGTTTACAGGCTTGGGATTGAGCCGAGGATTTTTGGGTTGGTAGGCGAATGTCTTACGCAGCGGCACACCTATTGACTGTTATTTTAAATATGAAACAGTTCCAGCGTTCTTTGTCTGAATCACAACTCGAATACAACGACTTAATCAATTCCCGAAATTTCTGTGATTGCACTGTGCAATCAACGTTTGCTTATTAATAAAGCTTCCGAGCCAAATATAGGTCCCGTACCAAAAGATTTAAATCATTTCATATTTAATCAAACAAAAATGCTGAAATCTGCAATAAAACTATTTTCTAATTTAATTTTTTTTTTTTGTATCCTTCCCCTAATTACTTAGTTTTTAACAACTATTTTGACAACAGCACCAATATACACCGTGTAAATGTGTTCAATGCACGTGATTGAACTTGTATTTGCAATTAGAAATTCAAATCACAATTTGTAGACTTTTTTTTGTCTTCATAGAAACATTTTTATACTGAAGAAGCAGCAGCATTTAACAAAAGTAACGACAATACTGGCAAGTAAACAGATTAACACATATTTGTGTGTAACTACTCTGTACTTTTAAACAAACCAACAAACAAAAGAAAAGAAAAAAAAATTATAAAAGAATGGCTGAGAGTATAGCAGGTTTGTGCATTTTTTTAAGGTTTTCCAACACAATTTTTGGTGGCCTACGCCAGAAGAGTTATTTAAGAAGCCCACAACTCATAAATACTTTGGATTTAAACAAAAAACAAAAATCTTTTCTTTTCTATACTCACGCACCAATGATATACGAAACAATTGAACAAAAAGAAAAAGAAAATAAGCCAAAAACTTTAATGGCCGTTAAAGAAAAGAAAGACAATCACTTATTTAAAATAGTTCCACAGGTATTTCTAAACAAATAAAAGGCAACTATAGAAAATGAAAATTATTGCCAAAGACGTGCTTTGAGAGTTTTAAATGGGCTTTTATGAACTTAAAAAAAAATAAATAAAAAATTAAATAAAATAAAAAAGAAAAACAGGCCACATATATATGAAAACTATGTGTTTTTTATGTTTAAAAAGAATGTTTTGTTTGACAAAAGAAATATGAATAAATAATGACAAATAGAAAGAATCTTACTGTAAACTTAGCAGTAGAAAACAAAAGACTTGAGCAACGAACTTGTTTAACTTTAATGTCAACAGTTATCAGTGGACGGCAATTATGGAAAATCTCTTCTTAAAAACCATTTAATTCATTCTTTTCATATTTCTGTCTTTCTTTCTTTTATTTTATTATTTTCAATGCAAAAATCTTTTATATTTCTTGAGATTTTTATTACTATTTATCACCGACATAATGCATACACTTGCAGGCTCTCATAAAAAAAAACTGGAACAGCTAAAGAAACCCAAAAAAATAACAAAACCATGTATTCATTTCTATTTAAACAGATACAAAACAAAAGACTTAAGACACAAACACAACTAACAAATATGACTGGTTGTCGTCTCTCCACCCATTACTTGTACAAGCAACTCTAGTTTTTTATTTTTTGGTCTAGTCAATACACACACAAACACACCAAACTCAAAACATATATTATTTATACCTCACGTTGACACTTGTTCATGACCTTATCATTGACCATATATTCGATTCGCATACGTATTTGTCTTTAGGCCAATATCGTAATTTAAGCTGCAACATTTTTCTTCGTTGTATGCTGCAGCATAATTCGTATAGCATGGCTTGGTCCAATCGTTTATGTTGTAAATAAATCAATTTATTTCAATTATAATTACAGGGTTTATCATTAAAGCTCAAGGACTTTTTTCTTTCTTTTGCTTTAAAGAACCATAGCAATTCTGAGGTAAACACCTTTATTTTCTATTCCTGTTTCGGAATAGAATACAAAAAAAAATACAAAATCAAAGTAAAACTTCATAATAAATAATAATAAAAACAATAAAATAATAATAATATTTTCTTCTTCTTGCGTATAGATTTGTATCTTCAAAGACTGAAATAAACAAATGCTTGGCTTGAAATTAAGTCTTATTTTTCTCAACTAAAATATTTCGTTTGCACTTGTCTCTGTACATTTGTCTTATTTTTTACGTGCAACACAACAACAACAACAAAACACTCAAAATAAATAAATGTCAACCCTAAGGACAATATCGATTTCTTCAAGACAAGAATAAAAAACCTCCCACTTAAGACTGGGTCCTTACATAAAGGGTCATACGTTTACATACTAGTTGTTAGGCTTGTAAAATAGATAAGAAAACAGCATATGAACTTATAGTTTCTTATAGTTATTGTCCTCCTTCGAGCGTAGCAACACCTTAAACACCCTTTAAATTATTCTTTCGTTACGTTTCGTTTCGTATAGACTCTCTACTTCTACATTCATTGCCACAGTCAAATATTATTAATAATGATAAGAGAGTTGAAATAAAATATAAATGTAATGCTTGAGGCAGCTGTCAATACAATTCTTTTTTACTATTTCAATATACTCTTCTGTGTGTGCGTTTGCAATGATATCTAGGAATAGGCTGAAGAGTTTTTAAGATACCCTACGAAAGCTTATTTACAGCATCCGTGCCCCACACTCAAAACATACATACTAATTTAAAAAAAATATTAATATTCAAATAAACGCCCACTTAAGGGTGAAGAGACACTGCTTGAAACCGGAGGAAATTACACAGTTATTGGCTCTGTATCAGTATATAGACTCTTTAATGAAATACTTTTGTTGTTTAAAACACCAAAGTTGTGAAATCGTTTGAAGATGTAAGCAGTCTGTGCTAAAAACATGCACCATTCGCCGCTAAATCACACCAATACACACTTAAACCGCTGAACCACTGTCAAATATTGCTTAGTTGGGATTGCTTCTATGTTATCTCAACTGAAACACTCCCCCAGGTTGGTTTGGAGCCTTCTAATCCACACAGAAATGTAATATATTTTACATGATATTGCAAACATCTCGGAGAGTTATAGTGTCTGCAAGGCTTAAGAAATAAGAAATAACCAAATATAAATATAGGAAACCTGCCTTTAAGTCCAATGGCTGCTTATGCGAACACTCCTGGTTTTTTTATTATTTCTATATGGCTTTCTCTCTCTCACCCTAACATTCATATCTTCTAGATGTTTCCTGTTTACAGTTCAGCTCATTATAACAACACTCGATGCTTCCATAGAAATTTTTCCATAAGTATATGTAGAAATCATTGCTTTTTTAGCCGTAGTACTTAGTGCCGATTCCTAAATTGGTTACAAACCTTAGAGACAAGTGAATGGCATGGTCCACTTATGTATATTGTTGGTATAGTGTTTACTATAGCAAAAGCTTCCTTAACATGTATACATAATATTGGTTTTTGGAAAAACTGAGACTTCCATCAACTTTTATTCTTAAATACTATTGTTCTTAGATACCGCTGTTGAATTTATCAGTTGATCTGGCCAGGTTTTGAACCGAACACCTCTTGGTTGGTAGGCAGATGTCTTACCTACCATACCATAACGGCACACAACCCTGCTCTAGCGAGTCCATCAGCAAAGCACGATGTTGTTGGCCGCAAGTTGTTGAAGATTGCCAAAACACTTTTCGACTAACCACGATTTTAGCGAACACTATGCTCTCAGTGATGGCTATCCAAAAATATGATTGTGTGCGCACCTTTGAGGCCCCTCTGTAGGTGTATCCCAGCGCACGCTGCAATTGCGTTAATTTCAGCTTGAAAAACACTTGGCCATAGATACGAAGATCTTTGTATGTGGTCTAAAGACCTCCGCTCCTACACTCGTGTCAATCCGCGATCCATCCGTCAATCACTTTAGACTTCTGAGGTCCGCACAAAGCCTCAGAACTTATTCCCCGAGATTAGGAAACATCTTGAACTTTCATTCGCAAACTAGTTCAGTTTATATTACCTGTGATCAGGATTGGCAAACAGCCGGGTTTTTTAACCAACCCACCGGGTTTTATTGGGTTTTATAACTGCTTTCAAATTTCGTTCAAGTCGACAATATTTGTTGTTTGTTTACAAAAGTATTTACAGTGGAATTTTGCACTCTTGGTGGGATCATGCTGCTAAATGACAACACCTGACCACATGTCGCATATGTTTCAAAACCAATATTAGGATCGATCAAATGCCACATCCGCCATATTTTCCGAATTTTGATTCGTCGGCTGTTAAGAAGGACACAATATACACACACCTCTTTATTCGGGCTTTCTTTACATGGTATTTCGCTATAACGGCCTGTTTGAAATACGGAACACATTCGTTTTAAGTGCAAATTACTTCGTGTTACGGTTAAAAAAACCATGGATTCTCCGTTTTTTAACAAAAAGTATAAGGAAAGCAAATGTAACACATATTCATCTCGTTTAAAGGCATTTCGATTTACGGCCTACATTTTCATAAACTATCTAGGCCGTATAAAGAGGTATGAGTTAAACTTTTAACATGTCACCGAATCACTTACTTTGAAGAAATACAAAATCGACGAGATGTTTCTCTGAGACGGGATTTCAAAATTGGCTCAGAGGTGGGTAAGGCATGTAGGCAGTGATTTGATAAATTTGTTATTTCATTATCATTTCTGAGCTCTAAAACGGAACAAATAAATTTGTCGTCCCAATACGTAAATTACACTTTTTTTGTTGTAAATAAACTATGAAAACCTTTATAAGCTACGAAAACTTTTAAATATAATACCCAACTAAACCCACCTGGGGTCTACTTCTGACCTAAACGGGTCCATAAGCAATTGAGAATAATTGACTTCTGATGAGATCATAATCGAAACTTATTTCTTTAAGAGTCAACGTTATCGATAATGATCGTGGTAACTGTATGTAGCCAGAGCAAGATAACATCAATATCAGTATTTATTAGCGTTTATTAATGTGATGAAGGCACCAAAGCCTAGATCGATCTAAATTTAAGAATTTGGTATTGTTATGAAAATGAGGTTGGGCACCACAGCGTTTATTACATCGCTAAAATAAATAAACAAAAGCTGCAAGAACAACTCTATACGTGCTGTTTACAAATAGCCAAATCTACAACAACAAACATTAGCAGCAATAAAGTAAATAAAAATAACACGGCAACAACAACAATAAAGTAGCAAAGAAAACGAATAACAGACAATAAACAAGTAACAACAAATACTAAGAGCCGAAAGAGGTAGATGTTCACATACGCATGGCTACAAAAGAACTAAAAAGAAATTAAAAGAAAGAATCTATGGAATCTACCTGAAATATCGAGAGGTTCGAGAGCTTTCGATGCATTGTTTACCCAGCCATATGAACACATCGATGTGAACAGCAATCAGTTTATTTGGTGTAAACTCTGCTAACCTGTTATTGGTTTGAACTCAGTGTAAGAGAGTTTAGTGTGGTTAAACTCTGATTGAAGAGGTTGTTATCGAATCTAAGTTGTAACTACGATCGGGTTGGAAGATCTTTAAGTAGAAAGAACTGTCGAGTAATTGTTGTTGTTTACAAAGTAGTAAACAGAAAGAGTAATTAAGACTAGAAAATTGTTATTGCCTGTAATAAGGTTACAAGCAGTGATGCACAAAACTGTGTTGATTAAAGCATTTTTAATGATAACTAAACACAAGATTTATTTTATTTGAACTACAATCCGCGGACTCATAGATACACGTTTTTAAAAAGGTAAAAACGTAAGAGTATATTGAGTTGTCTGATGACAATCATAAACATTCTTTCGCTTACTAAGAACGTAAAGCATTACTTGAGTTATTTCAACAAAGCCATACAGTCATATGAATCATTTAACTCAAACCGCTTAATAATACCATGTAGTGTAACCAGTACAACCTACAGTTTAGTTGGTGGTAACGTTCAAAAAATAATTAAAAGCTTAAATTTGCGCCAAGCTACGAAGAGCTGAGAAATCTAGACACTAAATTAAAACATAATCCCTTTGCAGAATTAAAAACAAAAAACAAAAAAAAGCAAAAACAATTCATTGCTAAAACATCCTTAAAATGGGATCGATCCAACGATGATATTGTCAGAGAGATAAAAGAAACAGCAACGACATATACAGCAAAAAAAAACAAACCAAAAGCCAAAAGCAGATAAAAAAAAACAAAAATTAAGCCTTTAAAACAAAAAAGACACACACATATGAATATACACCTTAAACGACAAACAATAAATTTTTGTTTATGGCCGTTTTGAAAAAAAAAAAACAAAAATTGGGTAAAACGAAACGAAAAGTACTAAAAAAAAATTTATGCATTTGTAGCACGCGCTTGCACTTTTAAAGTTGCAATGCATTGCACTGCATTATCATTCCATTCAATATGTAGTTTCTTCGACACGATTACTTTATAATTATAAGGTGGCCGATCGGTCGGTCGGTCATTCAATAAAAAATAGAAGAGAGAAAATATATAAAAAAACACAAATTGAAGAAAAAAGAAGGGAAATAATAACAATATAAAAATCAATAATAATAACAGAGTAAGTGTCAGTATCAGACGGTATTTGTAGGTTTGTTTATGTCCAGGTCTCGGTTAGTAAAGATATTTACTTGTTTCCTTATAAAACCAAAAGATATGAAGGACAACAGAAATTTACACACAAAAAAGCAAAACAAAATCCAACAACCATTTCCACCTGAAGACATTTACATACCGACGGCACATACTTATTCATACAAACTGATCGAACGGGGTATAAGAAGTAACATTTTCTGGGCAAATACTTCCAACGACAACAACTCACACCATTTCATATAAGCCAAGCTAACAAATAAGAAAATATACTTACATTGTTGGAGTTGTTTAAGTACATTTTTAATCTGTATCTGTTACACTCGAATAGCAGCAGCTGCAGCAGCAACAGCAGCAGTAGCAGTAGCAATCAGTCAGTCGATTTATGAAAAATTATTCATCGACATTAAACACTTAATAAAATTACAAAATATTTACATTTTTTTCCGAGAACTTTTTTTGAAAAGTAAAAGTACCAAACAAGTGTATACGAATGCCATAAATGAAAAGATTTTAAAAAGTTTGACGGCAAAGAGAGAGAATTTTGGATAAATTTGATGGCTTTAAGTCTCTGTAAAGCAATTTGACGCTGAGGCATAATGTATTACTTATGTTATTATATTAATATCGGGTGCTTTTTTTACAGTTACACAAGTTCAAATCATAATAAAACAAAGCAAATGGATAGAAAATTTTATGATATTAACAGCGCGTACAGAACACAAATTTTCACAAACTTTTCGCATCATCTGCGACCGTTTTCCGCCAATATCTCTTCGAATGTTGATTTCCAGATGTTGAATTGTCTCTGGTCTATCGACGTAGACGGGTGACTTTACATAAACCCAAAGAAAATAATCCAATGGTGTTAAATCACACGATCGTGTTGATTCAATTAATTAATCATTTACTCGAAATTACTTTGCAATCAAAAAATGTACTTGAATAAATCAATGATAGCGCGCGCTATAAGGCATATAACTCCGTCCTGTTGGAACCGCATGCCAGCAAGATTGATGCCAGTTAATTGAGGTGCAAAAAAAATTTCTAATCATGTCCCTAGACCGTTCACCATTGACAGTGACATCAGTGACACCACCAGCCCATAATGCTCACCAAACAGTAATTTTCTGTATTTCGATATGCTGCTGATTTAAGTACCCATTCAACCAAAAATTTTAAATTTTGCAGTTTAACTAACAGAACCGTTATTTTGATAACAAATTTCAATAATTTGCAATCTTTGTTCTGGTATAAGTCGCTTGATAATGAAATGTCAAACGAAACTAAACAAAAAGCAGCTATCAGCTGTTAAGTCGGTTGTCAAATAAAGCTGTGATATGAACCTCTAAAAAAAACAACAACACGTTGCGCAAAAAAATAATACCTAGAAAGTGATACTATTTTTCTGATAGGCACTATCCAAAATCTGCAATTACGGAAAAAACCCGGTTTTTAGCTGAATATTACATTTCAAGTTTCTTTTCGGATTTGGAAAGACCTTTTAAGCGATATATACGAGTATGTCATTTAAGTAGCCTTGAAGAATCTGGGTGTATTTCTCAAGCAAACATATTTTACATCCAAGTTTTCAACTTTAGATGCGTCACTTAAAAGATCTATTTCTCTCTTTTTAAATTACGGAAAGAAACTTGAAATCGATTACTATTCAGCTAAGTTATTAGGTTATAAGGGAATGAAGGTAAGAAAAACACGTTTTTTTTTCCGTAACTCGAAATTTTAGAGGTGTTTCGAAAATTTCAAAAACGGAACGTTGTTCTACTCGATAGTGCCTATCAGAAGAGTAGTATCATTTCTTGTCGCACAGTGCTATCAGAAGATTTAAAATGTTTTCTACCAAAATAGGTCTCATAGTAACAAAAAGATTCGGAACTGTTCTTAGATACCCAGTCAACTTGAGTGGACCTTCAATTCGTTAGTTAGTGGTGCTGCTGCAATGGTAACCGAAGTTTCGAATAATATGAACGGATATAATGGCACAGAGTTTTTTTACTTAAAATTTCTTTGATAAAATAAAAGTACTTTTTTTATTATTCAAAGTACTTAATACTTATAAAGTACTTAGTTGTAAGTAAATGTTTGCATCTTAATCGAAAAAAAAATGATAAGATAGTACTTAACATTGCCCTCACAATAGTAGACTGCTATCTGCTATATGATTCACTTAAGTTCAAGAACCTAAAAAGAAAGACAATAACATTTTATTCCACACTGTAAGACATAATCTGCATCATCCCACATTTATAAAAGGAATGTATGTCTGGTTCATTTGAATACGGTAAGCCTTTGACAGACTTAAATTAGCCTATCAAACTGTAACCTTACTACCACTCCAGAGTCTCATTAACATTAAACAATCACATCTTAAATCATATCCTTTGGGGCAAATAGACGAAGTCAATATCAAATAGTAAGAAAGAATCATCCAAGATCAGAGTTAATATGGTCTGTCATTATTTGCAAGTTTCTTGCTTTCTTAATGGCGTAATTAGACACAGGTTAGGTGTTGATATCATAGACTTTTCCCTAACTTGTAGTTGACTTTTGTTTACAGTGACATTGTCTCGGAGCTAAACAATAATGAAGATCAATAGACTTGGCTTTATATTGCCATCAGTGCTTACTTTTAATTGCTTCGAAGCATAATTAAGAATCTTAATGCAAAACAAGATATCAGTTATTGCAGGCGACTGCCTCAGAATAGAGAAAATACTGAATTTACTTCCAAAGAACTAAAGAACTAAAATATAAAAATGTTGCCAATAATCCCTTCAATCCTTAACTCTCTCTCTCTCTCGTTCAAAATGCGATCTTTTAAATTATTTTTCACACATTCGTATGAAAATGTTTTATGGCAAAATTGATCAGAATATACAAGTGGGGATATGAAAAGTGGGGATAAAATGTAACGAAATCAAGATTTTTTACAACTTATGTTGTAGTAGTTGTCGTTATTGTTGTTGTTGTTGTTGTTAATAAGCTATTATTACCATCAAAGATAAAATAAAGCATAAACAGGTTAGAAAATGATTGTCGATCAAAGCAGACTATTTAATACTCTTTAGCCATTAAAACAAACTCGAGTTTAAACAGAGAATTTAGTCTATTTTTTGTACAGTATCCACTTTTGCTCATGTGTTCAGATGACGTTAAAATTTTTAACTCCTTCAATAATATTTCGAATATCTCTCTCAATGGTGTGATATTAATTTATTGGAATCCAAACACATGTCGTTTTATCGTTCACAAAAGCTTGAAACTTCTTATCACTTTAAAGGAACAACTCTAGAAATGGTTTCTATTACAAATGATCTTGGAATTTTGTTGGACCATAAACTAACATTCTGTGATCATATTTTTATGATGGTTAATAAAGCTAATGGAGTATTAGGGTTTATGAAGCGTTGGTCGAAAGAATTTTGCAATCCATATAAAGGGTCAGCCATTTAACGTTTTTTTTTCAACTAATGCTTATTTCGTGAATGGTAACACTTAGCAGATAATTAGTTTTATCCTTCCGCTGAACGAATATGGTTGCGTATGCGCTTGAACAATGCTGGGAAATATTGCGACATTACTTTGAAAATCATGGTAATGTTGCAGAATGTGTGCGAAAATTGCGTACGGATTTTGGAAGAATAGAAGCACCGTCAGCTCCGTATGTAAACAAGCAAAATTGTCGCATTTGAGGCACAGAAAACCCGCACGCATGCATTGAAATGCCGATACACCCAAGACGAGTCACTGTTTGGTGCGGATTTTGGTCCAGTGGCATAATTGGGCCATTTTTCTTCGAAAATGAGCAAGGAGTGGCCGTTACAGTCAATGGCGATCGTTATCGGGCCATGCTAAACGAATTTTTGTTCACAAAAATTGAAGAGGAGTATATTAGCAACATTCGGTTTCAACAGGATGGCGCTACGTGCCACACAGCCGAAGCTACACTCGATGTTTTGCGCCCTGTTTTTGAAGATCGCATTAACAGCCGCAGAGCTGATGTCGTTTGGCCACCTCGGAGCTGCGATTTGACACCGTTGGACTATTATTTGCGGGGTGCCGTCAAAGATAAGCGATACGCCAACAAGCCAGAGACAATTGTCGCTTTAAAGGACAATATTCGTGAAGCCATTGGTGAAATACAGCTGCACACAATCTATAATGGGCTTAAAAATTGGACCGATGGTGTTGGCTATTATTTTATTTTCCATTATTAACCGGAAGGATTGTACTTTCAAATAAAATAAGAAATTTGAGAAAATATTCAGTAGTTTTTTTATAGCCTTTTCAAAAAAAATAAAATAAATTTTTTTGGCGGACCCATAGTATTTCCAAAAAAAATTCATTTGGGGGACCCTTTATTTGGAAAAGTTCTAAAAAAATTTTAGAATATAAATTTTACATTTTAAGCATTAAAATGAAAAACAGATATGTTGAAAGTAAAATAACACAAAGTCAGGTGCTTAACTTTGACAAAATATTTAGTCGGTCAAGTCGTTTCCAAGTTATGATGAAATATGCATACTGACACGCCCTTAAAAAAAATTTGAGCCCGATGGGAAAAAAACTGAAAACGGACTTGAATTCAGTGCATCAAAATCATTATATTTCATATGGTTTTATTTAAAAGGCGATAATATTCTTTGTTTTTTGTAGACCAGTGTTATCTGAGTTAAGTGTCAGATAAATTAAACAAATGCCTTACGCTGGCAGCAAACGTTTTTAGTTGTCATTAATTTTGCAAAAATTTTAATTTTTAATAAAAATGCGAACAATTTTCGCTGTTTTCGAAAATCATATTGTTGAAATGGCAAAATGCAGTCAGTCAGCACCCGAAATTTCAAGGATATTGGGAATATGCCAGCGAGTAGTGCTTCAATCAAGAAATAGAATAATATTAGCGATGATGAAGTTTGTTTACCGAGAGAAATGCTCGGACCATGGAACATTTGTTGGTTACGAAACAGGCAAAAATACCTAAAAAGGCAGAAAATGCCATAAACAAGCCAGTTAGTGAGTGGAAAGCACGCAGGACACTTAAAAGAATTGGATTCAGTTCAGATGTAAAGCAAAAAAAAAAAAAAACAAACACAGTCGGAAAAAAATTTAAAAGTACGGCTAAAGTTCTGCAAAGAGCACAAAAACTGGAGCGTGGGAGACTGGAAACGGCTAACATGGTCAGATGAAATCAAAATAAATCGTTTCCAATCGGATGTCGAGAAATACTACTGGCACCGTTCTTATGAAACTTTTAAAACACCAAGTAAAAGAAACTGTGAAGCACGGAGGTGGAAAATAAATGGTTTGGGCCTGTTTCACTTGATGGCAATTTGGTCCAGTGGTAAAAATTGAGGAAATAATGAAAAAAAAATTATCTTCGTACCTAAGATGATAATTTACCCGATTTGTGGACGAAAGTGTTTACCCGGAAAAAGAAGTTGTTTTTCAACAGGATGGGGATTCCAAACATGCTATCGAAATTGTTAAGGATTGGCTGTTAAGTCGACATTTGTAAACAATGCAATGGTCAACGCAAAATGCAAATCTCTACCCGTTAAATAACTTATGGGCTTTGCTGAAAAAATGTCTTTCACGATACGATAATATGCCAACAAATTTAAATGAACTTTTCCGAAGCATACCATCGAAAACTTGGTCGAAAGTATGCCCAAAAGTGTCAGAAGCGTGATAAAAACATAAGGGCTCTGGACAAAATATTGAAAATGATAAGAAAAAATTTTTGTTTTTCAACTTGCAAAAGTGGATACTTGAGACTTATTCATAAAATTGCATTAATTTTTAGTTTATTCTTCTTAATTATTATCTTGTTGAATAGTTTAAATAAAAATTTTTAATGGATTTCCTTTCTTTTGTGTATTTTATTTCGGTTTGAAGTCTTTCTAAACAAACATGTATCCACAAGTGCTCGCCACTGTATATGTTTTAGTCTGGTCGAAACAAACTCCTGTTTGGCAGCAGCTTCAAAGTTAAATCCTTAGAAGTATCTTATGCGTAAGTTAAGACCAAGTTTTGTAGTCATACCAATTTGTAGCAATTAGTTATTTGCAATAGAGGTCAAAGTTCAAACAGACATATTTATTTAGAAGGTATCGGAAATAGTAAAACCAATAATAGACCAAATCAATGTAGTTCACCACGAGCCTTACATGATAAGAATAAGGGGTTTATGGGAAAATTATTGTCAAGCGTTACAAACAGTAGCACACATTCAATATACTCGTACTACGCCAACCCAACCCAAGCCAACCGTACATAAGATAAATAATAATAAAATTGTGAAAATTGTTGTTGCTGCCACTTACGAGTATAAAGCACACAACAACTACTGGAAAGATGTTCGATTATAAATTGTTGTAATATTTGTTGTAGTTGGCTACTGTTAAATTATAAGCCAAAAAGCTCAAAAACGAGTAAATTGGAAGAAGAAAGAAATCGTCGATTATATCAGAAATGTTACTGATGGAAGGAAGGAAACCTCTCAAATGAAGGTATAACAACTAATGGATTGATGGCTGGCTGGTTGGCTGGTTGGCTGGTTGGATGGATGATTGGATAGACAAGGCAGGCCATTTATGAATGGGCTATTAAATTAAAATTTTTGTTCTTGATACCCTGAACTGAAGAAAACAGCATAAAAATCATATGCAATAATCGTCATCATAATCATCATCATATGGTGTTGGCTTGATACGCATTGTCGTTATTGCAAATATTGATGGAAATTCATCTCACGTATAGCAGTTTATTAAAATAACTTTAAGATGAACAGCCAAACATGACACGTATCCCTCGATCGTTCCCACTCTGTTTCTCTCCTTTCTGAATGGTGGTTCTATGTTTGGCGTGGCTCCTGGCAGAACAGCGACAATAACGACAATATTTTTGCTTTTGTTGTTGTTTTTTGTTTTTCTTAATTTTTAATATGTTCAGACAAAGAAAATTAGTTTAATCAGTAAAACAACAACAACAATAACAACATTATTTGATTTATTAACATAAACAACATCAGGTGTTTGATTATAATTTTGAGGATCCCTTTAAAAGAACGAAAGAAAATTTAAAAAAAAATCTTAAAAATTTACTTAGAAAAAACACCAACAACAACAAATTTAACAGCTTAAAAGAATATCAAATAAATGGAAAGACTGACTGACTGACTGACTGTCAGTTCTGTTCAATCTACAAAATTTGCTACCAGTTTTGAGCGTTTTTTTTTTTTTTTTTTCTTTAAACTAAAAACACAACAAAAATTTAAGAAAATATTCTTCATCTTTATTTGAACATTTCCAAGCAAGTGATTCATGCTCGTACATCAGTCGGTATGGAGAGCAGTTTCATTCATTCATGCATTCATCATCCAGGCAATTCAAACAGCCAGACAAACAGACATCTGTCTCAAGCTTCTCTCGCACCGTACGATAAACGTTAAAATTTTTCAAATCGCTTTAGATCGCTACGCATCATGTTGTCCAAAGCTTAAAGCTGCCTCAACCAGCAGCAATAGCAATGAATTGAAGGCGTCACAAGGTGAGAGAAAAAGAGAGAGGTAGAGGGAGAGAGAGAGACTTCAATTAAAACCTTTTAACAATATCACGTTCCATAAAAGATCGTTTTAAATGCTTTTATTTTTTTAAAGCCACACTGCTGATGATATCTTGCAAAGATGATAATGACGATGATGATGATGACGATCATCATCATCAGAGTGAAGAAGTAAGTTTTAATCGAGTAAAGTGTTGTTTTTTTTCTTAAAAACAAAATCAGTTAAAGGTGGAATATTGAAATGAAATGGATTTTTTAATGCCCAGCACTCTTCGATACTGAAATTATTACTTATTTTCTTTAATATGACAGTGACAATGACTGTCATTATTACATAAAGCATTCATGAAATATTTAACACATTCATAGGGATATTAAATGCAAAACTAAATAATAATAAGAAGTTAAAGCCTAATTGGGTTTTGGTCTTATACAGAAACTATAAGTTTAAACGAAAATATAATTTTCTTTCTTTGTGACAAGAAAAGTGTGTTATATCTCAATAGAGTCTTTCTAAAGGTTGGTATTTATATTTAGTTCAGTACTTTTGGTGTTTTTTTATTCCCGAGTAATAATATTTCTTACGGCTCTTAAAATGGCTTGGTGTAGTGTGGTGATTAACCCAGCAGAGGACATGACGAAAAAAGAAAAAAAATTAATTTGCGGTTTCTCGAGTGTTTAAAAATGAGACTTCAATCTCCATCCATACAAATTCTTTCATGTTACCTCTGGCGATAATGACAAACAGTAGACGAATAATCAGGAGAAAACCCACCTTCTGGGAAAAAAATATAATGCTAAGTAAGGATCGCCACCATTTAGCAAGGATTTGTACCACTACACACAATCATATGGAGGCGAGCTTGATACAATAGAATAATCACCTACTCAGCTTGAAAATTAACTTGATTAATGAAACTGAAACAAAGTAATGGATGCTCTGTGGAAAGTCATTATGATCTCTAGAAAAGTGGCGGAGGAAAAGAAGCTCTTAAACTAAGTATTCAATTCTCTTAACTCCCAGACATTTCCTCTATTTTCGAAACAGAAACAGTAACAAAGGACTACATTTTAAGAGTATACTGGATAAAGTAGCAGTTTGTTGCCAAAATTCATAGTTTCTACTATAGTGACTATATTGTAGCCATGCATTATCTTGAAAAAGCTTAATTTTTTTGCCAACAATATATAGATGTTGAACTTTGCAGAAAGTTCTGAATAGTATTTACTAGTAACACTAGCCAACAAGGTTTTAGGCTGGAGCAACCAAATATCTTTCTTTGGTGGACTGAGCTTAAATCCGTTTTCAGTTTTTTTCCATCGGGCTTCAATTTTTCTTATGGGCGTGGCAAATTTTTCGTCCAAAATATAGTAGTTATGTCAATATATTTCGTCATACCTTGAAAATGACTTGACCGATTTTAAGGCAAGTACCAGCAAACATTTTTTGTATTTTCAACAATTTCGGAATTATTCATAACTTAGTTGTGAAAGAAAATTGTTCGCGCAAAATTAGAGCAATTTTTTTGAATGCAATTTTTACATTTTAAGCATTTAAATTAAAACCAGATATGTTTAAAGTAAAATAACTCATAAAATCATATATCCGAACATTACATCTACCAGACGACCAGTTCTTCAAAACAATAATGTTTCTTTACCTTCGATGGCTTCTAAACGTCACGAAATGGTTAAGGTAGAAGATGTTTTTTCTGTTCGGAGTGAAACCAGTTACAGGTCTATAGGTAATTCTTAATCTGCATATAGAAGTTCATCGAGAATACCTCAGTCTATAAATCAGTCTGACCCAAATGAGAAATGACCTAAATGAGAGAAACTCCAACTGAAAATATGAAAAAAAATAAAAATAAAATGAAAAAAAAATTTTTTTACGAAAAACATATGTACATATATGTGTATGTATTGTTTCCTACCAAACATTTTTTGCCCGCCTTTATAGGTTATTTTACTTTCAATGTAAAGGGCGGGCAAATTTGAGGTTACGAAGTAAATTGGCTTCAAAACACGTTTTTTCTTGACAAATTCAGTTTTATTCATACCAACATAAAACAGAAATAAATATGAGAATTAATAGTGGAATATGATATCGGGCAAATGTCCACATCTAGCACGTCGGCAGACGTCTGCTTTTTTCACAAAATTTTGAACCAACGCAGCGCCGAACCAATTTCAGCATTCAGAGTGTCAGTTGTTAGTGGTTTGTTCACGTTCACGTAAACCCGATTAATAATCCAGCGGCTTTAAATCACAAAAACAAGGCGGCCAATTGACATCGCCAAATCGAGAAATTACGCGTTCCGGGAAATTTCTCATGCAATAACTGAATTGTTTGGCTGTCCTTGTGGCGTGTGGCGTCCTGCTGAAATCAAAGGTCACTGATGTCAATATTAGCCAATTGTGACCACAAATAATTGGTTACCATGATTTGGTAGCCCAGAGAAATCACGGTGACGACGTTTCATTGCTCATTTTCGAAAAAATATGGGCAGATGATGCCGTCTAACCACAAACCGCACCATACGGTCACTTTCCTTGGATGTAATGGTTTTTCGTGGATTGTTTGTGGATTTTGTGAGTCCCATATGCAACAATTTTGTTTATTTACAAACCGCCTAATTGAAAATGGGTCTCATGACTAAAGATGCTAAATAAGTGTCAAAGGTTTTCAGCTCTATTCTTGACATTTGTCCATCCTGTATATGGCTTTCATTTTAATGCATAAAATGTGAAAATTTATATTCTAAGAATTTTTTTTTTTGTAACTTTTTGGCAATAGAAAAAAATCCACTAATTTTGTAAGAAAAATGATTTCCCGCTAATTTTCTCTGCATTTAATTATGAATAAAACCAGCAATAGCCACCCGATTATCATGATTTACAGATATTTTATTCTCAATATTCTAAGCTTTAATTTAAATGCTTAAAATGTAAATTTTTGTATGACTTTTTGAAAAAAAATTGCTCTAATTTTGTGCGAAAAAAAAAATTCGCAACTAAGTTATAAATAACTCCGAAACTGTTGAAAATACGAAAAAAAATATTTATTTAAGCGATTTGTAGGAAATTTTATTCCTAAACATTTGCTGGTACTTGCATTCAAATCGGTCAAGTCGTCTTCAAGTTATGATTAAATATAATGACATAACTACTATATTTTGGACGAAAAATTTGCCACGCCCATAAAAAAAATTTGAGCCCGATAGAAAAAAAACTGAAAATGGACTTGAATTTAGAACATAAAAATCATTGTATTTCATATACGAGTAGTTTAGTAGTTTAGTAGATAATTGATGAAAGCCGCTGCGTTTATGGCAGAAAAAACTTTTGTCAAGACATTGTTAATTAACAGATTCGCCTTTGTGGCACGTTTACCTAAGCCTTCGATAGTTTAGATTACTTTCTGGTATTTGGCATTTCATGATGGTCACACGGTTGTATTAATGGTCGAATGTTAGCAATTATTCATATCCAAAATGTTATAATCTACTCTAATCGGAGCCAATTTTGTTATAAATTAAGCAGCGATAGTAGAAAGATTGGCGACTGTTTTGTTGTAAGTTAAGCAGCGATAGTAGGAGGATTGGCGATCGTTTTGTTATAAATTAAGTAGCGATAGTTAAAAGATTGGAGCCCGTTTTGTTATAAATTAAGCAACGATAGTGGTAAAGTTGGATCTCGTTTTGTTATAGATTAAGCAGTGATAGTAGAAGGATTGGAGCCCGTTTTGTGATAAATGAAACGACGACAGTAAAAAGATTGGAGCCCGTTTTGTTACAAATTAAGCAGCGATAGTAGAAGGATTTAAGCCAATTTTGTTATAAATTAAGCTACGAAAGTAAAAAGATTGGAACCGATTTTGTTATAAGTTAAGCCGCGATAGTTGGAGGATTGGCGCCCGTTTTGTTATAAGTAAAGCAGCGATAGTAGAAGCATTGGCTACCGTTTTGTTATAAATTAAGCAGCGAAAGTAAAAAGATTTGAGCCCGTTTTGTGATAAATGAAACATCGATAGTGCAAAAGTTGGATCCCGTTTTGTTATAAGCTAAGCAGCTATAGCAGAAATTTTGGTACCAATTTTGTTACAAATTAAGCAGCAATAGTAGAAGGATTGTAGCCCCTTTTGTTATAAATTAAGCAACGATAGTGGTAAAGTTTGATCTCATTTTGTTATAGATTAAGCAGTGATAGTAGAATATTGGACACCGTTTTGTGATAAATGAAACGACGACAGTAAAAAGATTGGAGCCAATTTTATTATAAATTAAGCAGCGATAGTAGAAGGATTGAAGCCAATTTTGTTATAAATTAAGCTGCGAAAGTAAAAAGATTGGAACCTGTTTTGCTAAAAAATTATGCAGCGATAGCAGTAAGATTGGAGCCCATTTTGTTACAAATTAAGCAGCGATAGTAGAAAGATTGGGGACCGTTTTGTTGTAAGTTAAATAGCGATAGTAGAAGGATTGGCGACCGTTTTGTTATAAATTAAACAGCGATAGTTAAAAGATTGGAGCCCGTTTTGTGATAAATGAAGCATCGATAGGGCAAAAGTTGGATCCCGTTTTGTTATAAGCTAAGCAGCTATAGTAGAAATTTTGGTACAAATTTTGTTATAAATTAATCAGCGATAGTAGAAGGATTGGAGCCCGTTTTGTTATAAATTTAACAACGATAGCGGTAAAGTTGGATCTCGTTTTGTTATAGATTAAGCAGTGATAGTAGAAGGATTGGAGCCCGTTTTGTGATAAATGAAACGACGACAGTAAAAAGATTGGAGCTCATTTTGTTATAAATTAAGCAGTGATAGTAGAAGGATTGAAGCCAATTTTGTTATAAATTAAGCAGCGATGGTAGAAAGATTGAAGCCTATTTTGTTATAAATTAAACAGCGATAATAGAAAGATTGGCGCGAGTTTTGTTATAAGTTAAGCAACGATAGTAGGAGTGGCACACGTTTTGTTATAAGTTAAGCAGCCGATAATAGAAGCATTGGCGACCGTTTTGTTATAAGTTAAGCAGCCGATAGTAGAAGCATTGGCGACCGTTTTGTTATAAATTAAGCAGCGAAAGTAAAATGATTGGAGCCCGTTTTGTGATAGATTAAGCAACGATAGTGATAAAGTGTGATCTTGTTTTGTTATAAACTAAGCAGCGATAGTAGAAGTATTGGCGACCGTTTTGTTATAAATTAAGTAGCGATAGTAGAAAGATTGGAGCCCATTTTGTTAAAATTAAGCAGCGATAGTAGAAGGATTGAAGCCCATTTTGTTACAAATTAAGCAGCGATAGTAGAAAAATTGCAGTCAAGCACCAGCAGAAATGCCACAGTCTGGATACAAACCAGAATCCCAATTGAGACCGAAGTACGAAGACGGAATCGGCGGTGGATATATCCTTATAGGATCCAGAGGAATTTATATATATTGCATGTATATTCAACCTCATTACTTGGGTTTCTTCGTTTATGTCTGTTTGTTTAAACAAAAGTACGCTTAATTGTGCTTGAAAGAAGGAAGCTCTACTTTTCTAACATTAATTTTGCAATCATTTGAAAACCAGAGCAGGAACGAATTGTAATGCGAGTTAATCTTAACACGTTTATAAGATTTGAATTTTTAGTGTTTTTTGTGTTTTTTTTTCTGTTTTTCTGCAGTTCAAAAGGGAAAAGCCGCTAAGAAAACTGTTTTATCAGAATATTTACAGTTTCTTTTGCATCTTTTTTTTCATAAATTTATGAGAACAAGCGCCGTTTACGGTCAGAATTTATGTCTTATTTCGAGTTAAATTTAAACAATTACTAAAAGTAATAAAACTTTTTATGTGCTGTTGTTGTTGTTGTAAAACTTTTTCTTTAAATATTTCATTTACAAAAAGAAGAGTAGATAAAACGAAACTGACTATTTTAGCTGCACTATTATGCACATACGAGTAGTACTCGTAAATATTTAATTTTGCACAAAAGAAAAAAAAATTGCAGAAAAAAAAAATTGGGAAAGAAAAGAAATAGTTTTTATTTTATTATTTTTTATTTTTTTATTTATTTTTTATTTTTTAAATTTTTTTCCTGAATTTCATTTTATTTTGCAACTTCTTTAGGCTTTTGTTCGAATGCAATCAACGAAACAATATCGGCAACACGTTCAGAAAAGTGCACGCAGGAAAACAAAAGTCTACTACTCATTCGTATGTACATATGTGAACAGATATACAGATATATGGTCGGCGTTGACGCGACGTTCCACGTACCGCGCTTATAAAAATATGCCGCAAAGTCACGTTGTTGAAACTTGCAAAAAAAAAAAATGTCAAACTTAAAAAAATAAGAAACGCTTTCAAAAAAATCTAAAAGTATGACAGTTAAAATACAACAACAACGACAATATGATGGAAAAAAAACCCAAAACTGGACAGTTTTTTCATTTGTTTTTTTTTTTTAGCTGCCAAGTTATAAACTCATCAAAAGCCACAATTGCATTATTCTCTGAAACCAATAAAAACAAAAAATAGTGTCAAGCCTAGATTCATGTAAATTGAAAGTCATTTTAAACAAATTTTCCACTGCCTTACACTTACTTACTTCATCACTAATCACTGTTGCACACATTCAATACTCGTATATTTTGAAATTTTTATTTAAAAAATCGTTTTTTTTTTCTACTTTCATTTCGTTCTCAAATAAATTGCTTTTAATTCCCTTGAACTTTCAGACACTACTTCCGTTTTAATAGCCAAACAAATATGTACTCGTACAAGGGCCACCTAAAATATAAAAATTGAACTCAACGATAGTAAAACCAACAACAAAAACAAAAGAACTATTAAAGTATTTAAAAGATTTCTTCAAGATCGTAATCAAATTTAAAAAAGGAAGTGTTCTTCTGTGCATTTTAATTCGTTTTTTTTTCTTTTTTTTTCTTTTTTTATAATAAAAATGTGAAATTTCAATCAAATCAAACCAAAAAAAACCTGGTCAAAATAAGAGTTGATTAGAATTTAAGCGTAAGCGATGTACTCTTTACCTGCAAGGGGATATACACGTGATTTATCGATTAATTTTTATATTTTATTTACGATCTGTCATAGTCCTTCAGGAAAATGAGATTTTTTTCTAAAAAAAAAAACTTTTTTTTAAGGAAGAAGGCAATAGTGATTAAATATTTTTCAAACTATTGCATGTTACTTTTCATTTAAATATAAAGAAATTACATTACACGTCTACAGCTCATACCCTTAAAAAAAGTGAAAGTCCCCTTTGTAGGGGACCAACCAAACTCATCACCGTAAATCAGTGCTGGGAAAATTGATCGTACTTTTTTATAAAGGGTGTTTTTATAGAGGTATAGAACTTTAAGTTGCAATAAAACAACGATGGATTATTCGATTGACATGAATTTTATTTGTCCGAAAGATAATCTTGTGGCATAACATTTTAAATATGATTTCTGGTATATGGCTGCCACGGCGGTCGATGACTTTTTCCAACATTTGTGGCCGTATATCGGCAATAACACGGCGCATGTTGTCTTCCAAAGTGTCAAGCGTTTGTGGTTGTACCGCATAGACCAATGGCTTTACATAGCCCCACAGAAAGTAGTCTAGCGGTGTTAAGTCACAAGATTTTGGAGGCCAATTCAGAGGTCCAAAACGTGAAATTAGGCGGTCACCAAACGCGTCTTTCAATAAATCTATTGAAAATCTATAAATCTGGTCATCATCGCTTTTGAAAAAGTACGGACCAATGATTCCACCAGCACCAAACAATCAGTTTTTCTGGATGTAACGCTGTTTCCACATACACTTGAGGATTACCTGCACTCCAAATGCGGCAGTTTTGTTTGTTGATGTAGCCATTCAACCAGAAGTGCGCTTCATCGCTAAACAAAATTCGATTATGAAAATTGAAAAAATTGAAAATTGAAAAAAAAATTCACTTACGAAAAATGAAAATTGCACTATTTGCAAGCGTTGTTCAGGCGTGAGTCTATTCATGATGAATTGCCAAACTGAGAATAAATCACTTGACAGCTGTTAAATCGGTCGCCATCTTGAAAAGTAATGCCAACTAAAAGTTCTATACCTCTATAAAAAACACGCTATACTATTTTATTATTAATTCCCATAACATGAAGGAACATGGGGACTTCTCTCAGTCAATAAACTGCACCCGATTCTATTTTTAAAACTCATTGAAAGGGACCTACAGTTTAACGCCGGCTCCGGACAGCAAATGCATTTAGAGAAGTTTTCAATAGTATTTATATTCATAACCAGTTCCTAGCTAATGTTATGAGATGATACCGCTGTCGAAAATCTTTTTTCTTTTTTAAGATGGTCTGGCCTGGTATTAAACCGACCACCTTCTGATTGGTAGGCGGGTGTCTTACCTACCATGCCACAGCTGCACACTTTTAGACTATTCAACTTCAAAAAATACCGTAGTATTCCCCTAACAGATTTGATACCCTCATATATATTTTCCTATTTCAACATTTTCGGTATTTATTTATTTTAAGTGCTAATGGCAACTCAATTATACGAGTACATACTTTGCTACAAGAATGTTTGAATTTGAAATATCTGGGCAGCGCTATCGATTGCATGAAGAATCTGTTTTTGTAAAAATTTGAGTTATGGGTTGAGCATGTACTTACGAACTAATAACTTAGCTGAATACCAAATTAAAAAGTTCCCGGAACAACCCCTGTGTGGTAGCACCATATTTCCGATTTGAGTTTTTTTTTTATTAAGTTGGTACATCTGTTATTGATATTCCCACTAAATCTTAGCGGCATAGCTTGACATTTGCAGAAGCTACGTAGCCAAGAGTACGTCGTAGGTGTGTTGGCGTTGTTTTTAAATTTTAGAAATGGACTTAATTTTGCAACAACAAATTTTTATTGAATTTTGCGTAAAAAAACGGATTTAATGGTACGCTAACGTTTGAAATGTTGGAAAAGTGTGTTGACAACGATTCTCTAAAGAAAACGGTTGTTTACCAGTGGCCCAAGCCGTTCAAAACTGGCAGGCCATCGACATTGAAAACCAACGAAAACATCGATAAAGTAAAAGAAATGTTGGTCAGTAACCGCAAATTAAACATCAGCGAGATAGCGGAGGACTTGAACATTGCCTATAGATTCGTCCAAAACATTTGGGTTAATGATTTGGGTTTGCGTCGTGAAGCAGCAAAATTGAGGCCAAAAACTCTCAATTTTATGCAAAAAAGAGACCGTGTTGAGGTCGCAAAAGATATGATTTGCGAGGCTGAATCCGATCCCACATTCATTAAAAGGATCATTACTGGCGACGAGACATGGGCTTATCAGTACAACACACAATCCAGACATCATTCAAGTGAATGGCGTTCACCAAATGAGCCGAGACGTCGTTTTCAGTCAAAAAAGAAATCAATGCTCATGGTTTTCATGGATTACAACAGTGTAGTACATCATTAATTTTTGCCAAAAGGCCAGACATTAAACAGGGTATTATTTATGCGTTATGAGACGTTTGCGTGAAGCGATTCGCTGACAAAAAAGAGACCAGAATTGTGGGCAGAAGGCTCGTGAATCTTGCACCACGATAACTCACCGTCGCGCAGTGCCATCATTATTCAAAATTTTTTGATGAAAAATGCAACAAATACCATCCAACAGCCACCGAATTCACCCGATTTGGCTCCCTGTGACTTCTTTCTGTTCAATCGAGCTTAAAAACCATTACGGGGAATGCATTTCAGCAGCCGAGAGGAAATAATGTAAAAATCGCGGGAAACACTGAAAAAATGCTACGAGGATTGGATCAAGCACTGGCAAAAGTGTGTTGCAGTTGATAGGGATTATCTTAAAGGAGACAATATAGATTTAATGAATAAAATTGTATTTTTAATTTTCTGGATAAATTCCGGGAACTTTTTGATCAAAGTGGTATTAACCGATTTTTAGTTTCTTTCTATAGAAAGAAGAGCAAAAGAAATAAAGCTAAGCAATGCGTCCAGTATTGCTGGATATCTATAGAGATATCTCCATATTTACATGAGTTTTATATAATGCCGAGAATTTTTCGTTATTGCCGGATGTATCCAAATGACATAGCGAGATATTCGACGGTACCACTTTAGATCCTAAGCCGATTGGGAATATCGGTGTTTATTTTCTGCTGCTAGTGTCACGTATATTTCGCCAAATGGCTGCCTAGAACACATGTGTGTGTGCTTATACGATAAGGACTACCTTTCAAAGTACGATCTGGAAAAAATCCCCACCTTCATTATGACGACTGAATGGCTATCTACTGCCAGGCCAGAGATGCGAGAACGATAGTGCGCTAAAGGACACATGGTACCACAACGGGACCTATAATTTGGATCCAAATGAGTTGATGTAGCTGTTAAATACTTATTCGGCCCATTATCACTTATGCGGCAATAGCTTGGTGGAGAAAGGCTCAAGAAGCTATCTTGGTATAACTTGGGCAATGGGAACATATCCAACAGCAGCCTTGGAAACCTTAATTGGTTTGGTATCGCTTCACACCAATAAATTCGTCGGAAAGTCTGTTCATTCTTCGCAGGGTGGTCGGAGAACCATCTCCTGTCCTGGCTGTTACGACTTTGGATTTGTGCTTTGGCAAGAGATTCAGGGTTGAATTCCCGGATAAGCATCGTTAGTCTAATGGGGGCTTAGTTAGGAGTGAGTTTGATTTAAAGTGGTATACCGATGGCTTCAAAATAAATGACTGCATCAGTGCTAGTGTTCATGAACCAACGGAAGATTTCCCACATTGGGAAATTGTCAGATGGTTAGAACACGGGAGTACTTAAAGAGGACTTCGTCAATCTAGGGAGGCGATCAGTTAGCAGGCCAGAACACATATTTTGTGAATGTGTGGTTCTTGATAGGCTTAGATGAAAATGTTTAGGTAAACATGGGGTCTCACTGGGTGGCATATCCACTATTATGGTTTCAAATCTACTGGTGTTCATTAGAAAGGTAGCAGATCTTCTAAGCAAAGTGTAGACCGGAAGGGACACAATAGATCGTAGCCCATATTTTAATTTGTGTGCCGCTGTGGTATGGTAGTTACCGATCAAGGGGTACTCGTTTCAAATCCACGCCACAAAGTATATATTGCTTTGTTTCAGTCTCTTTAATCAATTTGATATTTTTTTGTAAAGCTAAGTAGAGGATTAATCCGCTGTAGCTTCCTCCATATGATTTTTATTGTGTATATTGGTGAAGATCCTTGCTAATTGGTGGTGATCTTTACTTTAGCATTGTAATTTCATTCCAGTAGGTGGCGTGTTTTTCTTGATCATTCGTCTGATGTTTGTCATCATCGTCAGAGGTATGCAGGAAGGCCAGGGAGCTTTTTTCTTTATTTTTTAGAAGGAGTTGTCTGGAGGGAAGTTGAAGCCTTTTTTATTATTAAACATTCGAAAGCACAATTAAATATTTTCTTCGTAATGTCCTCTCTGCTGGGGCTCGAACCTGGGTCCGTTTGTGTTGTTATGCGTGCGCTCTAACCACTACACCACGCCACCCGCTATAGGAATTATTATACTTTAATTTCGAGTCTTGGTTTCACAGCGAAACCGTAACGGATGGATTTATTGCTGCTGGCCTACGAATGTCAGGCTTCGCTAAATATAAAAATGACTGGTTCTAGTGTTATTCTAATGTGTGTGTGTAGAAAGCAATGAGGAAGTAGTTGTTGAAAACAATTTGGCGGCACTCTAGCCACGGTTAAACCATGCAGACCATGAGACAAGAGAAGGTAGGAAACCTAATTGATTAAAACTTCTTGATTTTGTGCAATCTTTTAACTGAAAGAAAAAAAATTCAATTTTTTTAACCACCTGCCGTTGCTACAAACATTCGTTCTGATTTTGTTTCTTCTACACTGTTACTAACAATTGTGACTGCGCTTGGCAGGACTGAAATGAATTTCTTTTTTTTTCCTGGCTTCACTTACATACTCGTACAATTTGCAAAATAGGGTTTAGCTATGAATTTTAATGTACAAAGTGCTGACAAACTTGGCCTTCATTTTAAAACAGAAATGAAGCAAAAAAATTAAATTTTTTTCTTTCCGTCTTTAAATAAGAAATCGAAAAAGCTGCGTAACATTTTTCACTTGTTGTCATACCATTTATTTAAGTTTGAAGCCACTTTTTAAATAAATATAAATAGTGGGCAACAAAAGTAAGCGCACAACTTCAAAGAAAAAAAAACATCTTAATATTTGTCTTAAACTCTTAGTAAGTTGCTAGGGCCTTAATTTGGTTTCTTTTATTACTTTTAGAAAAGTTGTCCATTCACTTTTTGTCCTTACAGTAGATTAAATACAATATTTGTCCGTCTGCTGCATGTTTGTTTTCCTACATACACTTGCTACCACTTCTTGTGGTATTTTTTTAAGCTTTTATTTTATTATATTTTATTTATTTTTATTTTTAACTTTTTCTCTCTTCGGCCAGACATCAGCAGCAACAACCTGGAAAAAAAAGACAATTTTTGACAATGATAAAATAGTTTAACCTCCGCACGGTGCGCGTTTTGAATTTGAAATTAAAACTCTTCATTTCAACTTTTCAGCGCGTTCGAATACAACAACAACAACAACAACAATTACTGTTTTTCGATTTCAGTTCAGTTTTCTATTAAAATCAAATAAAGAAAACAACAAAACTAAAAAGGGTACAAAAATTTATTTTTTTATTTTTATTTCTGATTTTGATTTTCGAAAATCAAAAATAAATAAAAAAAAATCAACAAAAACTACTTAAAAGACAATATCAAGACATCTTTAAAAATATTTTTTTGTCTTGTTTTCTGTCATGGTTTTTTGGTGATACTTGATGGTATTTTGTATTTTAGTTTAAAAAAAAAATAATAAAAAGAAAAGAAAACGTTTACAAAAATTACAGGAGGTGTTGCAAGAAAACCCACCAAGTATTTAAATAAAATTCTCCTATTACGCTCAACTGAGTGAAATAAATGTCGATATTAAACTCTCGTAGTGTTATACGACGATAGGTTAAGTTATATCGGATGGGCCATTTATGGGCTTAAATTTAAACCAACGGTTATTACGAATCTTGCAGTACTTAAGTCATTATATTCTGTCACAAAATTCGGTATATTATCTCCACTGAACGAAATGAATCGATTTAAGCTTGAGCTACGTTGGGATTTATTGGAAATTTATTTCCAAAACAAAGACTATTGGTCGGAAAATGTAAAAAAAAAACAACAACAAAATCAAAAAAAATTGCGAAAATCATCATTTCGGATGAAGCTCATTTTCATCTTTGTGGGTACGTTAATAAGCAAAACTGCCGTATTTGGGGCTCAGAAAACCCACACATGATCTTAGAGAAGCGGAGGAGTCATTGGCCCATAATATGAGGACGGCGCAACCATTACGGTCAATGAAGACACCTATCACACCATGATAACCGACTTTTTCGTGCCCGCTATTCATGGTTCTGATGTGAACGATGTTTGGTTTCAACAGGATGATGCAACTTGCCACATATCTCATGCCACAATCAATTATTGCGTCATAATTTGATGGCCGTTTGATTAGCCGAAATGGTGATGTCAGTTGGCCGCCAAGAAGCTGCGATTTTACACTGTTGGACTATTTTCTGTGGGGCGTCGTTAAAGACAAGTGTTATTCCGACAAACCAGAGACAATTAAACATTTGAAGGCCAACATTCCTGATGCCATGCCGAGATACAATTCCATAATCTGGAAAAATTTATCGAAAATTGGTCCGATGCAATGGGGTACTGTGAGGCCAGCCGCGGCAGCCATATGAATAACATAATATTTCCTTTCTAATCGGAACAATTGTACTTCACAACAACAAAATAAATTTTGCAAAATTTCAAACCATTTTTGTTTTATTGAATTTTTAAATTTAAATTTTTAAATGGCCCACCCTATGAATATGTATGTATATGTATAGAGCATATGGCCTCAACAAAATCCTTCCATCTCGATCTGTTCAAAGCGAAATTTTTTTACGTCATTGCTTGTTTGCATACATACATGACGCTTCGATACCAATTTGTCTTCGCCGTGTGTAAGATGGTCGACCTTTTCTACGGCTGCCTTGAGAACTACACTGAACCGCTGTTCTGGCAATATTTGTGACCGATTTTCGTATGGTGTGACCACTTCAGTCCCGTTTTCGCCTTCACATCTCAATACTTATAGGGGACTACTTCGATTGATGCCATAGTCTGTTGTTTGATATGTATTGTGGCCAAAAGACTCGTAGAATTCTTCAAAGGCATTTGTTTATAAAAACTTGCAGAGTATGCATATCACGATTCCACGTTTCGTATCCGTATAATAATGTGGATCGGACATTGGAGTTGAAGATATCTAGTTTAACACGGCGGTAAAGAGTTGAAGAGTTCATATCTTATTAAGTTGGCTGTAGGTTTGAGTCGCCGTTTTTATTCGATTGACAATATCTGCACCAGAACCGACTAATGTTGTGATGACAGCTCCGAGGTAGCAAAACGAATTAACTTCCTCCAGAGGCACATTCTTAATTGTAAAGATGTTTCTGTTTTCTATGTTCATTGGCATCACTTTAGTTTTGTCGATATTAATCTTAAGACCAGCGTTCTTAGCCAGCTCCGTAAGACGTTGCAGTTGCATGTTTATAGCGGAGTAACGGTGAGAGAGAGGGCAAACGTTATTCGCATTTTTTTCTCCGTCACTCCTGTACAGAGCATATTGGCTTTCCACAAAGCATCCAATGCTTTCTTTCAGTTTCTTTAATCAATTTCACCTTTCAAGCTAAGTAAACGAATAATCCACTGTAGCCTTCCTCCATGTGATTTTGCGTAGTGGTGAAGATCATTGCTAATTGATGATGATCTTTATTTACATTGTAATTTGTTCATCCGAGTAGGTGACGTGTTCTCCTGATCATTCGTCTAACGCTTGTCATCATCGCCAGAGATATGCGGGAGGTTAGGCTGGCTTCTACTTTATTTTTTAGATGAAGTTGTCTAGAGTGAAGTTGAAACTCAAACTCCGAAAACTTTTTGATCAAGGTAGTATTGCTGGCCTATCACATAAGACACAGATGACAAGTAGACATAGACATGCTAACACTTTTGTGCCTCGCCAGGCCAATTCAATTCGACAATGGCATTAAAAAAAAGTCATTAAAAGTGTTCCTTCATTTCCTTATATTTCTAGCACCCAACCAACAACGCATTTTTGAAAAAACTTTAGTAAGAAACAAAAACAAATTAACAAAAATTTGTTTATTTTTTATGTTTGTTGTTGTAGTTTTTTTTTTTTTTTTTTTTTTTTGCTAAATGTACTTTTTATTTCGTAGTGATCAATCTAAGTGCGTGTTTGGACTAAACAAATAAAATAAACAAGAAGTAATAAAAATAAAAATAATAAAAAAAAAGAAATGATAAACAGAAATCAAAATATTTTACATGAATAACAACAACAATACAAAGAAAGAAAGAAAAATATATCAACACAATCATGTATATACGCATTTAAGATAGAGGATCTACTCAATTATTCCTTACTACCACTCGCCACCACTAAAAACAGTAGCATTCTCTACGTATAACCAACGAACTCTGCTGCAAATCATGTTTCTTTTTTTATTAACTTTTTTATTAATAATTTTTCTTTTATTGTCTTTTTTTGGCTACAAAAATTCTCATGAAAATAATCGAAAGAGTGAGAGAGAAATGCACAAATATTTACTTAGCCTCCCTCGCATAGGAAGGCGGCTATGACTATGGCTTAACGATAGAGTAGCGACGCTATAAATAATCCCAACAATTTAAGCTTTAAAAAGACATTTTAATAACCAGCACAACAAACAGATAAAAAAAAAATAAAAATAAAAATGAAGAAAAAAAAATTGACAATAAAAATAAAATAATTGCGGCCATAAATAAATTTGTTTAAAAGCCAGTAGTTATGGTGGCAGTACGAGTAGTACTGTAGCAGCAGCAAAAGTAATGAATTTACTTCAAAACATACATAACAATAACAAAAACAACAACAAAATACGGCAACTACACGTAGAGATACAATATTAACGTATTTAGCATATCGGCTATTTGTGCTGATGTTTTATTTTAGTTTTCGGGTGACATTTCTTGCATATTTTATGTGGAATTTTTAATTTAATTTATGTTTTGAGTTTTCAATTTGTTTTTAATTTTATTTTAACGTTTAATATTCTACCATATCCATAGACTTACCTACGTAGACAATAGTGCACCATAAATGAATTATTAAGATAAAATCGATTTATTTTGTCTTTCAACTATAAAAACAGAAATAAGTGACTAAACAGTGGCAAAATGCTTCACAGCACCAGCAGTAGCAGCAGCAATTACTTAAAAAATTTTTATCTTTAAGAGAACGACAAATTCGTTTAAAAACAAATTGGTTTCTGATCTTAAGACTTACGAGTACATACAGCAGGAGGGTTAAGTAAGTCTTAAGCTGAGATTACACGATTGTCGCAATGCATCAAATATTTGTACGGCAATCGTGTGACCGCCCAATAAGTAATAATGCGGCAACAAAAATATCAAATATGTGCCAATATTTATTGTGTTCTTGTGCGACAAGCGAAGTTGACAATACGTACCAATATTTAAATTTCGAAATTTATTTTCGCAGAATAAATTGGAACAATAAAGCACAATAGAAATTGTCTCATATTGGTACATTTGCGACAAATTTTTATCACTATCTAATAAAGTTTTGTTCTTAAGTCTTTTGTTTAAAGGTATAAATCTAAAACAATGCTGTGTTTCTTCAGCTGTACACAATTTTTATTGCAGTGATCTGTGCCATTTGAGATACGTTAGTGTGTACTTATATGTCAGATTCAGAATACTTTTCAGACCCTATTTCACCATAACTTACTTGCTATCAATGAAAGCTATGAAAAAACTTTGTGTAAACATCGTTATTTAATAGTCTAAGACTTTTAAAGTGTTGGCAAAGGAATGCGATGGATAAACTGGTCAAGAAATACGAAAATATACCAATGGCTGACGACTTCTCTCTGAACGCTCTACCAATTAGTCATAAACTTATGGTCAGAGAATTAAGTGATAGTCACTGACACTGATTGATTACGACCAGATGAACCGTTTCATTAATATATAACCATATAGGGTAATGCAAAAAATCATTTAATTAAAGCTATAGAACAACGAAAGATTTTGCTCCACTTCCAAAATAAACAATTAGCCACAGCAATTTCGCTCGCTATTTGTTTGCTAAAGGGTGGTCCAACCATAATGCACGATGTTAATTGCAAATAAAGCAAAATGTTTTCAGAGAATTATCTTAATATTTTCTGTTATGATAGAAGGATTTATGACAATTATGTGCGAAACATAATATTGGCCAAGTGCTCGCCACAGCTCCGGTCGGTTCATATTTTCAATGAGTCTGAGACATATTTTAGCTCTCGAATTGTTCTTGGCTTATTGACGTACACTTTTTCTTTTAAATATCCCCAAAGAAAGAAGTCTAACGGTGTTAAGTCACATGATCGTGGCAGTCAATTGACATCGCCACGAGATGAGATAACACAACCACTCTTTACGCAAAAGAGCCATTGTTTCGTTCCAGGTCCATATCATCAATTTCTGGCCGCAAAAAGTCTGTTATCACCTCTCGATAGCGTAGGCCATTCACGTTGACTGCTTGGTGGTCCTCGTTTTCGAAGAAGTACGGCCCGATGTCGCCGCCAGCCCATAAGCTTCAGCAAACAGTTACTCTTTGTGGATGCACCGGCTTCCTACAGACTCGGTTTGTAAATATATTTGATCGATTATGCTGACAAAAAAAATCCCGAAGTACACCAAATGCATTTTGGTTTGAAAGCCCATTTTCGTTTTCGCTGCTCAATTGTGTATCTCTCCATGGTTGGACGACGACGTTAAGATATGACTCGCAATTAACATGGTGCATTATAGTTGGGCCACCCTTTATACAGTTAAGGCTCGATCTTCGAAGGAGGTCTTGCCAAGATTAGAGAATATGGTCATGACACATTTTGGGTGCTAGATTGGCGTATACAAGGGACGATACGTCTGATTTTCACGGACTCTATGACTCTCTTTAACAGAAGGCTCTCGGTAAAATTTCCAAATAGGGAGCGATAAAGAAGGCCACTTGATTTTCAAGGATGGCTTGAAGTCAGAGAAAGGCACAGGTGGGCTTAAAGCTATCTTATTGAGTGCAGGGTCTTTCAAGTGAGGTCTTTGCTGCTTTAGAGCAGCGGAGCTGATCCGTGATTAAGTCGCTCCTGGTGAGAGGGTGGTCATTTATATCGGCAGGCAGTATTAGAGCACTAACTGGACGTTATTCAGCTCAAGGCCATTTCACTCCTAGATAAATACAGTGACAATCTGTATTGGGTTCCTAGAGTAAAGAGAACGACAAAAAGTGTGGAATTAACGGACGGGTCCTTAAGACTCCTGTTGAGTTCTTTTGTTAGCTTGGTGGGTATATGGGTTCGTCGTATGGAGGAAAGGTAATGGAGGTACAGGCACTCTTTCCCTAAGATTCTATTTTACGAATTATTAGGTTTTCTAAATGGGCACTGTGCTGTGAGGGCGAAGGTTAGGTTGTGATACGCAAGAAACTTTGATTTCCATAGAGTGCGTGGCAATGAAGGGAAGCCAGACATATTGAAGCACAACCTGTGCCTTTGCTCTGCACTCTAGATACATAAGCTCAGTTAGTTAAGCCGGAGGCTTTTCTAAAATATTAGAAAGGTTCCGTCCACCAGGATTTCTGTGCTGGAGGGATGTGTGTCGAGCATCAGCTAGCTGGTGCGGTGTCTTCCAGCGTCAGTGGAGTTCGATCTGCTTTCCTGTTCCCTGACAATATGGCTAATATGGCCACAGCGCGTATTACATTTAGAAAATCATAAAATTTTCAAGATTGTCTGGATTCAAGTTTACTCTTTTCCATATTGCAGCCATTTAAAGTCCGCATAGGAGTTCTTAGTTAATGATCCATTAAATCTAACACTTTTTTCGAACAGTCATTTAATGTTTTTTTTTGTTTAAATATTATATTTAATTGTTTTTAAAACGAATTTATTTATTTATTAATTTTAGTATTTTTTCTTAAATTATTTTTGCAAGCAATTCTTGCATTATTTTATTTATTTTCTTATTCTACTCTTTCTCTTAATGATTGTTTATCTGTCAATAAAACAAATATTCTCATACAATAATACAACTGCCACACACGTATAGTACTCGTAAGTAGTCCGTTAAAAGAAATGTTGCAGGGATAGAAAAAAAGCACAATATTGAGTTAACAGTGGTATGTTAATTAGTAAAAACAACAGACCAAAGAACAAACTCATTATTATTATTATTTTATCGTCTTTTTTCTTTTGTTTATATACTCGTACGTTATTTAAAATTGTTTTAAAATCTTGTGATTATGAGCTGGCTGGCTTTTATTATAATTACACCACTTCTTAAGCCTGAGTACTGGAGTTGCTGGAGCTTGTTTTTTGATTATTTACAGATAGACAGTCTGTCGTCGTCTAACAGTGATAAAAGTGGGATCAAAACAAGAATGACATAAATATTGATTTCACGTGCCATTCAATGCATTGCCATTGCATTGCCATTGTTGTTTGGCTGGCTGGCTGGGTCATCTTAATTCTGTTACAATTAAAAGAATCAATTTTGTGTTATCGGCCAACAATCGATCGATCGACTTTCTGTTTATGTATTTGATTTGAATTTAATTCCGAATTGAGTTGCCCAGCTGGCGAGTGTTAATTTTTTAGAAAAATAACAAAAACTCCTGATATGTTTGTGTATGTATATATATGTGTGTGTGTGTGTTTTTCTGTTATTTGAATTTTTAAATTAAATTTAAATTCATCGTTATTGTTGCTGTTGTTGTTGGTTGTAATTGAAGCTGTTGATTTTTGTGGTTGTATCTGTTCAAAAGGTGATTGCATTTGTTTCGTGTTTTATTGTAGTTTTACACGCAAAAATTTTCAAAAAATAGAAAAAAAAAACAGAAATAATTATAAGAATGATAAAAAGAAAAACAAAACAAAAATAATAATTTTAACTTTATTATTGTAATTCATTGGCATTTGTAGATACTTATTCATATTTCATATTTGTAGCTGAAAATTGTAAGTCTGCACGAGTATTTTATTACCCTTCCTGTGTACTTAACGCCCTAACATCTTAAAATTTCGCCTTCGAGCTAAAGTTTTTTGGTTCTTCACAAAAAGGCTTAGAAACAGCGCTAGTTAGTTGTTATTCCTTATAGAGAATGACCAAACCCAGTTGAAAAGGCAAACCTTTTTGCTGAAGTGGGTGCAAGTACTTCTGACTTGCCTGAGAGCATTCAACCACTGCCCGAACTTGAAAGCCTATCAATAACTATGCCTAGTATACTCTTTCGAGAGCGTGCTATCAAAAGGGTTCTTGCAAACCTCAACCTTAATAAGTTTTCTAAGCCGGATGTCATTAAAGCGCTACTCCCGAGGCAGTGCTCTTCGACACTTGCACGTCCATTGGTTAACTTTTACGTCTTTTCGTTCGAGTATTTTTCTATCTTCCTAGAACGTTGGCAATGTGACGCCAATCCCCAAAAAGGATGAGGCTAATAGCCCTGAAGACTACCGTTCAATATTAGTTTGCTCCTCACTCTTCAATGTTCTGGAGAGTATGATTAATCAACACCTTGTAAAGTATTTGGAATCGAAGAATTTGGTGATCTGCTGACGTTAATCTCCGTAAGGTGGAATAAGTCCATTTATGGATATGTTAAGAATAAGGTTGTGGCCCTGGATATTTTCAAGGCGCTTGGCATGAGGCGCTCATATCCAAATTTGTTGCTTTTGATGTCTGTAGTCGATTTCTATCGATGGGATCTCATCCTATGAGCTCAGGATAAATTCCGTGGTATCGCAGGGAGCTGTTCTTTATCGCACTCTAATCCTAATATTTTTTAACGGCTTTCTTCTTCTCATTTCCAATCCTTTTTACTCTCTCGCAGATGACTGTTGATTTGTCTTTCATATTCCTTTAATCGTAGACCAAGTATGTAGCAGATTGCGATGAAAAGGCGGAATACGAACGACAGGTTCGCAAGCGACCTATCGAAAATTTCCGAGTGGGATCGTACGAAAAAATTCGATTTTATACTCGCAAGGCCTATTGTTCTTTGCTAACATCTATGACTATGAGTAATGTCGATATTGGGGAATCAAATGCTCTTGATGTTTTGGGCACGAGAATTCACTGGCACGTTCGTTGGAACGATCACATATTTCGAGTGTCTAAAGAAGCATTCAAGTGCCACTGTTTCTTAAGACGTTGCAAGAAATACTTCACTCCAACTTATCCCTTTAACATTTACAAGTCCTATATCTAAACTAAAATGCAATGCGCTTCTTACCTTTTGGCTGGTGCTTCAAAGTCAAAGTTTTGCAGTTTCTCGACTGCAGACAAAAGATAGCAAAGAATCTTAATAATGACAGTAGCGTATGTAATTCTATTGATTCATTGGAGCATCGACGCAATGTGGCGTGTGTGTCTTTAATTGAATTGAAGAGAAATCATAATTTTTAGTCTTTTAAATGGGCAAATGGTTTCCACGGCTTTGCATGCACATACGCACTCGTTTGTCAAAATTTTCCATAATCATTTTGTATAAATGTGGCTGAATTTCTTTGATGCAGCGTTAAATCTCCTCCTTTAATGCGCTGGCGGTTATGGGCTTGTTGACATAAGCCTGTGATTTTAAATAAGCCCATAAAAAGAAATCTAATGGTGTTAAATCATACGATACGAAAACGAGAGAGTACACGACCTGGAATTGTCTCATGCAGTAATTGAATTGTTTCACGGGCTGTAAGGCATGTGGCAGCATCTTGTTGGCCACATCAATATCATTAAATTTCGGTAGAAAGAACCTTATTATCATGTCACTATACCGAGCACCAATAACAGTCATTGCTTGACCAGCCTAATTTTCGAAAAAGTATGGTCCAATAATGCTTCCATTTGAATGAAACATGCATGAAAACATGCTTCATCGCTTAGGATAATTTTGCTCGAAAAATCAGCATCCATATGTTGATGTTTAATAATCCATTCAACGAACTCTCTTTGCTGTGCATGGTTATTAGGTTTCAGATGTTCTATTAATTGAATTTTGTAAGCATGGAGACACAGATCTTTAGTAAGTCCATTAAGGCGGAATTAAGGTTCATTAATTGTCACCGACACTCACGCACTGCTACAATATTGATATTTAAAGGGCTTGTTTTTAGACGTGTCTGGCGTCTCCAACGGATCCAGTCTCCCTGAATTATTCATTTAATCGCGTTAAAATACTATTGCAAACATATTTTGTTTGAATTATTCGAACTGTGGCCGACAAGCTTTCATACTCTATTTTTACTAACCCTAAACTGTCAGCTGTCGAATTGATTTTTAGGGTTGTCAAGGCTTTACTGCACAAATGCCGACAAACGGAATGTATTCTGTGTAGTGTTTTGTCATATAGACGAGGGGCTTGACCAATTATTACACCCATTTTTTATTTTGCCTATTATTACCTACTGATACATACATATCTTATCTCCTAATAGACGCGGTACAGATACATACCGTTACTATATATTATGAGATATTTGAGAAACCGTCTATATGTGTTTATAATTTCAAGAAAGAGTCCCTAAAGTCGTTCTTGCCAAAAAAGGTTAGAAAAAAAATTTTTTTTTTTTTGTATTTAATTTTAATCGCATACAATTTTTTTCATTATTATTATTTGTTTGTTTTTTTTTTTTTTTTTGTTGTTGTTTTTCTTTTCATATAAAAATTTTAATTATTATATTTGTGCAGTGAATGGTGTGAAATATGATGGAAGTTGTAATTTTTATTTCATTATAAATAACATGCAATCGGACTTTTATTTGTTTTTATTTGTTTTTTTTTTTGTTTTTTTTTTTAATTGAATTCATTTTTATTTTTAATTAATATTTTTTGTTCTCTCGCTTATTGTTAAAGGGAGAACAAGCAATTCCATACTGTTGGATTCTTTTTTCTTTTTTTTCATTATTATATGTGTTCTTAGAATTGTTTTAATCGGCTTAAGTTTTTAAGTTTCCACAGTACAATTGCAAATTGTAATTTTTTTTTAATTTATTTCGTGGATTAACACTTTTAAATGCTTCGAATATTTAAGCAAGTAAAAGCTTTTTAGTTTAGAATAATTAAGAAATTTGTAATCAGTCAAGCGCCTGTGAATGTTATCAAATAAAGGGTCTGCCATCTAACGTTTTTTATTCAACTAGAGCTTATTTCGTGAATGGTAACACTAAGCTCATGTCTGATTTGACAGATAATTAGTTTTAGCCTTCCGCTGAACGAATACGGTTGTGTATACGCTTAAACAACGCTGGGAATCTGGGCCTGCGATCGACTTACAGAAGATGCTGATTTCGCCAAAAAAAAAATCATCTTTTCAGATGAAGCTCATTTTGATCTTGGCGGGTATGTAAACAAGCAAAATTGTCGCATTTGAGGTAAAGAAAACCCGCACATATACATTGAAAAGCCGATACACCCAAAACGAGTCAGTGTTTGGTGTGGATTTTGGTCTAGAGGCATAATTGGGCCATTTTTCTTCGAAAATGAGCAAGGAGTGGCCGTTACAGTCAATGGCGATCGTTATCGGGCCATGTTGAACGAATTTTTGTGCAAAAAAATTGAAGAGGAGGATATTAGCAACATTTGGTTTCAGCACGACGGCGCTACGTGCCACACAGCCGAAGCTACATTCGATGTTTTGCGCCCTGTTTTTGAAGATCGCATTATCAGCCGCAGAACTGATGTCGTTTGGCCACCTCGGAGCTGCGATTTGACACCTTTGGACTATTATTTGTGGGGTGCCGTCAAAGATAAGTGTTACGCCAACAAGTCGGAGACAATTGCCGCTTTAAAGCACAATATTCGTGAAGCCAGTGGTGAAATATAGCTGCACACAATCGATAATGTGCTTAAAAATTTTACCGATGGTGTAGGCTACTGCATGGCCAGCCAAGGCAGCCATTTGAATGAAATTATTTTCCATTATTAACCGGAAGGATTGTACTTTCAAATAAAAAAAGAAATTTGAAAATATATTCAGTAGTTTTTTTATAGCATTTTAAAAAAAAAAAAAAATTTATTTGGCGGACCCTATATCAAATGGTAGTTTTTGCTACGTTTCATTTCTTCTCTTAAGACCAGCACTAGTAAGGGTTATCTCCTACTCGTGCAGAATAGAATAGAAAAATAGGTTGTGCGAAGGACTATAGAGCCATTAGTATTTATTGACGTTGTGGCAGCAAAGACTAGAAGATTGTTCCACAAACGAACAGTGTGACTAACGAATGCGTTCTCCCTATAATGCGCTCGAGAAATACGAGTATTACGTAAAAATATATGTATTAGCACTAGGAATTAGTACCTTAATTTCTATGTTCTAATGTAACGATAGAGTTGGTTACTCTACCGTCATTAATAAGTACCTTCGTCCTCTCCTGTACGCGGTCGAGAAGCTCCAAAATAGACTTTGAAGCAACGGCCCATACATTAGAATTGTATTCCATTTTAGGTCGGATATAGGTCCTGCAAATATTAAGACGATCAGATGGAGTGAAGTATTTCTTGCACCGATGTACTATGAATGTTTCTTTCGACACTGGAAATACTACCTTGATTAAAAAGTTTTCGGAATAACCCCCGTGTAACGGACTTAATGTTCTGATTTCAGTTGTTGAGGAATCAGGTGCTCTTGATGTTCTGGGCATGAGAACCCATTGTGATGTTCGTTGGAATGATCCATACTATCCTGATCGAAAAGTTTTCGGAATAACCCCCGTGTGGCGGTTCTATCGTTCCGATTTGGGTCTTTTTTTTTTTTTTTGTTAAGTTGATACATTTGTTGTTGATATTCCCACTAAATCATAGCGTCATAGCTTGACATTTGCAAAAGCTGCGTAGCCAAGAGTACGTCCATCTCTATGTGTGTTGGCGTTTTTTTACAATTTTGACTGAATCCGTTTCCACATTCATCAAAATTATTATTACTGGAGACGAGACACGGGCTTATGAGTACGACACGTAATCCAGACATCAGGCAGTGAATAGTGTTCACCAAGTTAGCCGGGACCAAAAGAAGCACGTCGTTTTCACTCAAAAATGAAGGCAATGCTCAGGGTTTTCATGGCTTACAACGGTGAAGTGCATCACGAATTTTTGCCAGAAAGCCAGACATTAAACAAAAAGTATTATTTATGCGTTATGAGACATTTGCATGAAGTAATTCGCTGAAAGAGTCAAGAACTGTTCATTATCGAAATTTTTTGACGAAAAATGCAACAAATACCAAATACCAACAGCCACCGAATTCATCTGATTTGGCTTCTTCTGACTTCTTTCTGTTCAATCGAGTTAAAAAACCATTACGAAGAACGCGTATCAGCATCCGTTTCAAAAATTGCAAAAATTCGCCAACACGCATAGAGATAGATGTACTCTTGGCTTCGTAGCCTTTGCAAATGTCAAGATGTATCAACTTAACAAAAAACAAAAAAGGACTCAAATCGGAACCATAGAACCACCACACGGGGGTTATTCCGAAAATTTTTTGATCAAGATAATATGGATCATTCCAACGAATGTCACAATGGGTTCTCATGCCCAGAACATCAAGAGCATCCGATTCCTCAATATCTGCATTGCCCATAGATACAAATGACACCATGTCTGTGTGTTAAGAAAACAACATTGGCTCTTGTGTCCATTAAAATCAACCTTGTTCGCATAGCTCCACTCTTTTGTTATAGCTCAGCTATGTACTGTGATTAAGGGCTACACGTGGATTACCGCTCTCAAGTTGTGGAAATTTATTGAAAAACTCATTCTAGCCTATGTTACTGAATAACTCCAGAAGTTGTTGATTTTTAACAGAAATGATTAATTTGTAAGACATCATTTGCTATTTCCATGATTATCCAAACTTTAGTTTTCTATGAATCAAATTTTTGCTTTCATCTCAATTATATAGAATTTAATTATTTAATTTATTTATTTATTTTTTTCCACATTTTCAATTACCACAACCAAAGGTGTGCTTTTATAAATCCTTTTTTATTTTATTTTATTTTTTTCTTAGTTTTTCACTACAATCCTTAGTTAATCATCATACAATATACACGGGCACACTTAAAAGCAATCATACATTTAGAAGATATGAATAATAAGAAGAAGAATAAAAATAAGGAGAAAATATAAATTTATATTTCACGCCTGCTTTAATAACAATGAATTTAAGCCCAAATAAATAAATCGGGTGACAATACAAAAAATAAAAAATAATTCAGAGAAAAAACGAGACATAATGTTGGCTGATAGACATCCAGCAGCAGCAGCAGCAGCAGCTGTGGTTGCATAGATTCTTGCTGTAGTTGTTGTGGTAAATGTAGAACATTCATCTGAAATTGTAGGAAAATATAATATTCACTGTTTGAAGTGATTACAGAAAAATCTCATTCAAGGGCTTGACGCGCCTCCACAAACTAAAAATAAACGCCAAAATGATGGAAAAAAGTCAGCAAACAATGTCAACAAATGTTTAGTGGAAAAATACGCGAATAGCAAAAACAACAACAGCAGTAACAAAAATTATATGTTTAAATATTATTTTAAAAAACATTTTAGGGTGTGGTAATCAGCACAAATAGTCATAGAAAGAAAGCGAAAAAAAAGATTGGCAAATAAAAAATAAATAAAAACAAAAGAAAAGATGTTAACACAATTCATTTGCTAAATATTTTAAAGAAATCAGACTAAAACAATAAAAAAAATAAAACCAACAAAGTGTCTCAAGACCGACTATTTGATATCGTACACCGCACGGTGCGTCGATCCCACACAGCGAATGGGCAGAAATAGAAGGATGCGTTGTAGATAAACAAAATTTTGTGCAGACATTTATTAGATCCAAATATACTAGATATACTCGTATGTGAAATTTCGACAAAATAGGACATTGGACACGCCCACCGCCCACATATATTTAAAAACCAAAAAAACATATCTTAGGATACATTTGTATATTAAAAGTTTTTAATAAAAAAAGTTTTCTGTAGCACAGAGTTGTCTTAAAAATTTAAATTAAAATTGTATTGCAAGCTGGCTAAAATTCGATGCTGTACAGCAAATTTTAAATTTCAACAATAATTTTAATTATTTCTGGGTTAATAACAAATAATTTAAACTGATAATCCATATTATTTAGAATATTTTTTGTTTGCCTCAAGAATTTTTAAATTAATAAAATTATGAGAAATTCTCGAAATTATACATTTTTAAAATTTCAAAATTTTTTTAAATTGTAGGGCAAAGTTAGGTGAAATTTTTTTATTTAAAAGAACACGTTGTATAGTTTCAAAAATAAAAACAGAAAAATATATAGAAAGGGTCCGCCAAATAAATTTTTTCTTTTTTGAAAATGCTATAAAAAAAAAACTACTGAGTATTTTCTCAAATTTCATTTTTCATTTGAAAGTGCAATTCTTCCGGTTAATAATGGGAAATAATTTCATTCAAGTGGCTGCCTCGGCTGGCCATGCAGTAGCCTAGACGATCGGTTCAATTTTTAAGCACATTATCGATTGTGTGCAGCTGTATTTCACCAATGGCTTCACGAATATTGTCCTTTAAAGCGTCAATTGTCTCTGGCTTGTTGGCGTAACACTTATCTTTGACGGCACCCCACAAATAAATGTCCAACGGTGTCAAATCGCAGCTCCGAGGTGGCCAAACGACATCAGCTCTGCGGCTGATAATGCGATCTTCAAAAACAGAGCGCAAAACATCGAGTGTAGCTTCGGCTGTATGGCACGTAGCGCCGTCCTGTTGAAACCAAATGTTGCTAATATCCTCCTCTTCAAATTTTGTGAACAAAAATTCGTTCAACATGGACCGATAACGATCGCCACTGACTGCAACGGCCTCTCCTTGCTCATTGTCGAACAAAAATGGCCCAATTATGCTTCTGGACCAAAATCCGCACCAAATAGTGACTCGTCTTGGGTGTATCGGCTTTTCAATGTATGCGTGCGGGTTTTCTGTGCCCAAAATGCGACAATTTTGCTTGTTTACATACCCGCCAATATCAAAATGAGCTTCATCTGAAAAGATTATTTTTTTGGCAAAATCGGCATTTTCTGTAAGTCGATCGTATGCCCAGCTTCCCAGCGTTGTTCAAACGTATACACAACCGTATTCGTTCAGCGGAAGGATAAAACTAATTATCTGTCAAATCAGACATGAGCTAAGTGTTACCATTCCCGAAATAAGCACTAGTTTGAAAAAAAACGTTAGATGGCGGACCCTATATTTAAACTGATAATCCAAATTATTTTGAATTTTTTATTTGCCGCGAGATATTTTAAATTAGCAAAATTATGAAAAATTCTCGAAATTATATATTTTTATATTTAAAAAAATTTTTAAATTGTAGGGCAAAGTTAGTGGAATTTTTTTTTATTTGAAAGAACATATTGCATAGTTTCAAAAATAAAAACAGAATATATATACTCGTATATATTGTTATATACTTTTTTTAATACTCCTTCAACGTTTGGTAAATTGAAACTTTTTATTAAATCAAGTACTGTTTTCAAAGCAGGAAAAAAAAATAAAACAATAATAATAAAAAAAAAGTTTTATATTTTGTTCATACTATTGTAACGTAATGAAAAAAACTCAACTTTTAAAAATTTCTTAAACAAATAAAGTTCTTACAGCTATTTTTCCGAAGCATCTAAAATTCATTTTTTTACGTACTACGAGTATTTTTTATTATAAATTATTAGTGTCGAATTTTGCGCCCTCTTGCGACAATATAGAGAAGCCGAAAAAATTTTCTGTATTATATTTAGCGAATAAAAAAATATATATATTTGGTCAAAATCCGTGATAAGGGATTTTTTGATTTTTGTCTATGGGACAACGCACTGTACGCCTTCTCACAACATAATCTTACCTACACCATCGTCTTAGTAAAACCTGTACCGTGTCAAAATGGAGTCCTTTCGACCAAACTTTGCGTGATATGAACTATCATACAGAAACCAAAAGTTATATAGGTAGAGACTATGAGTATGTACCTTTTGAGTTGAATACCAACAAATTCACTTCAATTGCAAAACAGACATATTTGTTATGAAATTCAGTCCGTTTGAAATGGATCACTAATCAGCGCCTATTCTTATGAAATTTATTATTTTAAAATTGTCTTCTATTAATAAGCATTTAACTATAAACGAGTTAATTTTGTTATTTTATTAAAAAATAACAACGTGTTCTTTTGCACAACGTGTTTCTTTTATTATTGTTTTGCATATAATACACAAACAGCTGTTTACGTAGGTGCAGTGCGATCAGGTTCGCTTAAAACGTAAACAAATTAAATTAAACGAAACTTGACGAAAAGTTTGTTAAGTAAATTGTAGTTACACACATTTGATCGTGTGTTTTCGCACAGTTGCTTAAGCTAGCTTAGTTCAACCAATAAACTTTTAACAACCGTTCAACAGTAGCAACTGATTATAAAGAAACTTTATTATAATACAATCCGAGTGGCAACTCCATACATAACCCAGACCCACCATTTTTTTAATTTATGGGATCTAGGTATAAATATAGACCGATTTTACATAAAAACGCATAAACATAAAGCGTCACTACAAAGCCCTTTCACAAACCGTTTATTTTAAAAATGAAATTTTTAATCTTACTTTAGCTAAAGCTTATAAGGAAGATATGGCCAAATATAAAGTAATCTTGGACGAATACAATTAAAAATTTTAATAATGAACCGCAATGTTTACCAAAGCCTTAAAATAGACCGTTCGCAGCCAAATTTTATTGTCTAGTTCCAAAGCTATAAAGCCTTAAATTAACAGAATTTTATAGTAAAATTTTTTCTAATGGACTATATGGGGATTAGGGCATAAAACGACCCACGAGTTTCTTCTTACATCCTTCCGCTCTCAGTGGAATATAGGGCCTCAACAAAATTTCGCCATTCACTTCTGTCATTCGCTATGCTCCTCACCTCGTAGAAAGAATATCCTAGTTGTTGTATGTCCTTCTCTATTGTGCTCTTCCATGTGTGTTTCGGCCTACCTCGTGCTTCGGTATCTCTTGGGTTCTATTGGAGGGCTTGTCTTGATTGTTTCCGGTTGATTGTTTCCGAAGAGTGTGCCGAATTCAATTCCACCTTCTCTCTTTCTCTTCCCAGATATATCACGATTTGATTAAATTTGGCCCATAATTCGGCGTTTGTCATTGTATTTGGCCACCAGATCTTGAGGATCTTTCTCAGACTCCTGCTGGTAAAATTTTGGAGTTTTGTACATTTTTTGTCATCATCTACATTTTGCACCCGTACAGCGGAAACGGATTTGTATTTGAGTAAAATAATCGAATTTTCGTACCGACTGATATAGAGAAAAATATCGAAATTTTCCCGAGCTGTGAAAAGGCTTAGATATTCTGCTCTAGATATTCTGCTCAAAATAGCGCTACCGTCTGTCTAGATTAGAGTGCTAACTGAAGCAGTAGACATTCTCTATTATGTCGTCACCGACTCAAAAATTGCCGTCAGGGTCGAGCGAATTTTCGGGCCTTTCGTCTTCATGGAGTTGATCATTAAACCAGCTGTATGCGATTCGGTAGTGATAACGCTGCGTCTTGATGATAATAGACATATGTTATCGGCATATACTGGATCTTCTCAGTTATGTTTGAAGTTCCATCAGACTCCACGGTTTTCATCAGAATCAATTGGCCGCGTTAGGACATCATCCAGAACTATCAGGAACAATAAGGATGACAAACTTGATATACTCCAGAGATGGTGTTGAATTTGTCTGTCATATTGTGCCTTAATAAGCCTTATCAGCTTAGGCGCTATTCCATGTATGCCGGTGCCGTAATGCATCGCAGATGCAGCCTATACCTATGCTAACAAATGCTGTACTCTAGTCTACAAATACGAGTTATAAGGCTGTTTTCCACTCGACTGACAGCTCGATAGTAATTCTCAATGTATTTATGTGGTCAACACAAGAGCGGTTGGGACAAAACCCAATTTGCTGTCTTTGTATGCTCGACTTCAATTTATCATTTATACGATTGAGCAGAATCCTAGTCAGTATCTTTGTTGAAATTGGCAACAACATGATACTTCTGTAATTTTTGCATTGGCTTAGATCGGTCTTTTTCAAAATTTTGACCAAAATTCTCTTCAACCATTCATTGGACAATTCCTCGGTTTTCCATATTTTCAAGAACAGCGAGAATAATACAAGGGCTGTGGTTCTGGGACTGGCCTTTATCATCTCAGCCGATATATTGCCACTTGCCAGGGGTTCGTTATTCTTTATTGCCACTATAGTCCGCGAGTTGACAATCAGTTAACTCTACTAATAGAACAATTTTTATCACAATTGATAAGCTTTTTTTCGCAGTTGAAAACAGTTACACTTGCACAAAATTTGATTAAATAATCTTCATAACTGGGTCCTATAGTTGGATAATCGCATGTTTAAATGAAAGGTCCAGTTCCATTTTATTCAAAGAAAACGAATCTGAATTGCTCTCTATAATTTGAAGTAATTGTTGCACTATCGAGTTTATACGTTACAAACATGACTACAAATCGAAAATACCTCAATTGCCTATGGTAGTGTATAGTTTAAAAGTTCGAAGATTTTAAAAAAAACTCATAAAGAAAACAACAACAAGTCCCTAAATCTATCGAAAAAATTGAACAAAATCCGCCAAAATCATCAGTGAAAGTGTTTCGTATCTTGGAGAAGGAGAAATTGCACGTGAAGGAAAGCCTCACTTAAAGTCACAAACACATTCATTCCAACAATTACAACTTTCGTTATGTTAAAAACAATCATTTTGTTAAATAATAATAACAACAACAATAAAAACAAATTTCACCAATTATCTTTATAATACTTGTTTATACGAGGGTTGATTGTAATTAAAGTTCGGCTTTAAATAGATAATAGAAAGTTAGAAACCTTAAAACAAATATCTTTGGGAAATCAAATGAACCAGAAATGATTTTTATAAAATAAGTTTAAAAGACATTTAAACTTGTGAAATATTGCTACAATAGTTGCAAAACCTTTCGGTTTTAAATAAGGTCCAGTTTATACCCGGACAATGTGGGATAGATGCTAATGAAATGACGGAAGCATTGAGCAGTAAAGATTCCATGACCAACTTTTCGGTCTGGTGCCTTGCTGTGTAACACTACTTACTACCATTTGCTATCTAGTCAAAGATTGGGAAATTGCCATATGCTTGGAACACTGAAATGCTCAAAGGGAACTTCACCACTCTAGAGCGACGATCAGTCCGTAATTTGGGTGTCGCTCTAAGTTTCTTAAGTATGGCAGGCCGGACTTAAAACTCCTAACTCCATTAGAAAGGTAGCAGATCTGCTGAACAAACTGTAGACCAAAAGGGGCACAATAGATCCCACGGGTCGCAGTGTCTTGCAATAGAGCCTATTCAGGAGAATAGTAATTATAATAATTATAAGTTTAAAAGAAGGAAAGTAAAGTATTGTAACGAGTGTTTTTACATCCGTTCAAGTTATGAAAATTGAGAAAAAATAGAAAATTTGGAAAAGTTAAGGAAATATTTATTTGGGACGAGAAATGAACGCCTACCTTTTACTTTTTTAAAGTTATTACATGTAAATGTTGCCCACGGCTACGCATTAAATTTCACTTTTGATATACTTTTCCCAACATTTCGAACGGTATCTCACTAATGGCACAAACAGTGTATCTATCAGGGTACATTGGTAGCTCTTTACACCAAATTCGGAAATTTTGTTTTTTAACGTACCCATTTAGTCAAAACTGAGCTTTCTTGCTAAAGACAATTTCTCGACAGAAGTGTATTTTTCATAATAGAATTCGAATTTCGAATTTCGATAATAGAATTCATTGACTTGAAAGAGTTGTTCGTTTGTTAGTTAGTTCATGGTGAAATGGCAAACCTTACTAAGCATTGTTAGCATTGCCACATGTCACGATTATTTTTTTTTTTACACTGAAAAATCCAATTGCAAAAAAATGCATTCGTTACTTCTTATTTAAATTAATAATAATAAGAATAAATGTTAATAAATGATTGATTAAATTTTAGTTTTGCAACAACCCTCGCATGTAATAAATACTTATAATGAACAAATTATTAAATTATAGTGAAAGAAAATCTCTAAAGACAAAAAAGAAAACTAATTTCTATTATTATTGGGTTTAAATTATCAAGACGCAATCGATCATATTTTTTTATCTTATCTTCTACATCTTCTTTCATTCAAACTTCTTCTAATACTTCTTCGAACTTCTCTTCAAAACACGCAACAAATCATTGGATATTAAAACCTCAACTATTTCGACTTTGTTGCCTCTGACTGGATTCCTCTTTCTTCCAACAAAAAAAAAAAAAAAAAAACGTTTATGACACGCAAAAACTCATTTAGAAAATCAAAAACCATGTAGATGTCGCGTGCGTTGAACATGCGTTTTGAAATTATTCGCCTCTTTTTTTTCAAAAAATAAAATTAAAAAAAAACTTAAATTTTTTTAAACCACAAATAAAACCAAGTTAAGAAGTAAAAAAGACTTTCTTGTACCAAAAAAGTAAAAGAAAAAACTGCTTCCAGTCATATTGATGTGAAGAATTTCATGCAGCCATTCACCTAAAATACTACTGATGGTTTGACTAACTGAGCGTTTGTCTAACGCAAGATTATTATTGGGTTGCTACGTTATGCGTTATGATCATCATTGAATGCCAAGTATGCAGTCATTTTTGCTTTTCTTCGCTTTTGGCCATTTATGTATTTTATACACTCAATGATGTTCCAATAATTCTTTAAGATTTTTTTTTTTTTGTAATTTAGACAGATTTAAAAAAAAAATTTAAAAATTCCACTTTCAGTTTTCAATACTTACTGGCCCAACATTTAATACTTGGGATTACTAGTAAATTCGACTAAAATTACACAGGGGTACATAAATAAAATAAATTTTAATCCGTTTAAGAAAATTACTTTCTTTAAAGAAAATTAAAAAAAAAAACTTAATTGGTAATATCGTGCTCACACATAAGCTTTAATTGCTAATTACGGGATTTTGGGCAATTAAGGCCTTAATTGATATCAATTTACCATACAAAATCACAATTTATAAATTGTCCAATTAGTACTTAAATACACAATTAATAGAGTCGAATTGAAAATGCAACCCTTGTAAAGTATTTAAAATGAGGAGTGGCAACTCTGTATGAAGACTGTTCAGTGAGAAATAACATCAATATACAGTATGCAAAATCCTTATTCATACAAATATTCAAGAGGCATTTTTTAAAAGCATTATTTTGTAATAAAATAATAAATAAAAAATAATATTTTTTCCAATTAAACAAAGAGGTTTTGTTACTTATTTTCAAATTCTCTAATTTAAGTTGTACGAATAAAATGTGTCTAAGCATTTTCCTTCGTCAAATCTTAATTGAACAAACTTAATTGCTCTATATGTGAACACCAAATCCGATAACTCAATTTAAAAATTAATTGACTCAATTAAAATCTATGTCTGAACATGGTATAAAATTAAAATGTAAATTATGTAGTTATTGCATAAAACAAATGATACTCCGTTTAGTCAATATTTATTTAATTCTTATCTTTGTACTGTATGGTGGTAGTAGATTGCGACTATATTCCGGTGCGTCATATTAAAATTATCCACAGATGATGATGTTGAAGAACATGTATAATAGAGACACGAAAAATCACTAAAAAATCAGTCTGCTCAAAGAATCTCTATGCTTGGATGCTACATGAAATAAGAAGAAGTTTTGATGCACCCACAATATAACTCGGAGCTCACACAGTCAAACTAGAATTTGTTAAATGATTGCAATACTTTATTGATGGTAAAAAGCTAACTGAACACTTGCTCAAGTATTTCGTCGAAAAACCACAGAAGTTCTAAAGCGATGCAATTACGAAGTAGCCAGAAAAGTTAATTAAAAATTTTACCAAAATAGGAGATATTTTTATAAGACCTAGCAGTCAGAACGAACTCCACCACAGTTCACTTCATCTGCGAAAGTGTCCTCCCCGAAACTTGTAAAATCTTATTTTCGTGAAAATTTGTAAAAAATTGTCCTTGTCAAGTACAGGATTACGAAGATATAGCCGTTGCCATAACTTTATACAATCGGCGGGATAGAGTACAATTTTATTATGTGTGGAACACTCTTTGCATCAAATTATTTTCCTTTAGAAGAAGATTCCGGACATAAAATTAGCTTTAGAGAAATGCATTTTTTTCGAAAGCCTTTGATTTGTCGGATAGCTAAAAATTACTAGTGATTTAGATTCCTTACAACTTTCAAAGCATACTTTAAAAAACGTGCAGCAGGTGCACGTCTAGACTGCAGAGGATATGGTTGAAACTGTATGTTCAAAGCGAGAATACCAATATCATTATCATCTTGGCTAGGCACTCTTGCAGGATACTACGACCCATGGAATCTGTTGTGCCCCTTTCGGTCTACAATTTGTTCAGCAGATCTACCAGACGCACTCAAGAAGAGCTCTTAGTCCCTCCCTCAAAAAGGGTTGTTGTACCCTATACAAGGAGATACAAGTTATCATGTGACTGTTTTTATTTTTTGGGTATCACCATCAACTTTTCTAAGCAGGTATCAAGTATCAAGGTGTCATTTTGAATAGGAGACTTAGTTAGAATTCGCACATCGGTGCCGTTCAGAACAAGGCGATAAGAGCCCTCTGGGCAAGACGCTCTTCCTACGACAACACATGGGGTCTTTCGCCGATAATAATACTATGGATATATACCGCCATTATTCGGCCTTTATCTTTAACGCGGCGATTGCTTGGTGGAGAAAAGCACAGTACAGAGGCTCGCCAACAGCGGCCTTGGAGGTCTAGGTTGCTTTAACAGCGCTTCATATCCATGTGAAAAAATTTTTCGCCAAGTCATACCGAAATGCATCGGGAAGTCTGTCCATTCTACGCAGGGTGGTCGGTGAATCATCTTCGGTCATGGATGTTATGCCTCTGGAGCTGTGTTGTGGCATGAAATTTAGGGTTGAATGCCCGAACCGAGATTGCTGATCTAATAGGGCCTTAGTTCGGAGTGAGTTTGATTTAAACTGGTCTACCGATAGCTCCAAAATGAATGACTGTGTCGGTGCTGGTGTTCATGGGCCTAACTACGACTTTTCGATCCCTCTGGAAATATCTTGCAGAGATTAGTCTTGATAGTGGACTCAATCGTAATATATAATTATACAGTTACTATATTCTCTTATAGCCAAACAGCTTAAAGGGCACTTGGCTCAAGTCGTATTACGATACGTTGCATAAGCTATCGCTTGAGGATAAGGTCCAGTTGTTATGGTAATGAAATAGAGGATGCATGGGCCAGAAAGGATTCCACAACATTCCCTATAACGATCCATAGCCTTCCTGTGCAGCACCACTCACTACCATTCTCACTCTAATCAAGGATTGGGATATTGTCAGATGCTTGGAACACTGGAATGCTCAAAGGGGACTTTGTCCCTCTAGGGCGGCAATCAGTCCGCCCAAACTGCGGCAGGCCTGAAACGTAAATGGTCCCTATTTCTCAGTAAACTATGTTATATTCAAAGATATAAAAAATTTCTGAATAATTTTCATGAAATTTTTAAAGTTCAAGCTTTAATTTTGTACATTTTCAACATTTTTGGGTTGCGTATCTTTCAGACGAAAAAAATGTGACTCAAAAATGCATAAAAGCTACAATAAAGCCAGGATACACATCATCCATCATATAGTCGTAGCGTATATGATGGAATGTTTAAGTCCTTTTAATTTTATTCACTGGAAGCCAGACGTCTGAAACTTAAAAACTGTGTTAATTAATTAAACAATTATTTTCTATAATTTTCTAAATTAAATTGCATTTATTGGCAAATCAATAGTGGAATCACACGACAACCAAATAAATATGATTTTTTTTTTAGTTTTTTTTTATTCCTTTTAAACATCAATTATTATGAGACATGCAATGATGATGATACACCACAGATACACCTTCAAGGTGTAGTACGAACTACATGCCCTTGTGGCATGATATTGAAGATGAACTGGCGAAATGAAAATAATCCTTTTGATTATAACGGAACGCATTTCGGCATTCAATCATTTAAAATGGTATTTAGTTTGACGTTTTATTAAAAAGAAAGATTTTTTTCATTTTTTTACAATTTTTTTTTCTCCTAAATGTCTACAGATCGATAATATAAAATAAGAAAAAAGACACACTTTTATTATAAAAAAAAGGAAGAAAGAGAATTATGTTTTGTGTCGTCAAAACTGAAGCGATCACAACAATAACTGCAATATATAGACTCTCTTAGGGATCTTTTAACTAATTTGGTAAATGAAAAACGTATAAAACCTGAGGCCAATTCCAGACAACTGCCAATACTTACTCATATGTTGTATTAAAGGAAGAAGAAGACGGAGAACTTAAGTTGATGAACATTGTTTTTGATTTATGACTTTTGATTAAAGAATTTTGCTAAAAAGAAACAAAATTTTATACATTTTTTGACGAATTTCTGGCAACAAAATAACAAAATCAAAACAAAAAAACTCTTCAAACTATGGAAGAACGAAACTAATAATTGCCTTGATTATTTTCTTTCTTCTTCCTTCATGGTGTTAAATTTAATTAAAAATAAAGAAAAAAATTAAAATAAAATAAATAAAATAAAAAAGAAAATATTCTTTATCAATTCCTTAAACCATCAATACCAAAAAGGCCAACTCTTGTATCATGTTTCTGTATATGCCTCTGTGCCTGTTTTACATGATGGTCAAAAGGTGGCTAAGCACTTATCGCCAGTCACTACCGGGCGAGTAGTAGAGTGAAGGTAACTTTCAGACAGAAAAACTCACTCTGCCTCTACGAAGGTGGTCGTTACTTTTCCACTACCGACAATTGTTTGCACTTAAGATTTTTACACATGATTCGCTAAATTTTGCAAGTAAAATATCATGTTGTTGTTGTAATTATTACAGTTTTTGTTGTTGTTCTTATTGTTAGTCAAGATGCTATTGGCAGTAGTCTAGAACAGAATAAAAGAATAAAAGAACAAAAGAAACAAATGAAGCAGACATTGAGGTGAGTTCGACATTTATGCTATAAACACATAGACGACGGCTGGCAATATATTGGAAGCGACATCATAAAAAGCAGCTGATCCAAAAATTTACGTTTTCTTAATACAATATGTGCCGCTGTGGTATGGTAAAGGGTCCGCCATCTAACGCTTTTTTTCAACTAGTCCTTATTTCGGGAATGTTAAAGCTTAGCTCATGTCTGATTTGATAGATAATTAATTTTATCCTTCCGCTGAACGAATATGGTTGTGTATACGCTTGAACAACGCTGGGAAATATTACGTCATTGCTATTGCGACTTACTTAGAGAAGATGCCGATTTTGTCAAAAAACAAATCATCTTTTCAGGTGAACCTCATTTTGATCTTGGCGGGTATGTAAACAAGCAAAATTGTCGCATTTGGGGCACAGAAAACCCGCACGCATACATTGAAAAGCCGATACACCCAAGACGAGTCACTGTTTGGTGCGGATTTTGGTCCAGAGTCATAATTGGGCCATTTTTCTTCGAAAATGAGCAATGAGTGGCCGTTACAATCAATGGCGATCGTTATCGGGCCATGTTGAACTAATTTTTGTTCACAAAAATTGAAGAGGAGAATATTAGCAACATTTGGTTTCAACAGAACGTCGCTATGTGCCACACAGCCGAAGCTACACTCGATGTTTTGCGCACTGTTTTTGAAGATCGCATTATCAGCCGCAGAGCTGCGATTTGACACCGTTGGACTATTATTTGTGGGGTTCCGTCAGAGATAAGTGTTACGCCAACAAGCCAGAGACAATTGACGCTTTAAAGGACAATATTCGTGAAGCGATTGGTGAAATACAGCTGCACACAATTGATAATGTGCTTAAAAATTGGACCGATCGTGTAGGCTACTGCATGGCCAACCGATGCAGCCATTTGAATGAAATTATTTTCCATTATTAACCGGAAGGATTGTACTTTCAAATAAAAAAAGGAATTTGAGAAAATATTCAGTAGTTTTTTTTATAGCATATTCAAAAAAAATTTGTTTGGCGGACCCTTTAGGTAAGACACCCGCCTACCAGCCAGAAAGTCTTTGGTTCAATTCCAGGCCAGACCATCTTAAAAAAAAAGAAAAAAGTTTTTCGACAGCAGTATCACCTCATAACATTAGCCAGTAACTGGTTATGAGTATTACTACTATTGAAAACTTCTCTAAATGCATTTGCCGTTCGAAGCCGGCGTTAATCTGTAGGTCCCTTTCTATGAGTTTAAAAATAGAATCGGGTGCAACTCATTGACTGAGAGAAGTCCCCATGTTCCTTCATGGAATGTTACGGGAATTAATAATAAAAAATTAATAAAATTTCAAATTACAATTGTACTTCTTTCAATGAGTATTCCTTTTAGCACTTTTCAATTCTCAATACTTTTTAGCTTTTTAATTTTACAAATGTATTTAAAAAATATTTTTTTTTTAATTTTTTAAACCAATAAAATAGAAATAAACCTACGTTGGCTACAACAACAAAAGTAGTGGTGTGTGTAGCCGTGTAGCCGTGTAGCTGTGTTCTCTACCAAAATAATCGTATTCATAGAAACGTGTATATTTTATTTTTTGTAGTTTGTAGTCGGTAGTCGGTAGTCGGTAGTCGGTAGTCTGCCGTCGTCCATGTGTTTAACGCATTAAATAAAAATAAAAATAAAAATAAAAATGAAAATAGAGACAGACAAGTCAGTATGTTTCAGAGGGAATAAATTGATTTTCTGTGGAAATGAAGTAAATAACCGTGTTAGTGAAACTTTAAGCAGCTAGACATTTTGATGAGGCACTTAGTCGAGCTATAGAACGTCAGAATGTGCTTAAACTAGACATAAGAAATTAATGCGTTGATTTAGCGACAGCTTTTTATCGGCTTAACCCACACTAAGAAAGAAAGTTGTCCAGCATAAATTACGATTGTAGTACTCATAGTAATGGCGGTATAAACAGCAAAATCCTTGTATAATGGAAATTTCCATGCGTCATATGAACACATGCTAAATTTCATTTAGATCTGTCAACTCATTCGTATAGTAACAGGTGTTCAAAAAAGGTATTACAGTGACTTTTTTACAATGGAAAATTTCGAAATTCGTGATGTGATTAAATATTTACATAAGAAAGGTTTATCGAGACAAGATATTCGTAGCATTGAAGACGAATCACGAAGTGGACTTCCAAAAACTGCAACAACGCCAGATATGGTGTTAGACGATCGACGAGTAAAAGTGCGAGAAATAGGTAATGCCATAGGCATCTCAAATGATCACGTCCATTTTATTTTGCATCAATAACTACAGATTGAAAAGCTTTCTGCAGATGGGTGTCGCATTTGTTAACAATTGACAAAAAAGCATTCGTATGAAAATTTCTAAAGCTTGTTTAGTTCGATTTAAGCGAAATAAAATGGATTTTAAGAGTCGTTTCAAAACTTTTGATGAAATATGGATCCATCACTATACACCAGAGACAAACGGATCATCCAAACAATGGACTGACGTGCATGGAAGTGCACCAAAGAATGCAAAAACACTTCAATCGACTGATAAGGTCATGGCAACGGTATTCTGGGATTACAAAGGTATTTTATTAATCGACTATCCTCGAAAAGGTAAATTGTGACCTTCTGGATTAATTGAATTTGAAAATTCAAGAAAAACGACCTGGTCTACAACACAAAACATAACTTTTTATCAAGACAACGCACCATTCCACAAGAGTGTTTTAACAATGGCAAAATTCAACGAATTGAGGTACGAATTGCTTGACCATCCACCTCATTCTTCTGATTTAGCTTCCTCTGACGTCTGTCTGTTCTCAAATTTAAAAAAATTCCTTGCAATATCAGTTGTAAACGATTATTTTGAGGAGTTTCAGGAAAATTATTTTAATCAAGGGATAGAATTCCTAGAAAAACGTAAGATTAAGTATATTGAAGTTTCAGGAGATTATACTGAAAAATAAAAAACATTTCGAACTATTCTCGTAGTTCGTTTAACAGGAACCGAGTATACAGCATTTCGGTGAAAATGGAGAGCTCCCCTGACCCTATAAATTTATTTAGCTGTTCGATAACTGTTCCCTACTTATCGACACGTGAATATTATTTTATAAAATAGGTAATGACACACTGAACAACTTGAATTATGCTGATGATGAAAAACACGATTTGCCTCACATATACTCGTAGATTACAGTTTTCTCGAAAATAAATTTATTTACGAAGCACAACGATTTACTTATCCTGACTATCAGGTTAGGTTAGGTTACATGGGTCGTTTGCATTTCGCAATTTCACTAGGAGGCGCCATGGCCCATTGTGATATCCTTAACAAGGACATTCCCATTAAAGAGACCGAAGGCCCGACATTAGAGATTCCCGGAAAAATCCCCACCTAAAGACCCAAAAATATCAGTTTCCTCATTTGAGCAAACCGGTGCGCTCGACGAAGTCAATCAACTTCAACTGTGACACACCCCTAAGATAGTCCAGATCATGGAAGTGCTTTAGTCTAAGCTCGCATAAAGCAGCATATACGGCCTATCATACAATGCCTGGTAATTATGTCACAAAGAAGCCCAATCGATCCCCTTCCAAACCTAAGAAGAGACCTAGTCTTATCCATAGAAAGAGAAGGTCAAAGCATTCTATTCTACAAGTCGTGATCTGTATACCATTTTGATCAGTGCCCATTTATCTAACAAAATCGACGACACACATAGAGGGCATGCACGTCTCTCTGTACGTGAGACAGAGGGAACCCTATATAGTAGCGCACTTATCAGCAATTTCATTTCCTCGGATGCCCGCATGACTTGGAACCCATATTAGTTCAACTTGATATCGCTCCATCTGGGCAAGTGATGTAATGCGGCTGAGGAGACATTTCGATTTAATCACATACGAGTCGAGAGCATTAATTGCGGCGAGACTGTCTACAAAAATCCTAATAGGTCTTGCGACCACAGGATTTAGTTCCCGGATACGACTAGCGGCCCTATCAATAGCGTAGACCTCCGCCTGAAAAACAGTGCAATCATCGGGTAGTCTGAGAGAGACCCTGAGGTCCTGATTATCAGAGTAGAAACCCGACCACATACACGTTTCCGTCTTCGACTGACCGCGCTGTACATCCAATATAAGATATGTGGTCTAAGACTCTATATTTTTCTAAAGGCCCATAATGCCTTTCTCATTCGACTCAGCATTATATTCCACGAGAGCTTGAGTCTAAAATCATGCCCAGGTACTTAGCCTCCTTCGAGTATTTCAGAGTAATGCTGCCCAACTTAAGAGGCCTAATCTCTGGTATCTTATACCGTCTGGTAAAGAAAACCTGCTCGGTTTTCGCAGGATTAAGCCCCAGACCATTCTCCCTTGCTCAAGTCAGAAGAACGCCGAATAATAAATTATTCCATCAGCTCGCTTATAATTGGAAGAAATTTCCCCCTGATAAATAAACGACGTCTTCCGCATGTGCGGCCACTTTGGTTCCCATACCATTGAGCTTGAAAACGATTCTATTTATAATCGGGATTCACAAAAGTGGCCTTGCTGCGTTCCCCTAATCACAACCTTTTTTATTCTGCCCATACTCAAAATGACGTTAATTGACCCGCATGTTCCTTGTCTAAATCGATATTCTCCCAACAACAACCAAATCATACAGAACATCGTCTATGAAGGATATATTTATTCACATTGTTAAAAGCAACCTCAATATCCAAGAAGGATACCATATTATATACCTTTCTGTCAAGTATTTCCTCAATTGTGCCAACAACACCATGTAGGGCTGTTTCCACTGTAGTTCCCCTGAGGTGTGACATTTCTGACATTTACATCAATCCGTCTTTTCTAACGTTTTTAGTAAAAACGATGACAGACTGATTGGTCTATAATCCTTTGCGGTAACATGGTTGATCCTCAACTCCTTAGGGATGAACACCATTCCAACCACTCTCCATTAATTAGGAATATATCCCATTTCCAGGCTACCCCAGAAATCATAACCATGATGACCGATATCGACCTCTGAAGCAGTGCTGATATAAATGCCATCCGGCCCTGGTGATTTATAGGGCTTAAGAGAGACACCGCCCATTTCACTTTCTCCTCGGCCAAAATGAAGCAAACTAGATCGCTGTTCTAGATCCTGACTGTCAAATAACTCCAGATTTCGTAACAAAAACTCGCTTTGTCAAAGCAAAGGGACTACGCACAATATGACCATCAAAATACGAATACTCGACGTAAGTGTGAAGTCTGTACTTCATTAAGAAAGCAAAACAAAGTGTTTGTTAGTGTAAATACAAAAAATCAATCGGTTCCGAAAACCTATTCTGGATTCACACATAAAACGTACGGTATAGCAAAATTGTATGATCATTTATTAAAACCCAAAAGGAGGGTTTCTCTTATAATTCTAATATTTGTTTTTTCTTAACCAAAAAAACCCCTAAATTCCACTAAAAATCTTAAATTTTCTTCCTCTACAATTTTTGCTCACTTTAGTTCATTGCTTTTGTATTAAAATCACTTTTTTGGCTTTAAACTGAAAATATTTTAAAAATTACAACTTTTTCCAATACAATGTTGTGCAATTTAAAAGAAAATAATTGATCAGTTTATTATAAAAAATATTTTATCAAGATTTTTAAGCCTTTGGCAACACCACGAAATACTCGTATTACTTCGTTTCAATTTTGTATTCACTTCAACACACAAAAAAAGCGGAAAAAAAATTATAATAATCGCATAATTCGACAACTTGTACGAATTTAACATTTTGCACTTCTGAATACCAAAAAACAAAAACAACAACAAAAGCAACAACAAAAACAAAATAAAAGGAAGTTGAACAATAAAAGAATCTGTTTTTCGGTAGCCTACCACAATAAAGAGACATGAATTTTGGCCAAAAAAAAAAAAAAAAAAAAAAAAAACGAAGAGAAAAAGAATTAAAAACATGGCTGACAACATTTTAAGCATCACCCCTGCCAAAAAGCCACAAAATCATTTCACGATCAACATTAAGTGCAGCTGTATTTAGGGAAAAAATTGCAAAAACAAAAAAAAACAAAAAAAAACAACAAAAAAACAGAAAAATTTTAAACAATCCTGTCCATTATAATTCATCCATGTCGTGTCCTCTCCATATTGAAGTCATAACAACATCATATACAACAATAATAATAATAACAAAAACAACAAAAACAAAAAAGTACAAAATATTGAATTGCTACTGTTTTCGGTTTACTGGTTGCTTGGGATAGTTGATTATAAAGCTGGCTGGCTGGCTGGCTGGCTGGTTGGCACATGTGCTGTTCCTTAACGAATCATATGAACACGAGTGCCACAGTCACAATCATAGCCACATACTCGTGCAAATAATCTCCTCCTGTCATTTAAACTTTGTCTTTTCTCTCCATTTTATTCATATTCTTTAGTATTTTTATGATTTTTTTCGTTCTTTCCTTCTTAAAACCGCCAGCCAACTAGAAACTACAAAAACAAAAAGGAATTTCATAGTTAATCTGAAGGAACACAATGTTTGTTCGACCAACCGACAGTCAGGAAAAAATATATATTTTTTTTTTTGGTATTGCTTAAGGAAATTAGCATAAACTTATGCAAAATCATGAGACAATGATTTTGTTTCTCATATTTTTTTCATTGGCGATTCATTTACGTTTTATGAATGAACTTAAGCGGCACTCACGATTCCTTTGAGACGGCAACAGCAACAGCAACAGCAACTAGCAACTTGCAACATATGAGTGTCCAGTCAGTCACACATTGATGATGTGCGCGTAGATCGGCTCAGATGTAAAACATTTTTGAAATTTGTTTAAAAATCACGAACTCACAACAACAACAACAACAAATACTCATACAAACACTTACTGCCCAAAAATCAATGGAAAAATGCCGTCCCCATTTTAAAGATAAAAGTCTAAATGAGGCATAAATACGTGTTTGAGGAAATCACATCGAATAATTACAGAGCCTTATAAATAGGAGTAGCCGATCATATTGCAGTTTCAAACGAAATCTAGTGCAAACAATACCAATAGGTATCAAAAGGTCAAAAAGGAAATAGCCAAAGACCTGAATTTGCACTTTGGTTGTCCTAATCCCGACAAATTGCAATAATTTGAAGTTGGAAACTCAGGCATTGTAATATTATTATCATATTGACCAGGCACTATTGCGATACACTGCCACCCATAGGATCTATTGTGCCCCTTTCGGTCTATAGTCTGCTCAGCACATCTGCTGACTTCGTAATGAACACCAACAGATCTGAAAGCATAATGGTGGATATGTCACCCAGTGATACCCTATGCCTACATAAACATTTCACCAAAACCTATCAAGAGTCCCACATGCACACAATATGTGTTCCGCTACAAACATCCACATCTCTAACCGCCATCCTTTTCAGATGGTCTCTTATTCTACAGTGGCTCGCAAGAAATTCCGTAAGGAGTTTCAAGTCCGGCTTGCCATACTAAAAAACCTCAGAACGATATCCAAATTGCGGACTGATCGTCGCCCTACAGTGGTGAAGTCGGTTTTGAACATTTCAGTTTTCCAAGCATCTGGCAATTTCCCAATTCTTGATTAGATTGAGGGTGGTAGTAAGTGGTGCTGCACAGCATATTTCCGGCCCGATATAGGGTGTCATGTAACCCTTTCTGGCCAATGCAGCCGCTATTTTATTACCATCTGTTCCACAGTGTCCACGTACCCAAAACAACTGGACCCTATTTTCAAGCATAAGCTTTTCCAACGTATTGTAAGAATATTTGAACAGTCTGGATGTCATACCATTCGAGCCAAATACCCTTAAGGCAATTTGCCTTATCCTTGAGCCCACTGTCCACATTGTTTTCCGCACATATAGCAATGGCCACGATCTCAGTCTGGAAGACACTCAGTGTTCTTCTCGGTTTACAGAAGCTGAGAAAAGGTTATTTTTGCTCTAGAGTGCATACCTTTTTCGATCTACCTTGGTTTTCACTTTCTTTGTGCGACTTTCAAGGTTGTCATGTATACAAAAAATAACTAAATTTATACAAATAGTTAAACGATGAGCATATTTTCAATAAACAAAATATACAAACGTATTAAAATCATACTCATTTAAATTAACCGGTTATTCGGTTTATTCCGTATCCGAAAAATGAAGATTTTGAAAAAACCGTATTCAACAAAACGAAAAAAACCGATTAAAACCGGTCGAATAATAACCGTCCGATCTCACTAGTAATTACACACAAGATAGCAACACTGGCCTATTTAGAAGTGCTGCAAGGATAAGAAATTGCATTGGTCTCGTCAGATGACTGGCACACATGTTGTACAATGTTTACCTTAGACTTTTAAAATCATAGCGTTATATTCAGGCCTCGGCCAATACTAATATTACTTGATAAGGGCATAAGTAAAATATGAGTAAAGCTCTCGTTCAAGTGACAAGAGATTGAATAGAAAATAAATTTTAAAAAAATATATTAATTTTTTTTGTCCTATTTTTCAAACAATTCAATTCTCGGTATTAAAAAATAAATAAAATAAAGAAAAAACAAAATAATTAAAATAAATAAACAAATTGGAAGTAAAAATATTTCAAGGCGAACTTTAAAATTAAATTATTTGCAACGGAAATCGACTTAATCCACTTTCAAATGGAAATCTTATAAAATTGTATTCAAGACTCATGCAAATTAAAATTAAAATACAAATACAAATAAAAGACAATTTATGTGATAACGTCAACAACAACAAAATATGCAAAAATGTTCTAAATTTGTCCGAGAGACAACGAAAATTTAAAAAAACACAACCGACTTCTATTGCTTTCTACGTAATAGTTGTTATTTGTTATAAAACACCATGTAATTGAGTCCGAAATATGTAAAAATTTCAAAAACTTATATAAGACTATCCGTTTATCAACTTGGAAAAAAAACTCAACCACACTTTTGAAGTTAACGGACTGATCGACATAAAACAAACGACAAGAACCGCTTTAACCGCTTAAATATATTATAATCTATTCGATACATTTTTCCATTTTTTCTTTTATTTTATTTATCGTTATCACTTTAAACTCCAAATCCAAATCGATTAAAATCAATTTTTAATGCTTTTCCCCAGTGCATTTTGTATTTCACCTTTTTATGTAAGACGGCTGTGTTACGTTTTGAAATCAACAAAAAAAAAAAATCTGCTCTTGACACAAGAACACAAAATAGAAAAAATAAGAAATTTCTAGATGTTAAACACCGAATAAAAAATACCCTAGACCGCAATTACATAGAAGAATATTCTCAACTATTATAATAATAAGTCATGCTATGCTACACCATTTAAGGGTCAAGAAAAATATAGTATTTACTAGTGATATATTTGATCAATAATGAAACTTCACAAATCTCTTTAATGATCAAAAGTTTTAAAGTAAAATTACCATTCTACCAGTGGATTATACAGGCAACGAGCTGAAAGCTGGCGTGCTTCGCTACCCTTATCTAAGCCACTATCTTATCGTTTTAGTATAGTCTACCATATACGAGTAGTTCTTTCCAGAAAGACACTGTAAAATGTTCACTTTTACTATCCTTCACATATACATAATACTGTACTTAGTATGAATGTAAGGTGCCACGCCCACTTATAGAATCACATCCCATTCTTGACTGATTATGTGTATTGTCCACAAAGTTGTTTCAATTAAATTTAGAAACTTCTGTATTAACGATCTCACGATACATACTCGTATACTAAAATCAATATTTGCTCTGTATTCCAGGTATCTAATCAAAAGTGTAATAGAAACCAAGCTGTTACTGATAAAAATTGTACACTAATAACGAACAATGATGCACAAACACAGAGATGGAGAGAACATTTCAATGAAATTAGTAAAACGTCACGAACACTACTGAGGACAGCGAAACAGTTGAGAACATAGATGAGGAAAACAGTTTAAGACAACCATGCAACCCTCCCAATCTAAATGAGATGAAAGAGGCGATTGTTAAATTGAAAAATAATAAGGCGGTAGTCTAAGATGGACTACTAGCAAACCACAGCTGAATTTCTACTGCCTCACATCACATCAGTATGGGAGGAGGAGAGGCTGCCTCCTACGTGGAAGAAAGGCATCATTGTAAAGTTACCAAAAGTTGGCGACTTAAAAGACTGTAATAATTGGAGAGGAATTACTCTACTTAACATCATATATAAGATACTTGCAGTCATAATACAGGGAAGGCTTCAGAGCAGAATAGACAACATACTGCGAGACGAACAAGCTGGCTTCAGACCGAATAGAAGCTGCGTAGATCAGGCTAACACTTTACGAATAATCTTTGAACAGTCCATAGAATGGCGTACCCCCTGTCTCTACTATTCGTCAATTTTAAGAAAGCGTTTGATACCATCAGGCGAACGGCTATATGGAAAGCACTAAGAACCAAAGGAGTACCCCAGAAGATAATTCGAAAAATTAGAGCGATGTATGAGGATGCAGAACTTTCAGTTCTTCACAACGGAAACATCAGCCAACCATTCCACACCAATGCTGGAGTTAAACAAGGAAGCCCACTATCACCTCAGCTATTTACAATCGTGCTAGATGACATAATGAGCAAAGTCTGTTCGAAAAGACGAGCGATCACATGGAGTCTCTCACGCCAACTCGAAGACTTGGACTATGCGGATGACATTTGTCTACTCTCGCATAAGATCTCCAATGTGCAGTCGAAACTAGAGGACCTGGAAAGATTGACTCGTAGTGTTTGGCTCGAGATAAACATCACGAAAACAAAGGCTACAGGGTCAACCAGTCGAGTATGTAGATAGCTTTTGCTGTCTAGGAAGTACAATGACTATAAACGGTGGCGCAGAAACAGACGTAAATAACAGGCTCAATAAAGCGGGAGCGGCATTTGGACAACTGCAGTCAGTATGGAGAAGCTCACATATATCCAGGCGAACTAAGCTCAGAATATTCAACTCATGTGTTACATCGGTACTGCTGTATGGCTTGTATCGAATAACATCACACATATTCAGAATATTCTGGCCTAACACCATAAGTAACACAGAACTGTGGAGCATGACTAATGAGGAATCCATACTGAAACAGATAAGGAAAAAGAAAGTGGGGAGTGGAGAATAGTCCAGAAAATATCACTAGAATGTCACTCGAGTGGAATCCCCAAGGCTCAAGAAATCGTGGTCGACCAAAAAGCACCTGGAGACGCACAATTATCCAAGAACTGAGACAGAATAACCTAACATGGGAAGAGGCAAAGTCAACAGCTGTAAACCGTGTTAGATGGAAATGCTTTGTGGAAGCCATATGCTCCCAAGAGGAGTAACGCGGGAAAAAAATTGCAGGTACCACGCCCACTTGTCCAATTTCGCCTCCTGCTTGACTAATGATTTGTACGAGTTATGAAGTTATTTAGAAAAATACCGAAACTTTAGCTTTAACCGTTCTCGAAATATACGAAAATCAATATCTAGTTTGTATGGGAGGTACCAACTCCACTTATGCAATCTTGCCCATTTTTTGGCTGATAATGGCATTGAATATGAAGTCGTTCAGACCAAATTCAGAAGCTTTTACTTTAACCGTTTCCAAGGTATACAGAAATAAATATTTAGTTTGTATGGCAGTTACCACGCCCACTTGTCCAATTCCGCCCACCTTTCACATATGATTTATATTGACTATGAAGCTATTTGGAACAAATTTAAAGGCTTTTACTGCTACCGTTTTAAAGATATAGACAAATAAATATTTACTTTGTGTGGGCATGGCAACCCTAAGTTGGAATTTCTTAAATTTATATGGTCTAAGTTTCAAGAAAATCAGTTCAGCCGTTAAGCTGTCCAAACACACATTCATTTTTATATATAAGATTTAAATCAAGGATGAACACCCGTTAAGCAAATTTAATATTAATATCAGGGTCTCTGATGAGAATCTAACCTATGAACCTAACACTAGCAGAATAGTACACTATCGACTACTACTACTCTACTGGGACATACAATACCCTAAATGTCCATTTTTCAATCAAAATCAATAATGTTGAAGCCCTGGTTTGTTTTTAAAAAACCCAATCCAGCTGATTTTATTGAGTTTTTTTATGGGGTTTTTGGATTTTATTGGGTTTTATAACTACTCGTACTTCCTAATTTCGTTAAATTCGGCAATATTTACAAATAATATTTATTTGTTAGTAAAATTACTTTGTTTTAGTATTTATAATGCAATTTTACACTCTTGGTCGGATCAAGCAGGTGTTGGTGTAGAGCTGACTGCAATTACTTCGTTTGAACCGTGCATTATGAGAAAAACGACCGGAATATAAAAAAGTTATTCTATTGCATGACAACGCAAGGCCTCATATCGCAAACGTTGCCAAAAGATTGTCAGAAACTCCCAAATGTCACACCCACCCTATTCTCCGCACATTGATTCCTCTGACTATTGGCTGTTTCACGAATACAATATCAAGAAATATAAAATCGGCTTCAAAGTTGGATCACCTCAAAAGACGAGAAGTTTTTCTGAAACGGTATGCGGAACTTGGCTCAGAGGTGGAAAATAATGTACACAGTGATTTTATAGATTTTTATTTTAATAAATTTGCTGATTACTTATCTTTTTTAAGCTAAAAAAGAGGATCGAATTAATGTGTACCCGCAGTGTGTAAATTATACTTATTTCTGTTGTCAATAAGTTACGAACTTCTTCAAATAAAGAAAGCCACCGGGTTTTTTTTAATATAATACCCAATAAAACCCAGGTGGGCTTAACCTAATGGATTGCCAATCCAGTTCTTAGGTGAAAGGGAGTAATTTTCAAACCTCTGACCAAAAGTTTGATTACGAAAATAAACGGACGGAAAGAGTGATTCTATCAGTTTATGCATTACAAACATCATCACAAATCTTATATGTGCTTATGTATTTATAACACAAAAACCTACAACAATAATAACAATGATTAGTGAGTGCCCACTGCTCAACACAAACCACGGTAACTAGAAATGTGTGACTCTGTATTTCTATCTTTGTTTGATTTTATAAACATCAGTCAGTCAGTCAGTCTGTCAGTCAGAGAATGCTCATATTCAAAAAAGGAAAAACAGAACATTAACGCTGCATAAATTGTCATAAATTACTTGGAAAGAAGAAAAAAAACAACAAAATATTGTATTTAAAAGCGTTTAGACAAATAAAATACAACAACAGCAACAACAACGCTTTTTGATTATCTTTTTCTTTCTTTTTATTTTTATTTTCATTTTCATTTCCATAAATGCTCTAAAATCGACCAATAATCGCTGGACATTTTCATACCATCACATTTAACCCTTTACTGGTACCATTTTTGTTTTGTTTTTTTATACACAGATGTTTAGTAATTTCGATAACAATTTCCGTTTTACCACCTTTAAACCAAGGGAAATTGACGTTTAACTTCTGAAAATCGAATAAATATTTTAATTCTTTTTTTTTTTGGAAATAAATCTTTAAAATTTACATGCATTTGCTGAAGAGTTTTATGATTTTAAGCCAGGGATGCGCACAAAGAGCGAAACACTTACACTGATAAATACACTGAAGTTACAATGCTGTAAAAAAATAGGTATTCATACAGAGTGTAAAAATGCATCTCTTTTAAATTAAAAAACACAAAAACAACCCAGCAACCCTGGTGGTAATATTTACGAAGAAAATAAATAAACAGCCGAAAAACTTCGTAAGCTGAACAATATGAATGAGCATCGCTGTTTTAAACCACTGCAGTGCTGTAGCAGAATTTTTCTTAAAACTTTTAATGAAATTTACATTTTCTTTTACGGAAATATTGAAAAAATTTCAAAACTAATTGAAAAGAAAACTGTGTTCCATACATATGTACATATGTACGTATGTATGTATGTACGTACATCATATGAGAGTATTTGGAACAATAATGTTTTGTTCTATAACATATAGACAAAATGAAACATAGTTTTCGCCACAATTAACGAAATATGTTTTGCTCCTTCAGCTCCTTCGTAAAAGTAAAAATTCGGTAAAAAAAGATGTCCAATATCAAAGAACGATAATTACTGGAAATTTTTGCCGGGATGTTGAAATTTAAATTAAAAAGTAAAAAAGGCGGAATGGACATCGCCAATGACAAGGCCATAAGAGCGCAGTACAAAAAGTCCTTAGCCTACAATGAAAAATAAGAGCTAAATTATCATAATTATTTTATTTTTCAATATAATCTTCTGAAACTTCAATATACTTAGTCCAACGTTTTTAGAGCAATTCTTTCCCTTGACTAAAATAATTTTCCGGAAGTTTCTCAAAATTCGAGGCAAACGTTTGTCAGCAAGGAATTTTTTTAAATTTGGGAACAGATAGAAGTCATTGGGTAACCCAATTACGCCCTCCCGAGTTTTATTGGATATTATGTTTTAAAAAACCCGGATGAGTTTATTTGCTTAAAGGTTTTCGTATTTTATTTAAAACAAAAATAAATATAATTTACGTATTGCTAGTTCTCATAATTTCGGTGCGTTATTTTAGTTCGAATAAGATAATGAATTAACAAATTACGTGTTACATCTTTTCCCCACCTCTGAGCCAATTTCTGAATCCCATCTTAGCAAAACTTCACGTCTTTTAAGGTGCTCCGACTTTAAAGCCGATTTTATATTTCCTGAAAAGAAGTGATTCGGTGACATGCTAAAAGATATTGTATCCGTAAACAGCCAATAGCCAGGGGAACCAATGTTCAGAGAATACGATGAATGCGACATTTGATCTTTTCTGACAACTTTGCAACGTGATGCCGAATGTTGTCATGCAAAATAATAACTTGTTCATGTCTATCTTTATATTCCAACCGTTTTTCTCATAATGCGCTGTTCAAACGAGATAGTTGCAGTCTGCTCCCATCACCGAGTTTTAGCAGCTCATAGTACACAATGCTGCCTTAATAGCACCAAGATTGCACCATTGTACCAACAAACAAAAAATATTGTTGAATTAAACGAAGTTTAAAAGCAGTTATAAAACCCAATAAACCTGAAAGGAACCATCAAAAAACTCAATAAAACCCGATGGGTTAGATTTAAAAAAAAAACCCGGGCTTTTGCCAACCCTGGTGGTTGAGCAAGTAATTCGTACTTCGTTGAATTTGGCCATTGTTTACTTGTGCGACGATGCGTTGTCGTGATGGAAAGTTATTTTTTTGTGTTGTAAACCAGGTCGTTTTTCTCGAATTTATTTCTTTACCTTTTTGCAGATAGTCGATTAATAAAATACCTTTGATTGAACTGTTTTTGCCTTCTTTGATGCACTTCTACCAGCTTCAGTCCATTGTTTGGATTGTTGTTTTATCTGTGGTGTATATTGATGGATCGATGTTTCACAACAGTTTTGAAACGACGCCTAAAATTCATTTTTTTTTCGCTTAAATCGATCCAAACATGCTTGAGAATTTTCATTCGAATGCATTTTTGATCAACTGCTAACAATTGCGACACCCATCTTGCAGAAGGCTTTTTCATCTGTAATTCTTGATGCAAAATAAAATGCAATCCATCATTTGAGATGTCTATTACACGCATTTTCACTCATCGATCTTCTAATACCATATCATGCACTATCTAGCGTTGTTACAGTTTTTGAACGTCCTCTTCGTGATTCAACTTCAATGCTAAGCCCAACTTTTTGCTGCTGTCCCGATAAACCTTTCTTATATTAATATTGAATCACATCACTGAAATTACTGAAGTTCCTTTTATGAACACCTGTTACTGTACGAATGAGTTGACAGATCTAAATGAAATTTAACATGTGTTCATATGACGGACGGAAGCTTCCATTATACCGCCATTACTATGTCATACTATGAACATTTCGTACTGCCCTCGTCAATAAAAGAAATATCTAAAACTGCCCTCCACCCTTCCAGTGTTGGTCCTTATCTTCAGCGAAAAAAATCATTTTTCACTCGATGGTTACGTTACGTTAACAAGCATAATTATCATATATGGGGCTCGAAAAATGCAGAAATGATTAGGAAAAAGCCATTACATCCGAAAAAAATTAATTTTTTTTTACTTTTTTATGCGCATTATGAAGTGTCATTGGACTTTATTTTTTCGCAAAAGACAATGGAAGAACCGATACCGTCAGAGCGGTCGATTAAAGCATATAGGGTCCGCCAAATATATTATTTTTTTTGAAAATGCTATAAAAAACAACTACTGAATATTTTCTCAAATTTCTTTTTTTATTTTAAAGTACAATCCTTCCGGTTAATAATGGAAAATTATTTCATTCAAATGGCTGGCTCGGCTAGCCATGCAGTAGCCTACACGATCGGTCGGCCTAATTTTTTAACACATTATCGATTGTGTGCAGCTGTATTTCACCAATGGCTTCACGAATATTGTGCTTTAAAGCGTCAATTGTCTCTGGCTTGTTGGCGTAACACTTAGCTTTGGCGGCACCCCACAAATAATAGTCCAACGGTGTCAAATCGCAGCTCCGAGGTGGCCAAACGACATCAGCTCTGCGGCTAATAATGCGATCCTCAAAAACAGGGCGCAAAACATCCAGTTTAGCTTCGGCTGTATGGCTCGTAGCGCCGTCCTGTTGAAACCAAATGTTGCTAATATCCTCCTCTTCAAATTTTGTTAACAAAAATTGGTTCAACATGGACCGATAACGATCGCCACTGACTGTAACGGCCACTCCTTGCTCATTTTCAAAGAAAAATGGCTCAATTATGCCTCTGGACTAAAATCCGCACCAAACAGTGACTCGTCTTGGGTGTATCGGCTTTTCAATGTATGTGTGCGGGTTTTCTTTTCCCCAAATGCGACAATTTTGCTTGTTTACATACCCGCCAAGATCAAAATGAGCTTCATCTGAAAAGATGATTTTTGATTCTGCAACATTACCATGATTTTCAAAGTAATCTCGCAATATTTCCCAGCGTTGTCCAAGCGTATACACAACCATATTCGTTCAGCGGAAGGATAAAACTAATTATCTGTCAAATCAGACATGAGCTAAGTGTTACCATTCACGAAATAAGCACTAGTTGAAAAAAAAAGTTAGATGGCGGACCCTATATTTTGAAAAAAATATAATTTTTGTCGAAATCACAGCTCTATGTATGTTTTATTCAATTTTACTTTTGAACCCGAAACATGGATAACCGTGTATTTTTGACATGCTTGTAAGTCAATATAAGTAATTCTCTGATAGTTTGGACATATGGTTTATGTACTTCAAGTAAGCCATCAAACCAATCTAGAAATTGTTTTAGTCTTTTCTGTAATTTGCCTACTTATCTTTTTTTCGTATATACTGACTTTAACAAACCTTATGAAATTATTAAAAATAGAATGAAAAGTCTTATAGAGTTACAGGGTTTTTTTGCAATCTTTAGAAAAATTCTGTGCCCAAGCTAACCGTTAAAGGTTAAGCGATACAAACAATTGACGCAAATAATGTCGAATAATTTTAGAACCTTTCCAATTCGGTAAAATGCATTTCATTGTTCAACTCAATTCAATTCAATTTTAGCTTTTTTGTTTTTGTTTTTGTTTTTGTTTTTTGTCACTAAATATGGATAAACGAGTTGCGTTCAAATGTTACTGGGGCTTATATACCAAATAAATTTTTAAGTGATAATAGTTTAAAAAAATGAAGGAATTGTAACGTTTTATCTCAAAGATTGAACACAAATATCATTAAAAAAAGACAAAGAAAAAAGGAATTCATTACGACAACAATTCCGGTGTACTTGGTATTTATTTAGCGTTTCTTGCATTTCGTCAAATTATAAAAAAAAAAAATAAAGAAAAAAAACTGACACAACGAAGAACAGCGTTGCAACGGGAGTTGTAAAAACGTTTCAACATTCAATACAATTGTGTGATTTTCTGTTTTCTTGCTTACCTCTGCCTTTGCCACATCATGATGTATCTCGTTGGGGGTCCCAACTCACACAACTCCTGAGTTAAAGATAAGATATCTTTCCTCTCAGCTTTTGTTCTTTTGTCTGGGGAAGACGTAAAATAAAAAAATTATAAAACTGAAGAGAAAACCAGCATTTTAAACCATTTTTTCAAACTCTGTCTTGTCTGCTACTGTAGATCATCAACTTTTTTTTTTTCTCAAAAACCAAAAAACAAAAAAAAATGTCAAATCGTTTTCACTGAAGGGAGATGGATAGATGTCAGAGTTTAACGCACATACAAAAAAGAAAAAGAGTTAAAAACGGCTGCTCCTTTTTCCCCATCCATACATCCACTCACTCACACGTTGTCACTGTGAAGGGCAGCAACTGGAATGAATGGATGGATGGTGGTATGATGGTATGGTGTGCGTACGACAAGCATTCAATATCGATAAACGAAATGTTCAACATTTACGATTACAATGATATCCGTTGTCTCCTCTATTCCATCACTTTCATACCGCAACCGCCACCACCACCACAATACCATAGGATCACTGACTGAATTTTGTTTTCTGATTTAAATCATTTTTTTCTTAAGCCTGCCTAATGATATTCAAGATTCTACCAGAACAAACCCTGAAAGAGAAATAAAAATAAAAAAAAATTCACGGAAAATAAAAAAAGTACAAAGCTTGTTGCATAAATTCAAAATTTTTAATGAAGTTTTCGCTGAGCCATTGAAAAACGAAATGAAATGGAAAAAATGGTTCAGAAACAATAACGGTTAGAAATCGAAAAAATCAATTGATTACAAAAAGCCAACACGATAATGATGATTCTTGATCAGCAACTTGAAAAGCCAAGACTGTTTGTTATATTTTAAAGTCTATATGCTATAGCTTTAGGGGAGTTTATGTCATTTCTCGTTAACAAAATTGTCAACTGTAGTGATAGATCTTTGCAATGAAATTATGTATGAAATTAATGTAAGAAATGTAATATGTTTAGATGATAGGACGCCTATTTATCAAGTTAAAAACAGATTTAAGAACGTCAATATAAGTGTCAGCACTACTAGAAGTTGCCCACAATGAGGGGTGCTATCTAGTTATTGATGAACTTTTAAGAACACTATCTGTAGCGAGCATTGGCTGCCAGGGCTATGCAGAAGACATTGTTCTGATAGCAGAGGGTAGGTTCGAGGATACTTTTTGTGAAATCATACAGAGGGGACTTAGAATAGTGAATCGATGTTGTGGGACGATGGGGTTAAGCATTCACTAGGAAAAGAAAAGTTCTTAGGTGAAGGGATATTCAACTCCTGGATGAGAAGATACCACCAAAAAAGGAGGTTACATATCTAGAAATAATACTGGATAGTAAGCTGTCTCAAGAGAAACTACACATGCGCTTATGGTGTGCAGGACTTACAGGGAGATCTTGAGACTGTAATATTACACTCGGTGCTTGCCATGATGATCAGGCCGATTATGATATATGGGCCCTTGCATGAGCGATAAGAAGGAGTTCGCTAAATAATTTTAAAGATAAATGTGCATAAGCATAATTGGGGCAATGAGAATTTGTCCCACAGCTGCACTCGAGATTCTATTGGACCTTAGACCGCTGTATTTGGCAGTGAAAAATAGAGCCATAGAGATGACAAGATTAATGGGAAATGAGTTGGGTATGAAGTTATGCGGGAGTTACTTGGATCAAGAAATTCTACGACTTTGTCAAATGCTTCAGGGCAAGACTGAGTAATAGGAGTGAGTGGAAAGCTACACGGATTGGTCAAAGACAGAAAGTGGTACAGGTGGTGGAGTGTTTGGCTCTAGGAGGGAACAGTCAGAACATATGGGAAATCCCACCAGCATATTCCAGGCAGAACGTTATGCAATTAAGAGATGTGCTCAATTGAACCTGGACAGGAAATATAGAGGACAGGACATAGCCATACTATCTGATAGTCAGATCGCTATTCGAGCACTTGGCACCTATGATGTTGAGTCATGGCTAGTTTGGAAATGTCTTGATAAACGGACCCGCTGGACAGGGACAATAGGGTTAACTATTGCTGGGTCCCGGGTCATATAGAAATTCCGTGAAATGAAAGAGCTGATGAATCGGCCAGAAAGGGAGCTTTCACTCCACTGGTGGTGTTAGAATACGTTCTTTCAACAAAAATGAGGATAATGAGAGGCGGGTACTCTTGTTCTCTGGTCTAAGACATTCCAAACTTTTGTTGGGTAACTATAACAGTAGAAGATTTGAATTCTACATAATAACATCCAGAGACAACCTGAGGATACTGACCGGGCTTTTAACCGGTCATTACAGAATAAATAAACATCTGAATAAAATAAGTTTAGTGCCAAGGATGTATCCTGGGTACATGTGAGGCATAGATGCACACTCTAGCAGGAAGTATCTAGGTGCCTATCAGATACTAGGTAGGGAGTTATAAGGAGTTATGGAGTTATCCTGAAATTCGTAAGGTATACGAGGTTGGGGGAGATATTATAGGGAAGCCCTATAGAGATGGAGGTCTGTACAATGGATCGAGAGGTCTTAGTTCCTTTGTACCTCAATGATAAAAATAATATTTAAGAAATGTGTATCCTTCCTAAGGTAACATCTTAATAAAAAGAAAATTTTATTTTTTTGCAGGGGGTGGGTCTGTTTGCAGAGTTATAAAAGTATGAAAAATGTTTACGGAGCTTACTCAAGGAACAATATTTGTAGAAAAAGCTAATTTTGTTAACATAAAGGGTGAACTAGGCACTAGCTGTTTAGGTTATCAATGACATCCATCATGGTTGTATCAATGCAGTCACAAAGACTGCCGCTTGCCTCAAAAAGGTGCTTTTATTATATTTTCGGCCAACAACCATACCTTAAGTTGCAGCTTCTTGAATATATTGTTACGTTTTAACCTTTTTAAAACGTTTGAGTTATTTTTTAATTGCGTAAAATAAAATAAATACTTTATCTTTATACAGCAATTTATTACATTTTCACTTAATACACAATTACACTTTTATTTACGCTTAAACACGACTTTAAACAAGTGTTAGCACTCTTAATAGTCCGGATAATTGTGACAGTGACAGACACACAAGAGCCTTGACACAAACCAATAAATTCCATAGCTAAGACTACCACTATACTAATTTAGTGTATCTTTCTGTAGGCATTTTTTATTTTCGTAACAATATAGAACATTGGCCAGCTGGTTGTCTGAATAGAATGAAATGACCTTTGAAGGTTGACCGAGAATCTCAGAAACAGAAAGGTTTCTAAAACGATGATTAAATATGACTCGGCAGGAAGTAGCTAATGCAATAAAGTGTAAAGGGTAGGATGGTAGATTATCGCTGGGGGAAAGTAACGTCTGCACTTTACTTGAACTGGTTCCAATGTGATACTTAACAAGAAACTAAGAAAGATAGGAACAAGTTGAAAGCAGGAGACAAAGGGGCAATCAACAAGATATTGTTACCTATATAATGATGCTTATATTCGACGAGTTATGAAAATTAATCCAGCAGTTTAACACATTCACAATGTGGTGACTGTGGTTTTATTTACGTTGTTTTCTTTCTGATGAGCCCATGTCTGTGTACTTTTATTTAATAAGAATTTACTTAATTAAGCCGAGATACATATGCACAGAAATGTGTTTCCAAGTAGAACAATTAGGGAGTTCCCTCAATCGATAAGCTGCACCCGTTTCTATTTTTTATGCTCCTTGAAAAGGACGCCCAGTTTAACACCGATTTCGAACGTTAGAAGCATTAGTCAGAGAAGGCTTTCATAGCATAATTACTTATAATCAGTCGCTAGCATTATTATGAGGTGATAATGCTGTTAAAAATTGTCAAATGGTCTGACCGAGATTAAACCGATGATGTCTTGGTTGATAGGCGGGCGTCTTACCCACCACACACAGAGAGACTAATGCTCTGAGTAGAAAAATTACATTTTGTTTATTGCGATGCCGGCGGCTATTCATCACTCTTTCGAAATATTTATTGAAAAACTCATATTGAAATATAAACTTGAAATGCAAGTTCTTAACTTACTTATTGTCTGTAATAGAAATTTTAAATCTTTTTAAATTTTAATTTATTAAAAAAAAATAATATGTAGTTGTTTTGGCGTCAATATATTGCCACCTATTCGTTAAACAAAACGTTGGTTTTTATCGCGATTTTAAGCTTAAAGGCACTTTGACATGAACTCGCTGTTAATTTAAATACTTGCAACTACAACAATAAGCTTGTTGCAGTTGTACCATAGCAGATTGTGGCAGGATAAATGTGGAAAATGTAGGTACTCGTATCATAGTTTTTTTTCTCTAGAGTTTTTCAATGAATTATTCTAACTGAAGCCAGTGTTGGCCAATCTAATCATCATGTGGTCATTAGTCAAAAATTTTTTATTTTGGTTTTAGCGAAAAAGTGCTACATAGCTTAAGAAGTTCTTAGGATACATTTTATTTTAAAATAGAAAATAAAAAAATTTTAAATGGTAACACTGTAGTTACCATTTAATAAAGAGTAAGACCAAAAAGTCAAGAGTATGGAATATAGTAAAAATATATTGAAATCCATATTGGTTAAGCTGTGACTGTCAATTCCTTTGTTAATGATCTGACTCAATTCTGACTTGAACAGCAATTTTGAGAAAAGAAAATAGCAGAGTGATCAAATATCATAACGTTTTTTAAGTGTAGAATGAAAAACGCCAATCTTTTCAAAACGTTCTGTCCCACGATACATAAAATTCTGTGAGCAGACTGAAGTTATAAATCAAACACAGCAAGTCATCCAAGACATTAAATTAAAAAAAAAAATCATGGCTTGTCAGATGAATATCACGCTAAGGTCAAAGAGACGAATTATTGAAAAAGACGTGGGTTTTGTGGATTTCAAATTTTGTACAGGGATTTTCAGCAGAATTCGGCAACGGCTCATAAGACTAAAACGATATTAAAGGCTCTCTCGTATATATATTGGTTTATGGTATAGCTAATTTTCCAATAGATGAGATGTATGCAACTATTGACGATTGTCAAGCCCGACTTAGGGCATGCGTAGAGACCAATGCTGACAATTCGAATGAGCCTTAGTTTAGTTTTGTATGGAGTATATATGCGTAAAACACATATTTTGTATGTATATCAGTAAATATATTGTTTTTTATAAGTATTAGTGTACATACTTAGTATGCTGCTACTACACACACACGTGTAAAGTGTAAACTTAAACCAAATGTATGAAATAAACGTGTTTTCATTTAGCATTGTTATGTTCTACTTGGGTGAGAGCCATATAATCCGGTCATGCATTAGATACATTCATTATCTGTTCATTATCTTTTAAGATAACATAGTCCTTGCCAGCATTACATAGAACTATATTGTACATACATAGTCCATACCTGTTTCATATAGAACCATGTTATGACTGTTTCGTCACTTTGTCACTTTGATTTGCTAACTGCAAACGTAGCCGTAGAGACACCGATGATGCAGAAAGCAGTGGACGGCCAAATGAGGCGGTAACACCAGAAAACATCAAAAAATCCACAAAATCGTTTTGAATGGTCTAAAAGTCAAATTGCGCGAGTAAAGATATCAAAAGTACGTGTTGGCCTTGTATTGCATGAGCATTTGACTATGACTATGACTATGACTATTGCTCAGTGTTGACCACAAACAAGAAAGTGTTGATTATTCAAAACAGTGGCACAAATACATAAATTGAACTTCGAATTGCTTGCAGATTCACCGTATTCACCGTATTCACTAGATTTGGCTGCTAGAGACTACTGGCTGTTGGCAGACCTTCAAAAACCGCTCGCCGGTAAGAAATTTTGAGGCCTATGTTGAGTCAAAATATAAATCGTTCCACAAAAGACGTATTGAAATGTTAGAGCGGCGCTGGAATGATTGCATTGCTCTTGATGAAGGTTACGTTGATGAATAAAGCTAATTTTGAACAACAAAAAAGTGTTTTCTTTTTAAAGCCCGGGAAGTCGACACTCAGCCCATGTGGTAGTCGATACTGACAGCGAACTGTGTGCCATTCATATTACTCTAAATGAAGTAATTGAGCTGTGAGTTAGAAAATACATGTTATTCATGGGAGACAGAACAAACTAGAGCTGCAAAACAATCGATAGTCGGCCCACTCGATAGTTTCAATAGTTTGCAAAAAACTATCGATACTATCGATACTATCAGATTCTTTTGAGTGCTACTTGTGGCAACAATATTAGAATTTAAGTGAAAGGGAAAGGGAAAGAATAATAATAAATATACAGTGTTGAAACAAATAATAGGGACACTTTGTTTTTGTCCAGTATGTCATAAAATTTGATGTATTGAAGATTTTGAAGGAAGAATAGTCCTTATATATTGCGAAAATTGTTCAGATCATGAAGTGCTCCAAAACTAAAGTAATTAAGGAGATCCAGTGAAAGAAAACTGCAGAGAATATGAAAAGAAAGCGTAAAATAACTGTCAGTTTCGATAAACTTTTAATTCGTACTTCAAAGCTTAATTCCTTCAAGTCATCAAAAAGCCTCAAAAATTAACTGATTCTCCTGTTTCAAGTCGCACAATAAGAAAAAACCTTATGGAAGCTAGACTTATGAGTAAGAGCCCTCGAAATGTATCATTTCTCAGCAAACGGAAGCAATACCTGCCATGCTATGGTCTGACGAAATGAAGTTTAATTAGTTTGGAACAAATGTAAAATCGTATGTCCGAACATATTTTATTTAAACAAAGTTATTAAGCTCTGTAAGCACTTAATCAACTACTAAATGTGGCAAACGGCAACTCCAAAACAAACCTCGTTTGAGGCGTAGTATACATCGTGATCGTAAAAAAGAAAAGAAAAAAAGAAAAAGCAAAGAATTGGAGAATCTCAAACAACAAATATAAAGAAAAAACTGGAAGAACTAAGATGAATACAGTCCTGCAAAAGAGTGTTGCACACACAGCGTATATTCGCATAGTAGCCTGTATCTCCTATGCCAGAGTGCTACACAGTTAGTGATCAAATCCTCCATTGATTTCTCTTTCTCACAGCAGGTTGTGCTGGTGCCAGTGTTGGATATACCCATTCCGTACAGAAGCTTACTACAGTCGCAGAAATTCAAGAGAGTTTCCAAAAATTTTCTTAGGCTTTTCCTTCCAGTTTTACAGCGAACTCTACCTCTTAGCGTCGAACCTTAGAAAATTTTTGAAATGTCCGAAGCCATTTGTGTCATTTCAAAGTTCCCTCAAGATAGATTCTGGACATCTTCTTATCTTGTTTTTTTGGGAGACTCCTATTGAAACCAAAAAATATAGTGGGTCCCGAGAAAATTCCCTCAACGGATTTTTAGGCATATATGTCCACAAGCACACCCAGAACTGGCTATATTTCTCAGTAACCAGGTTGATACATGCTTAGGAGATCGACTGACTGTTCGAAAGTACTTTGATTCTTACTCTTTTGTGTCTCTCATATCCTGGCACGCAGACTAGATTAATCTGTTTCTGAGTAGCCATGCTGTTAAGCGCGTTGTGACATTCCAGTACAATTCATACTTTGAGTTTAATAAATAGAAATTTAAGAAACTGTTAAGCTGTGTCCCAATGTAACTATAAAAGATTACAGACGGCTAACAACCTGCGTGGAACAGATTTTCGCAAATGTGACTTTGACTACGTACATTTAGTGACCTTCATATTTACTCTTAGAATTAGACGATAGTATCGATTGTGAAAAAAAAAACTATCAATGGTCAGCCAAAAACAAAACTATCGATACTATCGATAGTACTATCGATTGTTTTGCAGCTCTAGAACAAAGCGGCTGAACATAGTTGAACTCGTCGGATGATGCCCGGCAAGAACCAAAAACTACAAGTTTTTGTAATATTTTTGAACAAAACTTTCATAAAATTTTTTATTTTTTTATGAAATTTTTTTTTTTTTTTTAAATTTTTAATTTACCGTTTAGTTTTATAATAATATTTTCTTTTGCTTTAAGCTAAAGAACTTCTCATCGCTTGTAGACAGACGTCTAATACTCATATTTAAATATCTGATTTGTATTTCTTTTTTGCCCACAAATTGTGCTCATATGGTGGTTATTATGGAAATTCATAAAACAAAAGCAAAAACAAAAACAAAAACAAAAACAAAAAAATCAAATGTGCATTCATAGCGCACGTCTTTCTAAATCTGAAACTCTTTCTCATTCCGCCCTGTATTATTATTACAATAGGGACACAATCAGCACCCATTAAATGTATGGCGGGCGTATTTACCACTCGTTACCAAATTCCAAGGTGTAGTCGAAAATAAAAGTAAAAAACTTAGGTACGACGGACGTATGTATGTATGTGAACAATCAATACCAATAGATTTAAATGTACTCGACAATCATTATTTTATTTTATTTTTTTTTTTTTTTGTTTTGAGGCTTGCCGTTGTCGTTAAATATAATAAAAAAAAATAAAAATAAAAAAAAATCATCACTCTCTCTCTCTCTCTCTCTCTTTCTGTCATAAAGAGTATTTTCTAAAAACTGCTACAATTTGCTTATTAAAACACTTTTAAAAACTGATTATTACTACTACTGTACGTAAAAGCCGGACTAATGTGGCCAGAAATTAAATAAATTGATTTGAATTATTTTGTTTGTCTTTTTTTTTGTATTTCGTATTCTAGACTTGATTTTGTCAAGTTACACTTGAGAAATTTTAATTTTGTATCCAATTATTGTTGTACAAGTACTTTTGTACATATTTTTGATTTTATTTTTTTTTATTTTTTTTTTTCTTATCGTTCCGTTTCGCTTCGATCTGCTGTAATTTGTAGGTGATATTGGCGTATAATATTTATTTATGTTTGATTTTGTGTAGACATCTTGTTAAGACAAAAAAGAAAGAAAAAATATTTATTAAAATAAGTATCTACTTACTCGTATATATAGACAAGACAAATTAAAACAAAACTTCAATTTACTGCGGTTCCTAAAGCAAAGGAATATAATTTTTTTTTCGTTTTGTTTTCTATTTTATTTCAAATAAAAAGTAAAAAAAAAAAAAACAACTTTTGCTGCTGCTACAAAAATGGTATGTTTTGATGGTGTGAATAAGAATTAAGATTTGCATGCATGATAAGCAAAATGACAAAATGATTGTGATTTTTTTTCCATTCATTCATTCATTCATTCATTCATTCGTTTTAATAAATTTTAAACGTTTTTAAATAAAACGAAACGGATGACAACATCATTCAAACAATATTCCAGGCATTTTGACAAATTTGCAAATTGGCTACAATTTTTTTATTTTTTTATTTTATTTTTTTGCGTTCATACCAGTAAACATTATGAGGATCGTCCGTTTATGGCAATAGTAGTAGCAATTGTGGCAGTGACAGCAGTAGCAAAACCTTAGAAAGAACAAAAAAAAATATAATAATTGAAGAGCTTTGCAAATAATAATAAAAAAAAATAAATAAATAAATAAAAAACACACGAAATTATTAATTCTAATCATGTTATGTGGATTAATATAAGCAGACAACTTCCTGATAAATACGTTTAATTTTTTTCTTTTTCTTTTCTTTCGATAATAAATTTTTTATTGAGAAAAAATCGAATAATAATTTGTTTAATTGGAAACGAATGCAGAGAATACGCTATAAGTGATCAGTTTTTAAGCGGCTAATGAAGTTAGTCACTGTACAAAATTTAGTAAAGGCCAGCCTGGTGGCGAATGTCATCGTAACAAACGCTAACAATCGTTGAGCATCATCATTGACGGTGAAATTTCTTTAATGTCTTACATGACATTTTAAAGCAATTGCCCAACAGAAGTTTAGTGAGTCCAAACAGACAGTATCATCGAAAATCATTGTGTTTTATTCGTTAATGGAGAGCTGTAGCAGCTAAATCATGCACCGTTCAGAATATAGTCGACTCATAACAGACAATGTCAGCAACGTTATAACGTTGTAGTATATAACTCCCTTTGTTTGTGTCATTGCCACAAGGATTCATCAATGAACTTGTTCATTTATGACAACTTTATACGAATTTCAACTTGATACTTATATTGCGATGGGGGTGGCATCAGGGTTGGCAACCCACTGAGTAACCCAATTAAACTCAACTGGATTTAAAAAAAAAAACCGGGTGTGTCTCTTTTTTTTAGATTTTCGTAATTTATTTACAACAAAAATAAGTGCGATTTACGTATTGTGATTACAAATTTACTTGTTCCGCCAGTTCAGCCTGTAGTAGCCGGAAGCCCAATCTGGCGAATACGCTGGATTTGGGAGCGATTCGAAGTTCAATTTATTGTTTCAAAATCATCAACACGTTTCTGTTTTTGGTCAACAGTGGCCAAACGCAACACCCATAGTCATTTGCAATATAAAGCCGACACGTCCTTTTGATATTTTTATGATGTCATTTAACTCAAACAACTTCATTTTTCGATGATCCAAAACGATTTTCTGGAATTTTTTGATGTCCACTGCACTCTGCATTATCGGTGTCTCCTCGACCACGATTAAAGTCAGCTAACCAACGTTTTAGTATTATTTCTGATGGAGTTGGGTTCACATAACACATTTCAAGCCATTGCTGATGTATTTTCCCACCAAGAATCAGTTTAGAATTAAAACATGAAATTGTTCTTGATCCATTGTTCTGAAAATAACAAAAGTAATGTCACTCTTAGCGCAATAACTCACTAACTAATTAATAGAATATCCTGACATTTTAACAGCTGTGCTCTGAAGGTGAGCACTAGCTGAAAAAGAGGTGAATGCAACTAAAACTAGCGCCATCTATGTGTTACTTATCTTAAAAAACAACTTGGTTACTGCAACGCAAACAAAGTAAAGAATGCTTTGTGGAAAGCCAAATTGTTATGATGATTAATCGGTCGCCACTGGTAAACTATCCCCGCTGCAAAGCATATTTTACTTAAAAATCAAAGAAATTCAACATTTTTTTGAATTGGTAATCAATTTTATTGATTCTCTTAATAAAATAAACTTATGAACGAATTTTTTTAATGTGGTTGCAAAAATTGTTAAATCTTATAAAAGGCCCATAAGCGGAATACAGTCTTTACAGAATGATTTCAGCAGAAAAATGATCATTAGTGTGAATTGGGATAAACCTCATTGAAGAATTTATTACCAAACGAAGTGAGAAAAATATTTCGCAATGCTATAGTTAATATTTAACATAGAAACGCTGTTCATTAAAGGACAATTGGTGAACACTGCATGAAGTAAAGTAATCAAATATGTTTAGTGTCAGTGTTTTTCTATGTTTATTTTTTTCAAAGTCTCATGACTACTTGTTCGCACATCATTTGTGAGTAGAAAATAAATCTATTTTTCATATTCTATGCGTCATAGCATCTTTCTCCTTTGAGCTCTGTAAATTGCAATGTAAAACCAACAGACGCGTAGAATGCGTAAAAAAGCGTTGCCAGCATGCCACGACTAAACTTGGACTAGCAGTATCTAAAAGTGGAAAAAATTTATATCTTTGTTATATAATGAATTTATACTGTAAATGGATACATATCTGCAGCCAGCACTAGCTGCACTTGTAGTTAGCGCTTGGATAGACAAACGTAAGCGGCAAATATCTTGCTACCATAGCATAGAGTCGTTCATTACAACACCTACACTTTTTAAAGAGTAGTGGAAAAAATACAAAGTTATAGCCTTACTTTACAGTTCCTCATTGAATCTGATTATCTTCTCAAAACTTCTTTTTACATTGCTTTGAAATCTATCTAAAGGGTGTCCAAATTTGAGGTATCATTTTAATGTAGCTGCCATATTTTTTCTACTTCTAAATTTTAATTTTCAGCTTCTAAATAAATTCCGATTACTTAATATGGAACGCTATGCGAAGGAACAACTGTTTTTATTATTAAAACATGTTCTGAAAATGGCAAAAGTTTTCATGATGTAATTAGGAGACTTAGAACGAAACGTGCCATCAAGCTGATGATTGAGAAATTTGCAGAAACTGCGTCCGTTCATGATAACAGCAATGGAATTTATTAACGTAGTGGTTATTCAGCCGAGAATATAGCAGCTGTAAGTGGAAGTGCTGAAGAAGATCCAAAAACATCCGTTTGTCATCGTTCGCAACAATTAAACAACAAGTGATTCACACTAGAGGCTGACCAAATAATTAAAACCAGCTGATCACGCATTACGTTGGCTGTTCATTTCTTGGGCCATCGATAAACAAGAAGAAAATGAGAATTTTTTTAACAAAATAACCTTCACCGACGAAGCCCATTTCCAGTTCAATGGCTATGGCAACAAGCATATTTACCGCATTTGTGATGCAGAGAATCCAAGAGTTATGTTGGATCAATCATTACATCCACAAAAAGTTACGGTTTGGAGTGGTTTGTGGTCCGGAGGAATCACCGGACCATATTTTTTATAAACGAAAAAGGAAATGCCCACTACAGGGAGATGATCCAAAGCTTTTTGTGGTTTGATTATTTAGACATAGAGAATACATGGTTTCAACAGGATGGATCTTTTGAAACAAAAGTTCGAAAATCGCATTATTTCTCGTAGAGGTGGAGTAAATTGGCCACCAATTGCGGAGCTTTTTAAAATCGAAAGTGTAATGTAATAATCCCACAACAAACACTTAAAACCAACATTATCGAGCTGATATCAACCATTGACAACAGTTTGCTGAAAAACGTGATTACAAATTTTGGCAAAAGATTGGGAACCTGCCGAGCCAGTAGTGGGGGTCACTTGATCGCCAAAAGTTTATCATTTTTAGCCGGTACATATTTATAATATGATAATATGGTATGGTAGGTAAGACACCCGACTACCATCCAGAAGGTCGTCAGTTCAATACCAGGCCAGACCATCTTAAAAAAAGAAAAAAGTTTTTCGACAGCGGTATCACCTCATAACATTAGCTAGTAACTGGTTATGAGTATTACTACTATTGAAAACTTCTCTAAATGCTTTTGCCGTTCGGAGCCGGCGTTAAACTGTATTCGTAGGTCCCTTTCAATGAGTTTAAAAATAGAATCGGGTGCAGCTCATTGATTGAGAGAAGTCCCCATGTTCCTTCATGGAATGTTACAGAAATTAATAATATAATTTATAATAAAGTGAAATAAAGCGTGTTTTTTATAGAGGTATAGAACTTTAAGTTGGCATTACTTTTCAAGATGGAGACCGATCTAACAGCTGTTAAGTCATTTATTCTCAGTTTGGTTTGGTAATTCATCATAAATAGACTCACGCCTGAACAACGCTTGCAAATAGTGCAATTTTCATTTTTCGTAAGTGAATTTTTTTTGTCAATTTTTTCAATTTTCATAAGCGAATTTTGTTTAGCGATGAAGCGCACTTCTGGTTGAATTGTTACGTTAACAAACAAAACTGCCGCATTTGTAGTGAAGGTAATCCTCAAGTGTATGTGGAAACACCGTTACATCCACAAAAACTGATTCTTTGGTGCACTTTTTGGGCTGGTGGAATCATTGGTCCGTACTTTTTCAAACACGATGGTGGCCAGAACGTTACAGTCAATGGTGAGCAGTATAGAGCCATGAATACTAACTTTTTTATTCCTGAATTGAATAACCATGATGTCCAGGAGATGTGGTTTCAACAAGACGGAGCAACATGTCACACAGCTCGTACCACAGTAGATTTATTGAAAGACACGTTTGGTGACCGCCTAATTTCACGTTTTTGACCTGTGAATTGCCCTCCATGATCTTGTGATTTAACACCGCTAGACTACTTTCTGTGGGGCTATGTAAAGTCATTTGTCTATGCGGTAAAACCACAAACGCTTGACCCTTTGGAAGACAACATTCGCCGTGTTATTGCCGATATGCGGCCACAAATGTTGGAAAAAGTCATCGAAAATTGGACGTCCAGATTGAACTACATCCGAGCCAGCCGTGGCGGTCATATGCCAGAAATTATATTTAAAATGTAATGCCACAAGATTGTCTTTCGGATAAATAAAAGTCATGCCAATCGAATAATCCACCGTTGTTTTATTGCAACTTAAAGTTCTATACCTCTATAAAAAACACCCTTTACAAATCTTTTTAATATCTGAGAAAAAGTATTTTTTAATTAAAATTAAAATGATACCTCAATTTTGGACACCCTTTACTTTACACGAAGGAATAAGCGTCATTCTACCAACTGTTCAACGATTATGCTCAATATGTAGAGGCCTTTACACCCATCTAAGATGTATATCAATAATGATTACATTGCTATTATGCTGTATATGGATTATAATATTATTAATACACATTATAGGGTATTTAAATTATATTTTTATAATTAAACGTTGTTGTACGTGTTAATATGAAAATGTTAAAAATTTGTCATTCCATTTAAATAAAATAAGAATATTAAATATAATAACGATAGCGTTAGAAAATGTGAACATGATCATGATCATGATGATGATGTGATGATTATCGATAAAATAATTTTATATGATCATACGAATTAAAAAAAACTCAAAAAAAAAATAGGTGTGATCAACTAAACTTTCAAAAACAAACACATGAGACACAAAAAACCAAGAGAAGATATTAAAATATCTGTCGGTTGAGAATTTGAAAAGCTTACGATGGCCCGCTACTAAGGGCCGGGCAGCAGAGAAATAAAAACGAAAACGTGTTTAATAAATATATAGAATAGGCGTGGTCGTATATATGCTATTATTTAGGTGCGTTTCAATTACACAAACTTACTGTTGATTTTTAAATTAATTGATAATTTTCGCTAACGACGTTATAAGAGTAAAAGAAGGGAAAAGCACCCTTCATTAGCTGCTACTAAAGGCATATTTCAAATGAATTATGGCCAAAATGTTTACACAAGCAGAACATCCCATGACAACTTAATCCAGTCGTTGCAATTATTCTTTAGAAAGGGGGTGGTATTCATAAAGATTTTTTATGATTTTCTCTTTTTTACTGCAACGTATGCTGGACTTTTAAACAATAATTTCTTTCCTGCATTTTTTTTCCCCCGTTTAGAATACATGATGATAAAAAATAATATTAAACGGAAAATAAGTTTTCGATAAAAAAAAGCTTAAATTTCCTTTTACAAAACAATACAGACACGCTTTCGTTACACTGTTCCAATTTGAAAAAAAAAAAAACGAAAATGATAATCAAATGTTCTAAACATCCGGTATAGGGTCATGCAACAGCATACATTGGCCATTTACAACCACTTAAAAGTCTATATCTATTATAGATTTCGTCGTATAAAGACGTCACTGATGTTGATGGTCAATAGTAGAGGTTGCTGGATTCGAGAAAAAAAGTTAAATTCTTAAATCCATAAATATCATGTCGTTTATCATTAATTTTTGTTTTTGTTTTTTTTTTTCTTCATAAAATAAATGATTTGTTTCTGCTTGGCTTCCGACTTTTATTTTTTTCTTATTTTTTTCCCTCTGCCATAGCAAAACAAGAAATAAATTCTCTGAGATTTTCCCACAAAGCATTTGCTTAGTCTTGCCTTGAGAAGAAGGTTTACTTTTTAAAAAGGAACAAAAAAAAACACTGCATTTAGACCCCATAGAGAATTCTAATTGTTTTTCATCATTTATGGCAGCCATTGTACAGGCAGTCTGGCAGGCAGGCGGGCATTCGTAAGTAAAGATCACATTTCATATGATTGCTTTTGACCAACATGGCCACTTCCACTTTAAACCAGAGAGGAGAAGAAAAAAAGTTAAAATCGCCATTTTTAGCCTTAAAATGACCGCAGATTTACTAGCTAAAGTTGGCATGTCTGTCCGTCCCAACATCTATTGGGCTTTAACACTGGCCCAACAGATTTCTTCGTTTTGACGATGTTTGTTGGTTGGTATTGCCATTTTATAGTTGTTGGCAATAACTTTTTATGGAATTATGACTTGTTTCGTGTAAGTGTTGTAATGACAAGTTGGCACAAGTGTTGTTTTGAGAAATATTTTAAAACGCCATCACAACAGCAAATAACCAACTGTAGTCACTCAAGCAAAATACAATGAAAACGATTCTAACTAAACTCTTTAATGAAAATATTGCCACAGACATTGACTTTCTCATCTCATGTTTTTCTGTCTTAATAAAGGCAACGGCATCGGCAACGTCAACGACAAACAAGCAAATAATTTCAAGAGATTAACATTGAAAAAAAAGCAAAAAATTATTTTGTAATCGATAGTCCCCCCTATTAAATTCTCTCGAAATTGTTTGCCATTTTGGATAAGCAAAAGAATTTTCCACATCATAAGTACATACGAGTACTTATTTATGTACAATATACACATATGCAGCTCAGTATAAAGTGGGTATTTATTAAAGAATTGTTTTGTAAACAATATCAGGCTTTAAAAACAACAACTATACTATTCATTACACTTTAAACTGTATTTTGGTGAACAAAAATACAATTTTAGAAAAGGCAAAGGTCTATCAATCAATGTTCTTGAACATAAGCGATCCCCATTTAATTCTATTCATACCTCTGATTATATACAATGTATATACATACATACCATACATACATATGTATGTACATAACGAGTAGCAAAACCCAATAAGCCTTTGCGTAAATGATTGAAAACTTTTCACATTTGCATTAAAATAAAAATTAAATGGTGTTTGGAATAAATAGTTTAATAAGTCTAGGGATAGATATTTTCATCCCATCCAAAAAGCTTTCGATTAAACATAGAAACAAATCTTGGCTAAATCTGACGTGTAAATGGGCAGCCAGATCCAGAAAGGAAGCGTTCAGGAATTGGCGCAATAATAAATGTGACCATTGAATATTCTGTATATAATCTGGTTATCGCCGAAATTCTGCCGTTTAAGTCTTAATCCAGTATCCCATTCTCACTAATCACAGCTAACAGGTATTGGAATTATTCCACTTCAACTCTTTCGCGGTTAATTACCATTCCCTTTTCGTTGTTCTCGTATTTAAACGGAAGTCTCTGCTGGTTACTTAATCCACAAATAGATTGAGGTTGCTCTCTATCTCTGTAGCTTTGTATGCTACCTGTTATCACGGGTTGTAGTTTCTAGCAAACCGTAGTGCATAAAGTCATTCCTTGTTTGCAGCTTTTATATATATCATCGAGGAGTACAATGAAAAGCTACGGGCTCAAATAGATTGAGGTTGCTCTCTCTAGCTCTGTAGCTGTGTTTGCTACCTGTTATCACGGGTTGTAGTTTCCAGCAAACCGTAGTACATAAAGTCATTCTTTGTGTGCAGCTTTTATATATATAATCGAGGAGTACAATGAAAAGCTACGGGCTCAAATAGATTGAGGTTGCTCTCTAGCTCTGTAGCCGTGTTTGCTACCTGTTATCACGGGTTGTAGTTTCCAGCAAACCGTAGGGCATAAAGTCATTCTTTGTTTGCAGCTTTTATATATATCATCGAGGAGTACAATGAAAAGCTACAGGCTCAAATAGATTGAGGTTGCTCTCTCTAGCTCTGTAGCCGTGTTTGCTACCTGTTATCACTGGTTGTAGTTTCCAGTAAACCGTAGTACATAAAGTCATTCTTTGTGTGCAGCTTTTATATATATAATCGATGAAAAGCTACGGGCTCAAATAGATTGAGGTTGCTCTCTAGCTCTGTAGCCGTGTTTGCTACCTGTTATCACTGGTTGTAGTTTCCAGTAAACCGTAGTACATAAAGTCATTCTTTGCTTACAGCTTTTATATATATAATCGAGGAGTACAATGCAAAGCTACGGGCTCAGGTATTATTTCCAGTTCGTACGTAGTTGCGGCAATACCTATAGCAGCTTTGTATCTTTCTCAAAATGCCTATTGGGTACTGTTAAACAAACATAACTAGTGACAGTCTATGTTGATCGTCCATTATGAACAAAATGTCAAACAGTAATACAACAATAACAATAATAATACGAATTTACAATTCTGATGCCTCAATTGTTGTTGATTATTTTTTGTTTTTTTTTTTTTGTTTTTTCTTTCCCGTGTGTTTCCATAAATTTGTTGTCATTACTGGAGTGTATATAGTCCAGTCCCGTCCACCTATAGCACTGTTGTCTGTCTGTCTGTCCATATTGTATAGCGTTTTATTTATTTATTTTTATTTTTATTTTTATTTTTTATTATTAGTGTTCAAAGTTGGTTTTAAAATCAGACGATTTTAAGTTGATATATATGGCTGTCTGTCTATACGTTTAAACATTCATCCATTGGTTCATCAGTCCATCCATTGATATACTTATGTAGTATACCGTATAAAGTAAAATGTTGTTGTAAAAATTTGAAAAAATAAAGTAAATATTTCACAAAATGCTTACAATAAATAAGAATTTGTTTTTAATAAAAATTTACTCGTAAATTGTCAATCAATAATTTGTTGTTTTTTTACTATTTTCATTAGAACATAAATTATAATTTTTCGCAGGTATTTCGCTTTAACAATAGAATGGCTACAAATCAGTATTCAATTGGATTTCAAATTAAGGCGCCAGGTATTTTTTTATTTTTTTAAGATCCATCGTGTCAAATACTCAAACTCACAAATAATTGTTGCAAACACTTTCACTATCGTTCTCTTACCAAGAAAACAATAAATGATCAGCAGGAAAACCAAGGACGTGATTGTGTTTAAAGCGAGGGTGACATCGTTTACAGGTTTAAACACAAAGGAAAACAAACAAACAAACCAATGCACACTTAAGATAACAAATTATCAAATGCAAGTGCAAGTGGTTGTTGCAAGTGCAACTCTAACAATGAACAACGAAATATCCTTTAGCTCTACTGGTATTATTTGGAGAAAAAAAAAACATTTTCTATGTTTACGAGCATTTTTATTATAAAAACAAATCATAAAATTCACACGTGCAATCTCTTCACTCCTCTTTCTTTCTACATTCTTACAGACATGTGTCTGACCCAAAGTCCGTCTGTTTGTTTAGTCGTGTCTTGGTGCAATTCATAGGAAACTAACAGTATCCCTACACTAACGTATTAACGAAAGATCCACACGAAGTCCTGTAGGTTTATGGCCATAGTTTTAGGGGTGAAACGTGCACGCGATGTCCTTAAACTGATAACTACTGATACGGGCATGATTTTGAAAATAGTTGCACACTTAAAACGACTAGAAGCACTATTGTTGCATGTCTATTGTGTGATAGTCATCAAACTAACAGGTCATGTTTATGGTCTATTGCATGAAATAAAAATGAAGACAATTGAGTTATCACTGTGCTGGTCTTGTTAAATGATAATCTTGACAAAATTTTTGAAAAATCAATTATTGTTTTTCTAATTATTTGGAAATGCTCTCGAAGCCAAGCCATATACAAAATACAACGTACTTTTTTATTATTTATGAGGCGCTAGAAAATACTTCCGTTTTACATGGAAATAATTACAATAATTAAACGTCTATCCGTCTATCCGTCTACCCGTCTACATCTGCATCTAAAACGTGTCTATCATGATCAACTTTAACTTTAAACGCCAACAATTGCTTAATCAATATCCTTTCACTCAATCACTTGAAAGTTTCCATTTTATAATTCATTTTTATTGCCTGATTTCGAATCCCCGGTAACCACATTAAAGAATTTGGTAACAAATCTCATTTTGGATTTTTTTTTTTTTAATTCAATTAAGTTTTGTTGTTTTAGATTTATTTACAAAATCTTTACTCTTTCTAATCAACAACCGAAAATAAAAATGAAAAACTTTTTTTCTAGAATTTTCACAAAATTGTGGTGAAAATGTGCATAATTGCCAAAAAGGTTTTGCGGTTAAGTTACGGATTTCCTCTTCTTCTCTGTAGTCTTTGCTACACAATGTTGCACAAATCTTTGTTATGTGAGTTGCAGTTGCTACTCACTACTGATTGAATTTGGTTGCAATCGCTGCTGTAGTATTTGTTATAATATTTGAAAGTATATATGTATGTATTGAATTTGCATAAACAGTAATTTTCTATATTCTTTTACTGGTTTCTACTACGGCTCTTAACTGTTTATTTTATTTCAAAAAGACCACAATTTTGCATTTCTTTTTTTTTTTTTTTTGCTTTGCTTTTGGTTTTTAAAGTATGTGTTTAAAATGTTGGAAATTGTTTGATTGAAAATTAGGAAAAATTTAAATAAATATGTATTAGGATAGCAAATATAAGTTTCGTTTCATTTCTTGTAATTAAACCAAGTCAAAGTTACAAGTGACATTAAAAATTATTTTGAAAATTGTGGCAAAGTTCTTTCGAAATTCGAGCAGTCAAGTCGAAGAGTTAAAATTTGTTTCTTCTTCATATAAGACCAGCACCAAGGGGATGGCAACTACTCATGCAGTGCATTGTGCTGGTACTAGGAAAATAGGTTATTGGAAGGAGGACAGAGGGAGTGGTGTTTATGGACGTTAGATTTAAATTTACTCATGTCGTAAGTGGCAGGAAATACTTTCCAAAGAACGAATTCTCCCTATAATGCGTTGTGCGATTTACTGGACAATCAACTACAAAGGGATTAGCTCTACGAGAAATACGAGTACTACGTAAAAATATATGATTTTTTGGGAATTAATTCCTTAATTTCGTTAGAACACATTCCGTTATAGTACCGATAGAACAATGAAACACACGCCACATTGCGACGGTGCTTCAATGAATCGATAAAGTTGGCTACCCTACTGTCATTGAGCATCTTCACCCTCTCCTGTACGCGTTCTAGAAGCTCCAAAATAGACTTTGAAGCACCGGCCCATACATGAGAATTGTATTCCATTTTGGGTCGGATATAGGTGTCGTAAATATTAAGGAGATCAGATGGAGTGAAGTATTTCTTGCACCGTCTCAAAAAACCAAGGCACTTGAATGCTTTTTCGACACTTGAAATATGTGATCATTCCAACGAACGTCACAGTGAATTCTCATGCTCAGAGCAACAAGAGCATCTGATTCCTCAATATCCACATTACCCATTGACACAGATGACAGCACACCACCACGCCTGTGTGTTAAAAAACAAAATTAGGAATAGTAAAGAGAATGCAGTTCAGAAGTGCTTGGATCTATTAAGAGTAACTATTTTGTAACGTCGCTGTATGTCAAATAAAAGACGCCTTTGCATTTTGCATATAAAAGTACAGTAAGCCTTCATCTATTGGCCTTAATATCATACGGCTTAAAACCACGCATTTACTTTGCTTAAGATCACGCTAAGAACTTAATTTTTACTAACAAATCGCTTTTTTAAAAGCCCAGGGCAATATTTAAGAGTCTGTTGCCGCAATAACGTCTGGAAAAAGAAAATGTAGCTCCATTAAATAAAGCCATAATCCATACTATATTTAACACCCTTGTTTTCTTTTTATGCTTTAAACACATAGACGACGGCAGGCTATATGACTACACGACTTCAATTTCCGTTAGCAGCATTGTAGTCTTGTAGCCAGCCACTGATATATATGGGAAACGACATCTTGTTATGATGGCTCAAAAAAAAATTGACGTTTTGATAAATATTAAAATTTTGATCAGAACTATATTACCTTTTAACCCCATCCGGTCCAAGTTCAAACATTTAAGATACTCTATACTTATTTCCAAAAAGACACTGTTAAATTTCAAGATAATCATTAATTCTTATATAAAAGATGTATATGTATGTACATAGCTCGCCCTGTTATTAACTGATGTCCACGAAGTTGATTGAACCAAATTTAGAACTTTTACTTTCACCATTCTCAAAATATTAGAAACATAATGTTAATTAAGACCAAATTCGGAAACTGACACATATGCCAAAATCAATATTTACTTCGTATGGTAGTTACCATGCTCACTTATCCAATACCGCCCATTTTTTGCCAGATAATTTGTATTGACAACAAAGCTATTTGGACTACCATTTTGATAACATAGACAAATAAATATTTACTTTATATAGCCATAGCTCCTTCTTGACATACAGAGAGATACTGTACCAATTTCAAGAAAATCGGATCATCCGTTTAGCTGTCTATAAGGCACAAACAAACAAGCATACATTAAGCATACAGACATTAATTTCTTAACACTTCTTGATTATCAATATTTTTTTAGGATTTCTATGTTATATACTTATCTTTTTTTAAATTTTGTAACCAAACAAAATAGAAATAAGCCTACGTTGGCTACGGCAGCAAAAGTAGTCGTGTAGCCATGTAGCTGAGTGGCTGTCAAAATAATCGTATTCATATTAAGCTACGTATTTTATTTTTTGTTGCTTGTAGCCGGTAGCCTGTCGTCGTCGTCTATGTGTTGAAAGCATTATTTGCTTTTACTGCATTTGTCTGTTTTGTTGACACATACAACCATTGTAAGCCAATAAATCGTAGTTTTTCGAATCTTAAAGGATCATTCGCTTACATGATTTAACAAACGTTTCTAAATTGATTAATGATCGGTTAATAACTTTGCTGAATACCAGCTGCCATATAATCAGTGTGTTTAAGTCAAAGAAACAATACAGGCTTTGACTTCATTGCTAGGTCTTTGGAACGAAAGGTGAGACTTGGGGTCTTTCGCCGAGAATAACACTATGGATATATACCGCTTATATTCGGCCAATTGAAATGCTGAAGAAGCTACCACCATGGAATGAGAACATGTCCAACATCCGGTTTGGAGGCATAGATTAATTTAACATCGCTTCACCCCCATGTGATGAGGGTGGCGGTATATACCGGCGACAAATGCGTCGGGAAGTTTGTCCATTCAACGTTGGGTGATCAGAGAACCATCTTCGGCTCAGGATGTTATGCCTTTGGATCTATGCTATGCAAGGGGCTCAGGGTTGAACTTTCGCACCGGGGTTATTGGTCTAATGGGGCTTTAGTTCTGAGTGAGCTTGATCTAAATTAGTATACCGATAGCTCCAAAATGAATGACCGTGTCGGTGCTGGTGTTAATGGACCCAACCGAGACTTTCCATCCCACTGGGAAGTCTGAAAACATGTGCGAACCTGGACAATGGGTTCAGGAGTAAGACCATTAATATATTCTCCAAGGGCACTTGGCGCGAATCGTATGACTTCTAGACTGGTGAAATATTGCTACAACACGTTACAAAAGCTTTCGCTTGGAAATAAGGTTCAGTTGTTTTGGGTACCTGGACACTGTGGAATAAATGGTGATGAGATACGGATGCATTTTCCAGAAAGGGTCTCATGGCATCCTTCATTGGTCTGGAACCTTGCTGTGCAGCACCACTTACTACCATCCTCAATATATTGCCAGATGCTTGGAACTCTGGAATGTTCAAAGGGGATTTTGCCACTCTAGGGCGGCCATCAGTCCAAAATTTCGGCATCGCTCTGAGGTGCTCAAGTATGGCAGGTCGGACTTGAAACGCCTTATGGTATTTGTTACGGGCGGCTGTAGACTAAGAGCGCATCTGAAGAGACAGAAGAACACACATTGTGTGAACGTATGGTTCTTGATAGGTTTAGGGTTTCAGATTTTTGACTAGGAAGGCAGCAGATCTGCTTCACAAACTATAGACCGGAAGGGGCACATGGGTCACATTATTCTGCAATAGTGCCTGGTGGACATGATGATTATGATAACAGACCAACCTAAATTAGTGCGTAAAGCGTAACGTAATTTAGCACACAGTTTTTACGCTATAATAAGTAACTTAAATAAAAGCGCCAACGTTGTGTCAAGAACAGTAATGTTTACTTTACATGTTTGATAAAAATCGCTAAATAAAAATAATAAATAGATATAAAATCGCAAAATTGCCCTGAAAGCAGCTAATATGTCATTACTTAACAAAATGACAAATTAAAACAAAACAAATACAGTTGTTTTACACGCTGTAAAAATGAGAACTTTTGACAGATAACTTGCGATTTACTCTCTAATTTAGGTTGGTCTGTAATGAAGTCGATTGAACCCTAAATTTAGTATAGATAAGCAAAACGATACTCTACAACATAATAAATTCTTGCAATTAAAAATTCCTATAATGGTGGCAAGTAACATCAAACTTTTTTATGATAATTATCACTGTCATCATGACACTTTTTAAGAGAAAATAGTTAAAGTCGAAAACAATTGTTATTGACCTTTTCGCAGAAACGGCATAGACATGGAGACACTAGACAGACGCTGATGATTAGTGTTCATGCCATTCGAAAATTATTTATCATAATAAAAGATCATGTACAACTGCTGCTAAACAAATTATAAGAGAACTTCAGCAACTACAGAGTGATACAGCCATTAACCACAAAAACAAAATAGTCAACATCAGCAAAAAATACAAAAACAATTACAAGACAAGCAACAGATAACAGAAATAATAGGAATAGACAAAAATATTGTAATAAAATTATAAACTATCCATTCAAAGAAATCTTTCAACCCAACTATCGATGACAATGATAAAAGGAGCTGTAGAAAGGAAAAAATACGAAAAAAAAATTACTTGCAATTGATTTCTTATTTAACATGGGGGCTAATGATCAGTTAAGAACACTTGGACGGTTTGTTTTTCCTTTTTTTTTCTTTTTTAAATAGGGGTATGTAGACGTAACTATGTAGGAGTTTATATTGTATTTCTTTAAAATCATTTATTCATTTAAAAAATAAATCAAATTAGAAAAGAAACAATTATCTTAAAAAGAAAGAATATTTAAAATAAGGTAAGAACCCGATAATGATCTCTTACCTTTGGCAAATAGCACAGTGTACACAGTGACGAAACCAATGACAGCTAATAAAGTAGAAATCAATTGTTTACAACATTTCTACTTTTACTACATGGAAATGTCAAATGAAAACAAAATTTACGTTTGCAACAGAGTGTTATTAAAAGGAACAGCTATATTACATTAATATTTACTATCTCATGTATCCATACTCTGTAGTAAAATTTGTTGTATAGTTGTTGTTATTTTTGTTGGTGTGTCGTCACTATATGCACTGTGGTTAATAGATCATGAAGTCAAAAACAGTTAAATGTGGCAGGGGAATTCTTGAAAGAAGGAGATTCAGCAAAAAATTTGTGATTTTGAAAAGCGTAAAAAACTAATAAAAATGTTTAAACTCTTAACTTTAGTTTTTTTTTTTATTTAAAAATTGATTGGATCCAATTTCAGCATTTTATAGTAACAGTAGTTACATTCACCTGACCATGTTATGAATTAGAATTCCAAAATTTTTGCATACTTTCCGTTTCGAATAACTTCAGGCGAAAATCCGTCGACTTAAGTTGGAACGTATGTGTGTACTATGAGAACGATGGCAGTTATAATAACAGAGACACTGAGAAGAGCGGTATCAAAGAAACTATGTTCTATTTTGAATTGACAGCCTTAGATCAAAGCATGATATAAGAAATAGAAGGTAGTTCCACTCAAAATTGTTTGACAATAAACGAGATTCTTGAAGTTTGTTTTATATGTAAACATTCAAAAAAGCGTTGCCACGTGCAGAAGAGCATCAATTTTTCCCAGAAATTTTTCACAATTTTGTGTAATTTAATGAAGTTTTTGAAGTTAAAATATCATTTAGAATTTAGCAGCATAAGTTCCAACGTTAATTTTGAATACATAATGTACGAGGGCGGATTGATATTGAAGCTACCTAAGTAGGAAAAAAACATTTTTTTTTTTTTTTCAAAAACCATTCATTTTTCAACATAGTCTCCTTTTAGCTCAATACACTTAGTAAGACGATTTTCCAACTTTTTTATACCATCTGAGTAATACGATTTTGGGAACTCCTCAAAATACGCATTAGTTTCGGTAATCACTTCTTCGTTTGAGATGAATCTTTTTCCTGCGAGCCATTTTTTCAAGTTTGGAAACAGGAAAAAGTCACTACGGGCTAAATCTGGACTATAAGGTGGATGATCAACCAATTCGAAGTGGATTTCTCGTATTTTTAGCATCGTATTTAATGCTGTGTGAACCGGAGCGTTGTCTTGAAGAATGAGCACTTTTTTTTGTTTAAATGCGGTCGTTTTTCCTTGATTGCATCAACCAATTGATCCAATAATGCACGATAACACTCTCCTGTGATTGTGGATCCCGTTTCAAGATAATCGATGAGCAATATTCCGTGTGCATCCCAAAATACAGTGGCCATAACCTCGCCAGCCGATTTCGCTGTCTTCGCCTTCTTCGGAGCACTACCACCAGCTTCCACCCATTGCATCGATTGATTTTTGGTTTCAGGTGTGTAGTGGTGGACCCACGTTTTATCAACAGTTATTAATCTACGCCAAAAATCAGCAGGATTATGCTTTATCATGTCAAAACACCGCTGTGAAGTGATCTGTCGAACTCTTTTTTGTTCAACACTGAGCAAACGCATGGGTGCTTGCTTAAAGCTTTTCCATATGCAAATGTTCATGCAAAATGTTGAACACACGATCATATGATATGTTTACCATTTCAGCAATCTCACGGATTTTGACCCGGCAATCATTCATAACGATATCGAAGATTCGCCCGAATGTTTATCACGCTTTTCTTTTGTCTCTTTCGCCGTTTTGCCTTTCAAATAATAGTGTTTAATCACTACACGAAATTCACTTTTTTCCATTTTCCAAGAAACACAAAAGTTGCTTACTTCAAACGACTACAACAAATAAACTAATCGATGAATTTGGCTAAAATTTTAACAGCTGACGTTTGACAAAGAGAAACAATTGATTAAAGAGAAACAATTTATTTATTTTTTTATTTATTAAGAAAATTTTTGATGTACCACACTTGACCCATTTTATTCATTGTAGGGTTAAAATAGATTAATCAACTTTTAATGCTGGCAGCGCCTAAACATTCAAGTTTTTGGTTAATGACTTGGCTAGATTTTCTAGCAGGTGAACTTTGCCGCTTCTACATTGTAATGAGAAAATAAATGTTAATCGATTTTCAACGATAATTCAATGAAAAAAGCATATTATCGGCTTGTGAATTGACTATTTTTCTTAAATTCTGACTACAGATGTCTCCTAAAATACGTACGATTTTAAGAAATTTAGAGAAAAAGGTTCTTGAATGTAAAAAATGCACAAAGCAATCCATGGAATATATCGTAATACGATATCAAACAAATCTTAATTATCGTATACGATATGGGTTATGGTTTATTTGGGTATGTTTTTCTGCTTAATCTTCTTTCTTTCTAATTTACTTGTTTGTTTCTGTTCGTCAAATAAATTTGTATTTTTTTTATTTTATGCCTGTGTGTGTAAGTGTGTTTGTGTGTGTTATTGTTTTAACGGTAAATGGTGACAGAATTCATATGTGAAAATGATTTTTCAGCACTTTTTTTGACATTCTGATTCAAATATTATTTTTAATACGTATGTCGGTATGCCTTCGTAACACCATGGCACATTTAAAAGGTGGTGTTGACGGTTCGGCTGACTGTTTTATTTTATTTTATTTTTTGTTTTTAATGCATGTTTCTTAATTATCAATAGTTCTATTTAGTATATACCTAATCCTGTTTTAACACGATTTTTTTCACGATATCGTTGTGAATATATATAACGTGTAAAAACAGAATTAGGTGTATTTTATTAAAAATATAGTTCATGTATCCTGGGTCCATCAGAGGTCTTAATATTAATCCTGCCATGACGGAGTTAGTTCTCTTCTCCAGGAAATATAAATTGGAGACGTTTGAATTACCAGGTTGAACGGGGTTGAATTAAGACTATCTGATGGGGCCAAGTTTTTAGTTTTATTGGATAGGAAACAGAACTGGAAGGAAAACATCCTTTTGTGGATGAGTAAAGGATTCAACTCTACTATGCGGTTAGAAGCGGTATAAGTAAAATATGGAGATGGTGAAATGGATCTATGATTACTCCATATTCATAACTGTCCTTACTTATGACTGTATCGTATAGTGAAGAGCTCTGGAGAATGCTAGTCAGAGGAGGCTTCTGGACAATGTACATAAGTGTGTCGCTCTCGGCATATTTGGCGTCTTTAGGATTAGTTGTTAGGTACCGCTGGACAACCTATTTGGAGATGGCGGTAAAGAAGATAGCTGCTAGAAGCTTTAAGAGTAAAATGGAAGGAGGTTTTGCTAGAACTCTGGACTGTGGACATTCGTCCGGGCCTTACGGTCAGGTAATGGGACTTCAGCAGGAGCCCTTCGGCAGTATTTTCTAAAAGAGAGTCTCGGCAAGGTATTGTTGATAGGTTGTTGAATGGCCATTTGATCTTCACGGATAGCACCAAGACCGAGGAACAGGTGAGTGGGTCTACCTTGAGGACAGTTACATTAGACTGTGATATAGACTTCTGGACGGGTGTAGTGTCTTCCACGCCGAGGTCTTTGCTGTCCTTAGGGTAGCCGAGCTAATTCGCTTCGTAGTCGCTGTTGAGGATAGTGTATCATCTATATAGACAGTCAAGCTGCTATTAAAGCGCTCCTGCATGTGTGTAGCCTCAAACTGTGCTGGGCTCCTGACATAGTGGCGTACTGGGGAATAAAGCCGCCGATGAACTGGCGAGAGCAGGCGCGGCCAAGTGTATTGAACTAGCGGTTGCAACTTTGTGAGCTAAGTGGGTAATTGGGCCCATTGTAGAATGTAAATGTTGTGGATAGGCGAGGAGATTGTTGGGTCTTAACCGCTCTAGAACTGGATGGGTCCTTAATCTGAGAATGGAGTTCCTCTGAGAGATTTTCTGTCTCTAAAGGCTTTTGTGCTCTAAAGGCTAGGACTGGGCTTTGGGAGACGGGCACCCCTTAATATTTGCCATGTTTCTGAAGATATGGTGGAGCCTTCGTTCTCTTTTTCTTTTCTTTCTCTTTTTCTTTTTCCATATTTGTCTTTGTTAAGAAATTAGTTGTTGTAGAGGCAATACTACCTTGTTAAATGTGCCTCAAACAATAGTTAAACATTTTCGGTAAATTTTTTTCCGAACTATTATTACATCAACATTGTTTGCAACAGTGTTGTATTATTTTAACAGCACATGAGTTAATTTATAACAGTGTTGTATTTGGTTTTCAAACCAAAACCGCCACATTTAAATTTGTCTTGGTAGAAGATATTTTTCCTATGGTAACCAGTTTTATTTTGATTGATTGTTGGCTTTTTATTTACAGTTATTTTTTGGCGTTATTGTTGTTAGTTTTTTTTTCATTTTTAGCTATTGTTTGCATTTAAATCTGAAACAAAAAGAAAAATAATTAAATAAAATATGTAATAAATAATATATATAAGATCAAGAATCAAAACAAAAATTGTGTCAAAAAATAAAATAAAAAAGGAAATCTACTCTAACAGAATGTGGTTCAGAAAACAAGAAAAGTTTACATTTGTATTTTTAATCAAATTGAATCAAATTGACGAGAAAAATTTCAATAAAAACCATTGAAAACATATTTTTAAATATTTTGTATGTAAAAAGAAAGAAAATATATTTTTAAAAGTTTTAAAAGGCTTTTTGATTTATTTTATTGTGCCTTGATTTAAAAGACAATAAAATGCCAACTGTTCCGGAACGCAATTTTGGTCGCAATAAAAACAATCCCGATGATACTTTATCTATATTGGGTTCACCACAACCACAACGTAAGCCCTCTCGTCCTGAGGTTGCGGAAATTCATATGAAATGGACACCGATGGCAGGTTGCACCGCACCACCATGTAAATACACTTTTTGGTGGTCATCGCCGCCTAAAACGGTGGGACGTAAAAGTGCCAAGCAACAAAAGTAAGTACGAATTTTATTCGTTTCTATATCTTTTTTTTCCAATGTTGTAACAAGTATATGTTGTTGTTGTTACAAATGTTGTTTTGGCAAAAAATGTATGTGGCAAAAAATTGTGTGTGTTTGTTAAACATTACAAAGGTTTTATTACACGTTTTAGCTAAATGGTGCTAAAACAAACGATTTAATCTATTAAGTGTTAAATAAACAACAACAATAACAACAACAGCAATTGCTAAAGGCCAAAATAACTTGAAGGTCAGTGAACTTTTTATGGAAGTACATATATACACTTGCCAGAAAAAGTTTGCGTACAACAGTGTTTAAAATATAAATTAGAGCTAAAAATATGTTAAAAATATGGTTTCTAAAAAAGATTTGTACTTTATTTGAAGGTTGTAATCCAGTCTTATTTTATATTAACTCACTAAATTTTAAAAAGATAAATTTTAAGAATTACAACATTACAACAATTACAATATGTGATTCAAAATTCACTTCAGAAAAAGTTTGCGTACAAAGCAAATTTAATTATTAATTTTTTCTTTTTTGTCTAAAATAATACTATTTTATAACTTGTAGGGTAACCTTTTCGCTTTAAGACTTCTGCTAAACGATTTGGCATGTTCTCGAATCCTACGCTCAAGTAAATCCCAAAGGTGCTCCATAGGATTGAGATCTGGTGATTGTTGGGGTGTATGAAGCTGTTTGGGTACATTATATAGCAGCCAAAGCTTAACAATTTCAGCCGTATGTTCTGGGTCATTGTTTTGCTGAAGTATGTAGCCTTCAGACAAGCCCAGTTTTGTTGCACTTTCTTTTAAATTGGCTTTAAGAAGGTTAAGGTAGATTATTTTGTCCATTGTTGAATCTATAAATTTAATATTGCCTACACCACTGCTAGCCATACCAACCCAAACCATTACACCACCACCACCGTGTTTAACTGTAGCTGCAAGATTTTCCTTATTAAGAGCTGTACCATTTTTTCTCCAAGCTAGCTTACGTCCTTTAATTCCAAAAACACAAAATTTGCTTTCATCTGAAAAAATAACCTTTTCCCAAAACTCTTGTGGCTTGTTAATATGCTCTTTAGCAAAAGCAATTCTTTTCAGTCTGTTAGTAAGAGATAACCACCTTTTTTTAGTATTTTGCATATGGTATCACTGCACACCATCTTTTGAAATCTATTTTCAACTTCCTTAGCGATATCAGATGCTTTCAATTTTGGATTTATTTGCACTAACTTAAAGATATAACGTTTTTCTCTTTCAGTTAATACAGAAGGTCTTCCAGATCTAAGCTTTGTATTAGTGGATCCAGTTGATTTGTAATTGTCAATAACTCTTTGTATGGTAGAATGTGTTCTTCCCACTATGTTTCCAAATTCTCGCAAAGTTTCGCCTTCTTTCCAGAACTTAACTATTATATCCTTTTCTCCCTGGTTAAGTGCCTTTCTGGTTGCACCCATTTTAATAAACATTTTATAAAATACTTGAAAAATCTTTACAAAATACTTGACAAATCTTTACACTTATCAGGAATGCTAAGTTTTTGCATGTTCAGAACTTAGGGAAAAAAGGGACTTCCCATACGCAAACTTTTTTTGTACGCAAACTTTTTTTGATGTGAAAATGCCATATTTTTATAAAATTTACAAAACAAATAGTTACCACATGGTTGATTATTCTTAAAAGTAAGTTCAATATATTATGCACTGTTGTAGCTTTATTATTTGAAAAAGAAAATATTAATTCTAATTTATAAGAATAAATACGAGTGCTTCAAAGTTTTAGTTTGCTTTGTACGCAAACTTTTTCTGGCTAGTGTATGTATTTAAATAAAATAAAAATAAAAATCAAGTAGGGAGCCACATTACATATGTAGTTACATTGTATTTCTAAAGAAAATACTTGTGGAATAGTTGTGAAAATACTTTCATACCGATTCAAAAAAAATTATGTTTGGACATCGATACGCTTTAATTAATTAGACAGAGAAGCACGACTTATATGTATGTTTTAAAAGATAATATACACAAAGAAATCAGTGAGACATACAGCCTTATTACGAAAATTGCAGGGGAAATACGAGTAAGTTCCATGATAATTCATTCATCATCATCCCGGCAATAAAATCTTCCTATTCCAAACAATCAGGGAGAATAGCTTTCGGGAAAGGAAATTTCGAATTTTAGTGTTAAAATTTATAAAAAATTAATTTTAGATCATACCTCGGGGTAAAAGTTATAATTTTTTTATCATACACTTAATATAGGAAATTTATTAAATTGTTACCCCTAAAAATATGTGAAGAAACATGAGAAATATTTTTTTATATATTCAATTTGTTAAAAGTACGTCCTGCGTAACCGATTTCGTTAAATTTTTGTTAAACACTGATAGATTCAGCTAAAGAAAGTGCAATAAGATATATGCACTTTTTTTCAAAATTAGATCTGGGAGATCTAATTTCATGAGTTTTGTTTTAAAATGATATTCTTTCTTATTTTGAATCAAAGTTTGTTTATTATTCAGAGGTAGATTTTCAAATGCTGCTTTTTAGAGGTTAATAAAGGAGTAAAAGAAGAATTTTGAGTTCATACTTTATTCTTACAAAACAAGTAATTATTACGGTACATCTTGGTAACAATATAACATACTTGTTTAATAAGGCTTAACCTGTTGTTATGCCTTTCTGACTGCTGAATAAAAATTACTTGATGTTATGACCTTTAAAAAATAAAAAACTATTCAGATTTGTTGATCGTTAGGCCGCTTTTTGCATATCATATGAAAATATTGACAAACAGATGGTTCATACTAAGATTCCTAAGAAACTTTGGTTGGGTAAAGCTAAAAAAAACTGAAATACATTTTCAAGCAGAACTCCCTTACAGTATTCTGAGGAATTTTTTCCCAAAATTTTTCATCATATTCTCTCTTTATTTGACTTTCATAATAACTACTTTTTTCCCGGGGAAAAATTTCTCATTTTCGAAGTTGTTCAGAATAAGTGAAAAGGGAAAAGAGAAAAATTTTCCGAGTAGATTTTATTCATAATAGGCCTACTGGGAATAGAAAACAAATTGCCAGGGCATTGTTGCTCTTGATAAGGCTAATGATTAACTTTTCCTCTTCAAAAATTAACAACGTGTTTTTCTAAAGAAATTAAATAAATCCAATGTCATCGTAGTTCTAGCAATTTAGTTAGTTCATTAGAACAACCCATTTTTTATTTATTTATTTTTTATTGCTTTGTTCAAAAGGTCGGGTTGAGGTTGCAATGTGCTGATAGCTTGCGTGGAGTCTTTGATCCATCAACTTCGAAATTTGATCAACTTTTCCAGACTTAACCTGGCCGATCAGAATACAGTGCATGGCTGCTTTGCTAAACGTCAGTATGCAACATCAAAGCAGTATTCAAATCAAGCATTAATACTTAACAATACTGCGATTCAAATGCATTGTCATGTTAAACTTTGAAAAACTTCAATTTTTTTAAATTAAAAGTTTTATATGAACCGATGTTTTTAACTCTCTCTTTCCGCCATTGTTTATAAAAAACATTATCATTTTTAATAATACACAAGTTGCTTTTTTTGTGGATCAACAAAAAAAATGATGTCTTTAGGAATGCAATGTTTTGTCAAAGTTTGCATGGTTGTATTAAGAAATGCAGCCTATTTACAACCATGTAATTTACAGAACGGAATCTAGCAAACTACTCCTAGAGATCGGCGGTTTCGTTGAACACAAAAAAAATGTCAGAAAATTTTTTTTGGCAAAAAAAAAACCGCGATTACTTTTTATGTGACTCAATATGTCTCTTGTCTTTAAGTCTACTTCTTGCAAAACGGCGTTATACGTACATTTCCACCTAGTGCCTACGGCTAAACACCGTGTAAAATTAATTTTTCTATTTAAAAACGAAAAAAAGTTGGGAAATTTATGGATTCATACATCAAATGCAACTGCCAAATATATTTATCTGTTTACCCAGTAAACATATGCAGCAAACAATTGAACTAACGGTTAAAAGAACCCATCTGTTACGAAATCAGGAAGATCTGGCTGAAGAACAGAGAACGCATACATATGTATGTATGTATGTATGTATGTGTGTATGTATGTATATATGTATTAGCAACCGTGTAGGGGTTAGTTGGTCCTTGGAAAACATGCCCAGGAGCCAATGATCGCATATAATGATCTCTGCAATGATAAAGAGGAGAAGTCGATTGAAAATTGCCTGGCATTTGAGTTAAACCTGACTTTGTCCAATTGGAGAAGCTTCGCAATGGGCGATGTAGACTAGTCCCGTGCCATTATAAAATTGTTGTGCTGGTTGGCTGACCGATGAATAACAGACAAGCAGTGCCAAACGAATCTAACTTAACCTAAAGCAGACTGTGTTATCCGTTCAAACATAATAACAAAAATCTGTAATCGCTGACAAACATCAAACGGTAAATAAAATTATTGTCGTTCTTTCCCCGCTACAGAGACAAAACGATATCTTTGATTCTTTGTTGGAAGTAAACAAAATGTGATCAGTTTTCCAATTCAGTAAATCAATTTGTCATCTATTTCATATTGTGAGCTTCGAAAATAGTAGTAACCATTCAAGATTTTATTAAAACGTCATAAACGCCAATAATAAGAATTCGTAGTGTAAACGATTGGGTTTTCGTCCCAACCGCACTTGTGTTGACCACATAAAGACATTCAGAATTATCATCGAGCAATCAGTCGAGTGGAAAACAGCCTTACAACTCCTATTTGTAGACTACAGTACAGCATTTGATAGCATAGATAGAGCCTGTATCTGGGATGCATTACGGCGGAGCGGATTAGTGCCTAAGCTGATAAGACTTATAAAGACACAATACTACGATTTTAGTTGCAGAGTTCTCTGCAATGGTAAAATATCACACAAATTCAACACCATCTGCGGATTACGTTTAGGGAAATGAGACTATTTCTCCCTTATTGCCCCTAATAGTTCCAGATGAAATCCTAACGCGTGCAATCAATAATGGTGAATACCATGGAATCCGATGGAACTTCCAACATCATCTGAAAGACATATGTCTTCTATCATCAAGACAAAGTGTTATGCAGAGAAAAGTACATATCTTTCCCGCATCGCATACAGCTAGTTTAACGTTCAACTCCATGAAGACGCAAGGTCTGAAAATAAATTCGCTTGACCTTGACGGTAATTCTAAATTCGGTGACGATATAACAGAGAATGTCGACTCTTTCAGCTACCTTGGATATGTAATCCAATTTTGAGCACCATATCTGAGGCGCAAGGTGCCTTTTGACAGCTCGGGAAAATTTTGAGATTATCTTCTATATCAATCGGTATGAAAATTCAATTATTTATCTCAAATATAAAACCGGATCTGCTGTACGGGTGCGGAACGTGGCTGATGACAAATACTTGAGTTTGAGAAAGATCCTCGAGATCTGGTGATTAAAAACAATATCAAACGCGAAATTGTGAGCCAAATGTAAACAAATCACAATACATCTGGGAATCAAAAAGAAAAAGTGGAATTGGATTGCGCACATTCTACGGAAACAAACATCCGAGATTTGCAGACAAGCTCTCAAATGGTACCCACAAGGCACCAGAGCACGAGATAGACAGAAACTCACATGAAGCGCACAATAGAGAAGGACATATGTACAACAATTAGGATATTCTTTCAACGAGGTGAGCAGCGTAGCGAAGAGTCGAAATTTTGTTGAGGCCCTATCCTATAGATACTAGAATACATAGCGAAGGCGTTTAACAAAACTTACTCAAAAAGTATTGAATATTCCCACATTCTTTTACATTTTTATTTCATATTTGATGCTATCGTAGGCTATTACATGATCACTTCGAAATAAAGTTTAGAAAATTAAATGCGTCCTAATTCGTCAGACTACTCGTAAGGACAGAGCGGTCAGTGGAACAATCGCTGAAAGGGTCCACAATGATTAAGAGTCAACCTATGATATACACATACATATGTATATAATATATTCATATCAACCAATCGATACGAGAATATAAGAACATCACATAGGGATTTGTTTTAAAAGAACATTTCCTCAGAATCGAATTTCTAACAAGTCAAATTATTCACTTTACTCTTACGCAATCATGCGATTGCTCCACAACCAATACTGCCCAATAAGTTTTCCTTATTAACACTTTCAATGCTACAAAATAAAATAAGTCCCTCTCTAGCAACAACATTGTTAGTCAAAACGGAACTTAGTTCATTCGTATGTACTTGTGTTTCAAATTTGTGAAAGTATCTCCAAAACCACTTCTAAGAAATAAAGACCGTAACTGAACTTCTTAAAATATTTTCCATCAAAACGTCAACTAAAGAGAATTTGTTATTTTTATTTATAAAAAGCATGTGTAATCGATTTTCTTAAAATCATACCCTAACTTCGTAATACGAAACTCAATAAATACGTTGGAAAGAAAACTTTACATTTTGTTATGCCTTAGGGATAAGAAGAGGGATTAACATACAAGTCACTTAAGACCATTATTTAACTATGAAGTTGGAAAGGGAATAAAATACAAATGCTGTCAATTATGTCACTGACATTGAAAATTTCCAAAGGTTTCTTTTTTAGACGTTGGACACGGATTGCAGGCACAGAGTTCAAAGGAAGTCATGGATTTAATATATGCGAATGTGTAAATCCGAAAAAAGAAACAATCGAAGGAACTTCATAATAAATGAAAATTTGTATAATTTATTACACGTTAAGCACACAAAAAACAAAAAGAAAGAAATATGAATGAAATTTGCATAAACAGCTATGTATTATATGAAGTTGGGCATAAAACTCTCATACGAACCGGTCTAGTGGCCAGTTATTGAGGAGAACTACACCGCCAGAAAAAGAGCGAAACTAATAAACATTCCATTTGATGGCATCCAACCCTCTTTTCTCAACAGCTGTTTTAAGTTCCCTTTTGCTCGCTAGAAATTCTGCGCAATTACAGTGAACTGCCTTCGAAGACCTCAACTACCTACTACCGGCTGACAAGAATACTTTCCATTTTAAAATGTTCTTTCGTTGGTCGTTTTTTTTTTTGGTATTGACCATCGGTATTTTCCTTAGCCAACTTACGAGCAAGCGAACCAGCTTGATATCGTAAACGGCATGTGTTTTGGTCATTTCGTGACTAAGTGTTGACCGTGTAACATTAAGCAGTTGGTAGTCGCGGCGTTTACGTTTAATATTTTTCTATTTTACCACAAAGCCGGCGGTTGTATTCAATTATTGATTTCTAAAGAAAAAAAACGTAAAACAAAAACCAGAAACTCTGCACAAGAACTAAAGTGTCCTTTTTTCGTATGCTTGTAAATCGTGTTATTGTTCCGTCCTTAAACCAGTGAAAAATGTGAAATACGCAAAGAAAGTTTTTTGTATCATTTAAAAAAAAAATTCGTAATAAAAATATAAAAAAATAAAAAATAATGCAAAATTGGGAATCCAACAAAGAGAACACAAATCCAGATCACTTCCTTTCAAATTCTTTTGAAACCACCACCACCTCCACCACCACCACAACAACAGCGACTAACCCAGCAAACCTTTTGAGCACAAATACTTTAAACCTCCATAACAATCAAGCTGTAGTTGATAAATCAGAACTAAATAACGAAGTTGAGGACTTAAATTTATCTACACGTGGCGCCACCAGACCGAAATTTTCTTTTGCTGCAGATTACGCACCCAGACAACACCACTTCTCTGGCTTAACTTCATCATCTTCCTACGATTACGCGGCGCATTTACCTATACCATCCTCTTCATCTTTTGCTGTTCTTAACCACGATTACAATTTATCTAATACGTTTGCCAACAAACCCAACGCCATAGTGCACCCCATTAGGCGAACAGAACAAGCGGCATTGCCGAAAAATCATAATAATGACCTTAGGCAAGAGCTTAAGGTTACTGGCTATAATCCCTTGTTGTCGGTAGCATATTCTCAATCGGGTAACTCGAATACGCGTCAGTTTGCCGAGGAACTTAATCGTAAATTGAGCCATCTCAGTTGCAGCAGGGATTTGAAAAATTCATCACAACATGTAGGCTAAATGCGTGCTTATATTTCAAAAACGATTCGGTTTTTGTTTGAAAAGTGGAAAGTAAACAAAATATAGCTGCTAAAGCCACAGGCTATGTCCCGGAACATACGAGTAAAGTTTTCTAGCAGAAAGTCTAAGTTTGTTGACGAGAGGGGAGAAACGAATCTAATGGCGTACACTCTTTCATGTACTCTGAAATTCTCTTTTGTAATGAAATTCGTAGTCACACAACAACAATGTCGTTTGAAATTCTTAAATTTCATTGAATAGAATTAAAAAAAAATTCTGCAAGAAAACTTTCATCCTGTGTTCCGTGACTATAGCTTGAAATGCTTGTCATAATTCTTAACAATTTAGTTTAATAATTGTAATAAAGTTGTGTCCGGTTCGAAGGACCATTAACAAATTTGGAAACATGAAAGTGCTGTTAAAGTTTCTGCTCTCGCGTTCTCTCTCACTCTGAAACAGTGATTGTCAATTCTATTCACACCTTGCTAGAATTTTTCGTCAAATTATCAACTCTGTTGCATAAACAATCCTAACCACCAGAAAAAATTTTTCAATCTTTTGACCCGTCTGTACTTATATTTTATATTTGCGAAACCTGACCAAAAATTATAGCATAATTTTAAAGCCTTGTAGGTCTTTTACGAAAAGATAAACAAAAGCTAGTTGTTCTTAACTTGTTAAGTAGAGGACTGATTTGAGAATATCTGAAGAGAAAGCTAAGCTTATAAAACACTTCAGAACATTCGCAAACTAAAATATAAATTAAAATTTACAGCTTGGATTTAAGTATTTAATTGGAATTAGTTATACGTTTACTTTTCAGTTGGCCAAACAGAAACTTTCAATATAGTAAAACATGATTCTTAGAAACAAAAAAATTAACATCGTTTTTTAAATTTGTTATTTTTTTTTTTTAATGCCATGTTTTCAAATTGCATCGTGCAAACAACCAATATTTCTCTTATGGTTTTTTAGGGTAGCAATCAAGAAACACTCAATCAGCGACCACTTTTCATTACCACTGTACCACGAGGCATATTTTTACCACCGCCAAAAGAAATCGTACTTCTTTCGCCAACACGTAAGCGCCAATTGTATGCGTACTCCTCACATCCTGTCGTTTACAATACCGGCACTTCAGCGCTGTCAGCTACATACAACAGCAACACGCACAATTGCTTTAAAGCTAAAGGCAATACTGGCGAACAAACGAACTACAACAATCGAAACACTTTAACAATGGCCAAGGACAAATATCGCTATAGTAGTACCACTATTGGTAGTAGACGTGTAGATGGTAATACTACTAATGCTGCTGCTGCTGCTGCTGCTACAGCTGGTGGTGGTAGTAGCGGTGGCAATATAAATGCATGCGATGGAGTATCGTCTACAGAGATCGTTTCTAAAGATAAAATTTTAATGGCGACAAGCAACAATTCGATAACTAGTAAAACGTCTTTACCACTAAATGGTGCCAGGGGGTCATATACGCCCTCACCAAATGTGCCAGGCGGTTGTCATATAACAAAACAACAATTTCATCAACAACTTAAGCAAAATCGTTCAAAGAGGTAAAATTATTTACAAAGGAATGTGAAATGTTCTTAAAACTACTGTACGCTATATAATATGTTATTGCATGAAATTTAGTTAAATTTTTTCAATTATTACCCATTGGCAATGGGACACATCTTTTGCCGTTAGGTTTTCTTTCATAGAAACCAGAGAGCTTACCTTAACTGACTTAAATTGTTTTCTTATTTAACATCGATATTCCTTAAGAGGCTCCCAAACAGTTAAATGGTTTAGTTAAACAGTTCCTAATTTCGATATTCGGGTCCTGCAACCTTATAGGGCCAATATATCGGTCCTATAGCAAGAAAATTCAGATCACTCCAAAAAGACTTGCTTAACTTTAAAAATACCTGGCTGGTAACTGAAATTTAAAAACTTTATTGAAACTAAATACTATATTTTTAAATAACAAAATACGAAAAACCGATTCTCCCTCCACCCGTTTTTGGAGATTTTTGACAAATTTCAAAAACAGATTATTGTTGTACTCGATAGTACCTATCAGAAAAATAGTATTACAGTTTCCAGTTATTTTTTTAATCCAATCGCATTTGGTCACCGAATATTTTAAAATCTGCTCTTTAAAGTCAATAGCATAGTTCCGAAAATAGGGGTTATGAGCTTATTGAAGAAGAAGAACAATTAATGTTCAGTTGTTTTTATTTAAAGCTGAAATTTGTGGTCAATTTAACACTGCTCAGCTTATTTAAATGGAGCCAAATCCATGGTTTAAATAGTTTGCTTTTAAATAAAACAAGCAACAGCATTAAAATGATTGCTTTGTTTTAGTTTTTAGCTTCAAATTAAATAACTGTGTTGCTGAATGGTTACTACAAAGTTTGATAGATAATAAGCAAAAAGCAAAAGCAATAAAGATAAATTGTAATAACTTACTTAAGTCTACTATTTGTATGTTCTCTGCTTAAGCAGTCAGTAAAACAATCACTTTAATAAGAATTGCTCTTGCTGTAAGCAATAAATTGTTGCTTAATTGACTACGTTGGTTAAATTCTTTTGTATCTATTTCGATCTGATTCTTTGATTTCTAAATTGCTTCTTCGCGTTATTGGTGACAGAGCCTCTATCATCTTTTAAACAGTTAAGTAAAAGCAGTTAAGCAGATCAAAAATGTTATTTTTTGCTTTTGCTGTGTAAATTTCTTTAAGTTTAGTTAAGCAATTACAAATGCATTGAAAATATTTAATAAATTTTTAACGCTTCTACATACTTAGTTATACATTTTAAGACTTGAAAATTTTCAAGCAAATAAATTGAATTTCGCCAACTACAAATTTATTACCGATTACTAGAGATGGGATTCTATCCGGTATTTACCCTATATATGAGTATTTACCCAGGTAGAATGCCATAAGAAATATATATAATTATATAATATTTTTTTATCCTTACACATAAAAATCAATGTATGTTTGTTTGTTTGTTTGTATGTATGTATGTAAATATGTATGTGTGTTTAAAGTCTATAGACGACTAAATGGCTGAACCGATTTTATTGAAATTTTCATGAAATATGCCTGAAAAGAGACATAAAGAAACTTTGGTCCAATTACTTTCGGATGAAACTGATTTATTGAAAATTTGGGGCGGATATAATCAGGGGGAGAGGTATACCCCATACAAAGCAAATTATAATTTCGTATATCTAAAAAACTATTATATCGACAGTCTTCAAATTCTTATCCAATCACTTTTCTATGAAACTAATTTACTGGAATAAATGTAGGGCAGATATAATCAAGGGAGAGGTAGCCCCATATAAAGCAAAATTTGATTTTCGAATACTATTACACTGATTGCGATGAAATACTATATAAATATACAGCTAAAACGCAGATCCTGCAGTCTTTCTTATAGGCTATCTCAAATGTTTGAATTTGGACCGAAATGGTACAAAATAGAGAAAAAGGGTTTTATTTGGTAAATAATAAAAAGTTTTTTTTACCCATAGATCGGGTAAATACCGGTTAGAATTCCATTTCTACGCATTACATGTAATTTCGAAGTGCCTTCTACCAATTACTTATTACCGTAATTGACCGTTTGTTGAGTAATTCCACCAATTAAAAGTTAAGTGGGCAGTGTTTGACAATCACTAACTACAAATTTCATACATGCATCCATACCTACATATTAATTGATAATACGTAATTGCTAGTTACTAATTGAAAGCTATTGGTGATTGCCAATTATTAATTCATTAAGTAATTGGTAATTGGAACTGCAATTTATTGCAAAATACAATTGACAACAGCCACTTCCAAAATATGTTTTTTATTATTTTTTTAATTGAAATGTTTTTATCATGAAAAGTTAGCTTTTGAACCTTTTCTGCTGCATTCGTGTAATTATTGTTCCTTATTCTTTCCTCCACTTACATTTTGTTAATTTATTTCCTAGAGACATTCTTTGGAATTTCGGTAAAAAATAAATCAACGGTTACGATTTAAATTAGTTTCTCTGGAATTAAATGATTAACAACTTTACATATGTGATGACATTGTATTGACTATTGTATATTGGATGTCCTTTGGAATGAATACTCATATCTAGAACAGTAACATAATATTAAGACCCAATAATTATTTTGTTGTTTTCGAATTAAGTTTTTTTTTTCTTAAGACGACGACCTCAATGAAAATTTTGACGTGTTGTGAGCGCAAACAGAATAATTTTCTAAACCAAAGAAATAATAAAAATAAAACAAACACATGGAACCTATACTTGTGACCAACACTCATACACTACTTTTCTCCTCTAGAGAGCAGAAGATAATTAAATGGAAATTGTGTCATCATCATATGCCTTAGAACACGAATACTTATAAAAATAAAAATTGAATCAAAAAAATACACATTAAACATTTATACCAATCGTATGCACCCTCCTCTACCCTATGACCCATCGTTGAAGATATTTATTTAAAACATATGTATGAATAAATACAATTGTACGCCTACAACAACAACAACAACAACAGTAACAACAGTAACAAAACAAATACATATAAAACATAAGCATTAAATATTTATGGCATAAAAATAAAAATAAAATTATTAACAAAACAGCAGGTTAATATCCTGGGAAAATTATACAAAAAACAACAACAAAAGCAGAAACAAACAAAAAGTCAAAAAAAAATTTTAATATTAAATATTTGATTTTTTTCCCTAAATAGCGATTTATATATAAATTTAAGGAAATTGCATTGATTTTTAAAAATATTTAAAAAACAACTTAAATACATATGTGTTCGTAGATTTTCGAAATACGAAAATGAAACACTGAATAGTTTATTTTCATTGAATTAAAGCAAAAAATGTAGACTTTGGACAATTTTTCAAAATGTCGACAAGCCGACATACACTGAGAGAAATTTAATTGATATACCACCAAAAGTTCAACGCCAAAGCAATTACTCTGGGCCATAAGTTGCATAGTGTTTTTCCTAGTAGAAGCGGGCCACATTATTGTGGCCACACTGTCATTATATGCATGTCAATAAGAATAAGGTGCAGTGAAGTGTTCAGCGCCTCTGAAGAACTAGTTTACAATGCGCCGATCCCTATACTCTATATAGTGGTTCATATAAATTTAACTAAAAAATGTATAATTCTTAAGAGAGTCACATTTTTTTAATTGTTTTATTGTGACCAACAACTGTTTTATCCTCTTACAAGTTTCGCTGTCAGATGTCTACATTTGTGTTAAAGCTTTTTCCAGCCCTCAAAACTTTTGTTTTATTTATAACTTTGAACACATTCAACGATTCAGAGTTTCTATCTCTTCAGTCGCTGCAAATTTCCATACTTTAAGCGGTTCTGCAATTTTGGGATTTGAAAAAAAATCGCAGAGTCAAATCCAGCAACTGATCTATTATTGTGCCATGAAAAGAGTTTTCACTATTTCAGGTGCACTAATCTATATACACTTATATATGAATTATATAAATGAATTGTGATTTGTTCGAATGCTAAAAACTTGAAAACAACTATTCCAAATTGGATATTTAGGAAAAAAGACAATCGATGAATTCTCAATAGGTGACAGTCATTTTTTTAATCCTGCTTCTGTTAAAGGTATTTGAATAAAATTTGGCACTTCGATTCGTGCACATATTCTAGTGGACAGTGGACTTCCCACACAAAGTAAATATTGATTTTTGTATATCTTGAGAACGGTTAAAGTGAAAACTTCTTCTCTTCTAAATAACTTGGTAGCCAATACAAATCATCAGTTTTAAAGTGGGCGGAATTGAATAAGTGGGCGTGGCATTACCCATACATGGTAACTATTAATTTTGTATATCTAGGGAACGGTAATAGTAAATTTTAGCCAATAACTGAGCGACATTGGATAAATATGCTCATAAATATGCAATTGCAGCATCGTTATTTATCCACACCAGGCAAAAATCATTAGAGACTGGATAAGCGGTTATTGAACAAAGCACATTGGGTAAAAGCTATTTGTATATGTATTCCTATCCATTTATGTATATAAAAAAGTTGTACTTTTATGATGTGTTTTCCGCATACTAAATGTGTGCATTCCTTTCAATTTTTCTTATAAGAAATGCATTTTCTAGGAACATGTACAACACAAAAAGCTCCCAGCAACGCGGAAAGGGTTTCTCTAGTCCACTATAATAGAATAAAAAACAGTGATCACAAAAATTCCACAATTTTCGATATTGACTCTATTCTCAAAATCATAGCCATGTACGTACTAATGATTCAATATCACCAATTTTTACTCAAGGTACGAGTATACTCAGCATGTATTACTATATATCAACATTTGAAACATATTCCCAGGGAAAAATTTCGAGTGACATTTTTGGTAAAGGCAGTTCTTAAATTTGTTGCTCTAGTAAAGCTTTTTCATTGAAATATGTAAAAAATAAACAGATTCTAAAGAATACTGTGGAAATTTCGTGAATGAACACCGGACGCTAGAGTGTTTTGCTCACAACCACGACCAATTGGTCAAAACAATCAAGACAAGATGTTGTATTCCATCACAATATTTCCAGGCCTCACACATCTTTGATGGTTCGACAAAACTAAATTTGTTTAGGAAGGTTTTATACAGTCTCTATCGAAATGGTATGCTCTCAACTGTAAAATAAACTTTACTCAGTGTAAATTTAACGATTACAAATGTATGTTTTTTTTTTTTTTGTTGTTTCACACTTCCGGTCTTTGAAGTTTTCTAACAAACAAGTTAAAAAAATGGAAATGGAAATAGAAGCAGAAATTTGCATAGGTCATGACTTTAGTAACAAGACTTCGTCTTGAAAAAGGAAAATAAATGAATATTTATTCGAAACGTTTGAATTCTTGTAAGAAGTTATAATACCATTGGAATGGCAAAAAAGAAGTTTCTAAATAATGAAGAAAAACGTCTAAGACTGACGTAAGATTTCTTTATCTTGGAATATAAAATGTTATTTTAGAATTTAATACCTACTCTATATAAAATAATTCTAATGAAATTATCGCCCAAACGCATGAAAAGGTCAAAGTAACATACAGTGAAAAAAGTGTTAATTAGTAATTAAATTCGATTTAATATTTCTTTTATTTATATATTATTATTATTATTTAGAGAAACACCACCATCGGAACCATATAAAAATGTTATGTATGAAAGGCGTGTGGTCAGAGGCAGTAATTTTGCCAACAATCAATTGATGGTGAGTATACTCGTAATGAACTTTTGAAATATTATTATTGATTAAAAATTACAAGTTTTCAAATGAACTAGAAAAAGATATGAGTAAAGCTAAAGCCAACCCTCGTACATCAATGTCCTCTTTACTTTTGCAAATACATATTTTATTATTTATTTACTATATAATTTAATAAATTAATTACATTGGCATGTTTGCTGGTCATTAACAAAGTTCACCAAACAAAATGGGAAAAAACCTATACATATATCTTATATTATATTCGAAATAATGATGTTTTTCTTCAAAAATTTTAAAATGTTTGCTCATAAACAAATTGCTTTAGAAACACCTCATGATTTTAATAATTTGTTTGCTTTATTCTCTCGTTCTCTTTCTCTCTCTCTCTCTCAGGGAGACTATGATCCCTTCGACAAAGCTGCAGAATTACGTAGACGTCAGGTGTTGAGCAGAAAAAAAGTTGCTCAACGAAATCAACGCAATGTTTTGGGTACACCACCTCCTGTTGAGGGTAGACGTCATGAGGATGTACAAACTGAAAAGTATTTAGAAGAACTAGTGGTTAAACCTGCAGAAGTTACGATAGAAACACAAACCGATTTATTCCTAGAGAAACCACCTACACCACCGTATATACCGGCTAAGATAGGAATAGATGTGGCCACTGAAATAGGCGATGGCGAACTATTCCAGTTTGATGCAGAAGCTCAACCCATTATTGATGTTTTGGTGGATAGCATATTAGAGTTAAGCGCTCTGGAGGTGGCCCATGAACAGGAGATAGCCGCCTTACGCAAGAAACAACAAGAGTAAGTTATATACATCGTATAACTATAAAATAGTTAACCCATTGTACGTTTTTAGACTTTTGGCGGAGCGTGAAGCTGAACTGGCCGAACTTAGACGTCTCGAAGAGGAGGAAATACGCATACAAGCCGAAAAGGAGAGACGCTTACGTCAAGATGCTATTGCCAAAACTTTGGATGACGAAATGCAAAAGGGAGTCACAGCAGCTAAATTGCTACAAGGTCACATTGCTAGCATTCTACCAGAAATTTTGGATAATCTAGAGCCAGCCACAGACGCGGCCAAGAAAGAAAAACTTATGAAATCTGTTTGTCCTTGGCTTTCAGCCGAAGTTGCTGAAGAAGTTGGACAAATTGTCGATTCACGTGAAATACTTACGGTTATAATAAAAGAGATTATTAAGCAACGGGCTGAAATTTATGGAGGCTATAAAGAAGAAATGCCCGAAAAAGTGGGTCAAATGGGTGAGGAAGAACATGAAATTGAGGAAGTGTGTGAATGTGAAGTTGAACCACATAAACCTCGTTGTCCACCAGATGTGTCATAAATTCATCGAATGAATACATTTTAATTTGACTATTTAAATAATGGCTTCAGTTTTTTTTTAATGGTTAATATGATGTTATATTCGCAATTGAAAATTAATTTTTGATATTATTCAATGATGAAAGTCATTTTTTTGCAGGACTTTCCCAAAAGAATAACTGGGTAGATTATTGTTTCAAAATTGTTGATAACTTACATACTTAAAAAATATTATCTTTAATGCAAATAATATTGAAATCTGAGATAAAAATTTCTTTGCAATCCGAAAATATGCAGTTTTGCTTAAGAAATTTTTATTTTCAGATTAGCAATATGTACTGCTATTGAAGAAGTAATTAATGTAAATAAAATTTTTAAAAAACAAAAAAACAGCTTTTTTTAATTAACTAGTAAGACAGCAAAATGTTAATTTTCTTAATACCTATTCATAGATTCGATTCACTTTTATTGTAATTTATAATATTAATTTTCGAGGTTTATTTTATTATTTTGTGTTTACAACCTAAATTAACCATTTAAAAGTGCTCTTAAATCTTTAACCGTTATTATAAGTTACTTACCAACGATAACAAAATTTTTATTTCACTATTGGCAGCACTGCAGTCATTTAAAGAGTTATCAAGTCAGCTAACGCTATATCATGCACTCGTTTGTTTTTCATCTTTCCTCTTTTAGGTTTATTCGCAACGACATTTTTAACACGTAAATCATCATATTTTGTATTTGTTTATCTTATATCATAATCTACACAAATTATGTGTTCGCTAAGTAGTTTTCAAACTTTTCAGAACCATTCTAACTTAAAACTTTCAAAGCGGTTTTTTGAATTAGCAATTTTTTAGTGCTGCTATATTTTCGTTTTCTTATAAGAATTAAAGCAATATAGAAATGATAATGTGAAAACGCGAAAACGTGAAAACCCCGAATTAAATGTATATTTAAACAAATTCCAAATTTTCTTCTAAAAACATTTCCCAATTTTTTTTTAATTTTCACTTTTCTTCTATAATTTTATGTTTACAACGTAAATTAACCATTTGAACGTGATTTTAAATCGTTTTCAAACGTTATTAGCCATTTACTGAATAACGGTAACAAAAACTTTATTTCGCTATTAACAAAATAGCAGTCATTTAAAGAGTTAAGTCAGACAACGCTATACCATTTGCTAAAGCACTTGTTTGTCCTCCATCTTTCCTCCTTCAACCTTATTAACCATGACATTTTTAACACGTAAGTCAATCTATTTTTCATTTTTTATCTTATTTCAACATCTTTACGAACTATGTGTTAAGTAATTTTTAAACTTTCGAGAACCAGTTTTAGTTCAAAATTTCAACATAAACAAATCACTTTAAGAGGAATATTATGTTCACACTAATAAAGAAAAAACTAAACACAGTTGTTTACTCTGTATTTATGGTGTTTTACTCTGACATTTTGTTTAATTTTTTATCGGCAGTTTCAAAAATAACAATTTAATAATTTAAAAGTTGTTTTAATTTAGTTGGAGTTTGTCTCGCATCCATATTCTGAAAGCCGACACTTTAGGTATATGTATATACAATGTTACATACATATGTATAAGTTATATCTACTGGCACCTTTAATATTATCGATATGTTCCAACTTATGTATGGTTTTTTCCATTTATTTTTTCCAACTGTCGCTTTTTATCGCTCTCCATCTTTGGTCTCAAAATTTTGTTTATATGCATATAATATAGAATAGGAAGAAATTTTAGCCTCGAGCTCGCTTAGCGGACCGATACCGATGTGAAATTATGTAATAGAACTGCTCAGTAAGTCCAGAATAACCGATCCTGACAATGTGCACATATACTTCGTCTAGTATCACACATTCCTAAATTATGTAGGAAACAGCATACAGCATACATACATTCATCCATGCACAGGAATTGGTTTTAAATTAAAAAGAATTTAAAATTTTTAATTTTTCTAAAATTTTTGACTTATTATCATTTATAAGCTTGTTCAGTGAAAGATTTCAATCAGAAAAACGATTGAATATACTTCAAGCTGGTATCCGTACCCTGATTTTCACGTGCCTTGGAATGAAATGCAAAACAATTCATTGTATGGGAAAACATTTAAAAATTAACTGGTTAATCCAAAAGTTGCTTAAACACGATTGTGTGAACAACCATATAAAACGGTCACACGCGCCAATATATAAATTTTCCTAGTGCTGCCATATTTTTGTTTTTCTTATATGAATAAAGAGAATAAAGTAAAAACTCAAAAACGCCAAATTAAAGGAATATACACATTCAAATTAAGGTAGAATTGATTTGTAAAATTTTTAAAATAGTATAACTTAATTTTGTTATAAAAACATTTCCCTATTAAATTATCAATAGTTTAGAAGACGGCAACACTGATTGCAATCCAATGCGAATTTGACATTTCGAAAACACATGTTTTTTGTATTTGTGTTTTTGCATTATTCAGTTTTTCCATTTTCCACTTAAGAAATTTCGGTAAAACAATCTCGCTTATGGTGTAAATAATTTTCTAGAACTGTTTTTAAAAAAAAATTTTTTTAAAATATTTTTTTAAAGAAATCATGTCGAAGATTTTCACGCCGACTAATCAAATTCGTTTAACAAATGTGGCAGTTGTAAGATTGAAAAAAGGTGGAAAGCGTTTTGAAATTGCCTGTTATAAAAATAAAGTTTTATCATGGAGAAATAATGTGTAAGCGATAGTACTACATAATGATAAATTTAAATGCAACCATTTGATTATACTCCTTATTAATAGGGAAAAAGATATCGATGAAGTACTTCAGACTCATACGGTGTTCACCAACGTTTCTAAAGGACAGGCAGCTAAGAAGGAAGAACTTACGAAGGCATTTGGTAAAACTGATGAAACTGAAATATGCAAGGAAATTCTAATGAAAGGTGAACTGCAAGTATCTGAGAAGGAACGGCAGTCGGTGCATGACACACAATTGAATAGTATTATCAATAGTGTGGCGGCATTATGTGTAAACCCGGAGACCAGAAGACCTTATCCATCTACCATAATAGAAAAAGCTCTTAAGGAGGCACATTTCTCTATAAAACCTAATCGCAATAATAAACAACAAACTTTAGATGCTATCAAACTGCTTAAGGACCACATGCCTATAGAAAGATCACGTATGAAGTTGAGAGTATCATTTGCTGCTAAAAAGGATAATGGTCCAAAACTAAAGGAAGCAATATTGAAACTCTCTACTACAGTGGAACATGAAGAATGGGATGAGTCAACCTTGCACATGACTTTGCTAATTGATCCGGGTAACTATCGTATTATCGATGAGTTGGTGCGTAACGAAACTAAAGGTAAAGGCCTGGTAGAGTTATTGGAACTAAAGGAAGTCGTAGAAACGGATGAAATTTTTTAGTCTTTATTATTTTATTAATATTATGATTATACTTTTATTTATTTAACATAGCATTCTGAATAAAATATAATAAGCCTTTTGTATACATATTTAATAAATATAACACTTGAAAGAGTTAAATTTAAATTTCTTATTTACGTTTCTTGAGATTTTCAAAACGTTTAGACAAGTCATCAAAATCAATGTCATCATCATTGTTGTTGGGTTTTACATCATCCGTAGGTATATCTGGTAAATCCATGGGTACATTTGGTAATTGTGGTATATCCATAGATGGTGGTGGTGCCGTGGGTTCTACAGTTGGTGGTGGCAATTTACTACGTGGTTGGGGCTTAGGCTTATTGGCATTCTATAAGAATATTATAAAAAAATAACTTTAATAGTGTAAACATGAACATATTAATGTTTAAAAAAATGTGGTATATATCAAGAGTTGTATAGAAAACAATATTGCTTTGATTTTAGTAATAAAGCTACCTGCAGATTAACGGGATTAATTGAAGAATAACGTGGTGGTGGATCATAGTGCATTTTTTGGCGCTATTAAAGAAGACAAAAAAATCAAACATAAAAAGAGCATAGGAAAGGAATTACATAAAAGGTTGCTATATTAACACATAAAAGGTTATAAAGGTTTAGTGCAAAAGCCTTAAGAAGAAATGTAAATGGGAGTTAGAGGGAGGGCCAGTTCGGGGATACCAAAGCATATGTATATACATACATACTTATATAAAACATAAGATAATAGCATATTCCGACAGACATCATTGTTACATACAATGTTAAAAAAACATGCACGCTAATAATATTATTTACACACACAAAAGAGGAGACAAGACGTACACACATACAATGTAATTTGAATCCTACCATTATGCTCTCATCAAAACCAGCGGCTTCATCGACATTATTATCTACTGCCTCAGAAGGTTGTATATTCTGTAAAGTTTCCTCCTATATACGGTAAAATAAGTTGAACAATAAAGCATGCTAAGCGATACAATTCGATAAATAAATATTAGGAACATCAAGTTATTTTTTTAGTTCGTTAGTTTTTTCGGACCCTGTTTTTTTTTACATTTTGACCAACAGATGGCCTTTCAATTTATAGCTAACATGCAAAAATTTTACAAATTTTTCTTTTTTTACTTACATTTATAAATTGTGTATTCAAATCCTTCTGCTCATTATTTGGTGCTGATACTGGTGGTATGTTGTAGTTAAATGGTGCCCCAGCTGCTCCTCCTCCATATGAATAAGGTGGTGCTGCCGATCCGCCGCTACCACCACCACCATGAGGTGGAGGGTAGTTGAAAGGTTTATTCCTTGGTGGCGCTGGCATCTGAGGTAATGGTGGAACTGTAGGATAACCAATGAAACCCATTTGTGGTGGAGCACCCGAGCCACCACCACTCAAATTATTGCGATCCGCTAAATCTATAAGGTTATGATCTTTGCCTAAAACGTAATTAAAATAATATGTATTTACTACTACGTACACATCGCACTTTTACCGCTAAAGTGAATCAACTCAAAATTTGCCAATTGTCACTTTTTGCAAGAAAACGATATACAGTAGAGATATATTTCCACTGTCTTTCATTATTTTCTCTGCTCTTTCGCCTACAAAATACAATCGTGATGTTTTTGCCTCTACTTAAAATTTGAAAGTTTTGAGTTGACTCCTTTTAGCGGTATAAGTTCGCTATGTATCTTCAAATAGAATTCTTCGCATTCGAAAGACAAAATAAGTAATTCGTGTTTACCGAAGTTAATTTACGTCTTCTCCATTTTAACAAAAAAAAGTGCCTCAAACTTACCCTCTGTATCTTCATTTATTACTTGTGGATCGGGTTCATATTCAATGTTGTAATTCTTAGCAATTTCGATAAGATATTTCTCTACCAAAAGTTTAGGGGGTGCCTGCAGCTGCAACTTATGCATTAATTTCTCTGAAACATTGTGATCACCTGTTGCTGTTCTGGCTTTTTCAGCAAATTGTGGACCATATTTTTGTATAAATATATCAGAAATGACTTTAAGCTCTGCCACGTCGCTTTGCAAACGAGGGCACACCCAAACAACACTTGAAACAGCCTCAGCTATACCATCGTCTAGTTCCTTCATTTGTGTTACCAAACCAAATCTGGCTAATAGAAGATCGCAATACATTTCGACTACTTCCATGGCTTCAACCAAATAGTCTTCTCTATTGAATTATTATTAATTTATCATTTGCATTTGCTGTGATTATGACAATATATTTACGTACCTAATGATGTGTTCCACACGTATACGAGCTCTCTCTATTTTGCCAGTCGCCAGGAAATCCGCAATTTCTTTGCGAGATTTCTGGGCAATTTCGGCTTTTTTCTTTTCCAATAATTTTAGACGATTGACAGCCAATCTTAAATTAGTCTTTAGTTTCGTGTAATTCGGCCCACTAGAAAACATTCTTAACGCTGTCTTTTATTTTTACAATTAACTTTTGTTCTTCACTACTAACTTATAAAATACTACTCTTCCACATGCAGCAATTTTCAAATATGTTTTTTATTAATAATAAAGAATCCACCTTTTTATGAAAATCTCAATTAACACAAAGTGACTCATTAATTACTATTTTTTCTTTTGTTTGCGTAAGTTCGCTATCCTACATTTATTGTTGCTGTTAAACAATGGTAAATAAAAATAAGGAAAGAGAATAGAAAGGAAAACAAAAGATTAGTTGTGCAGCATTTACATATTGACGTCATAAAACAGAACTGATAGGGATACCAGGACTTCATGGAATAATACATGAAATTACAATAAATTTTCTTGTAAGAACTATTACATTAAAAATGAAAAACAAAAAGTGAATTAAAAATTGTATAAGTTTAAACAATCAATTGGTATGACATAAATGACTTAAATTCTAATTACCTTAAGATATGAAGAATATATATATTAAAACAATTGTTATTAATATCAATATACCAGCCTTTTTTATTCTTAAAACCTTGAAAAGCTTGGCTACCCTGTTGTTATAATAATGAAATAGAGCAAAAGAGAAAGAGAATATTACACCAAAATACAGTGAAAGAGAGAGGGAGAGTGAAAATGTTGAAAAAACTATACAGCTAACCTCACTTTTCAATTAAATAAATAGTGAGATAATTATGAAATATACATGGCATGCAAATTGAATATTGTGTTAATTTTATCAACATTAATTTAAATTATGAGCTCTAAATTTTTGCACTAATAAAAGAAACATTTATTTTATTTGTATATATTGAAAGTATTTGCTAAAATTCTTAAATAATAAACATTTTTCTAAAATCATTATGATGTATCATGTATGTCGAGTATTTTCTGTTAACTCACATACATGACAAAGAGAATGTTGCGAGTACACAAACAACAACGAAGGAATAAAAAGCAAAAGCAAAACAAAAAGTTGAAAAACCAGCCTATAAAAGAGAGTCAGCCAGCTTCTGCTTACTTGCCTAAATGATCTGAAGTGTGAGTAGTGTGAGGGTTGTTTTGTGGCATAGTCCACCAACAATAAGAACAACAAATGATACACAATTTACGAGCGAAGTTGTAAGAAAAGAAAAGTACCAAGGCAAAAGACAAAAATAAATATTGCCTATAAGAAAAAAACATTTTACGTGTATAGGGCTGTCTAAGCCTTAAAAAATTTCGCGGAATGGGATTTTTCGCAATAATTTTCCGAAATTAAAATATTCAACGAATATATTGTTACATAATTACAAACTGAAATGCTATTTATATGGTCATGAGACAAAGAAATTTTCTACATTCATACATAACGGATACAAATTTGATATAATTAATAAAATAGATATTAATATTACAAGCATATGCAGATCATAAATTAATTTGCTACTTCTATGGACATACTTAACACACAAATTAACTATCAATTATTTGTGCTACTATAACTTGAAATACACACTCATTCTCGTCTGCCTAAAATAGTGCTTTTTATGTGTCACTGGTAACCCTACTTGCTTCTGCAACAACAAAAACAATAGCAATATAAATGAGAGCATAAAACAATATGTTTCTCAATGTAAATATGTACTCTGAATAACCACACTTTTTCAATCGCTCTTTCTTTATTAAACATACATGAGGAAAAAACCAAATGGGAAAAAATATAAGAAAAAGGCGCAAACATACATGATAAACATGCTTTTGAGACAACTCAGTAGAGTTGAACATACGTACATGCATAATTATATTCAGATGTATGTACTTTATGCAATGATTTGAAGAACTAGGAAAATAATGTAGAAATGTTAGCTTTTTAATGGGTTTTCCTTTTAACTAAATGCAAAAGTTTTATCATGTATTTTATTCAACTGGTCTTGACAGGTCAGTTGTCATACATGTTGGTAAAGTATGAAAGAAAAAGAAATACAAAAACGAAGACGATATATACGAAACAATTGATCAATTGTTTAAAAGAAACGAGGAAGGGGCGGTTATGTGAAAAACGGAAAATAAAAGGAGAATAACAAAACAAATTTCCCTACCTCTTCCGATAATATAAAAATGCTGTTGCTGCAGCAATGCATGTTGGAAAAAATTTACACTTTTTATGAATTTTTTAGTTTTATTTATAATTTTTTGTTCATAAATTAACCACTTTAAGATTTATTTTAACACAGTTTTTTAAGTGGTTATGTGTTTTTAATTTAGTAGTTAATATATAGTTATTGTTTAAATTAAATAAGCTTTTATTTACATTACGGTATAATTAAAAGAAAGAATATATGTTAAAAAAAAAATAATTTTTGCTTTTTTAATAATCTTTCTTCATTTACTCAGTTCTAATAATCTACTATGAGAGATAATACAAAGGTTGGTAATAATTAAAAAACAAAAAATATTTTAGAGGCAAAAAGTGAAAAACAAGACTTAAAAATAGTATTTATAAACTATATTTAGAAATACGTTGAGAGTAAGAGTAGTTAACAACAAAATGTGTAGTATGGTAATAAAATATGTTAAGCGGCAGACAGCGCGTAAACCACATTAACAATGATGGTGATGAATGGGAAGAATGTGCGTGAAAGAGATGATGATGACAATTGATTATACATATATAAATATACTTTATTCTTAAATCTGTCCTAGAGAAGTTGATTATTGTTCGACTTTACGTATTTTTGCCATACTAGTAGTGCGTTGCTGATGGCTCACCGCCGCCGAAGAAGGTGTGGTAGTCACTGGTGTTCCTCCAAGGGTAGTGGCACTAGTGGCGGTATTAAGTTGTTGATTAGGATGAGTGGCATCATTATTTACTTGTATACGCCGTTTAACAACAATTTTACGACCCTGTGTGGGTACTAAAGCTGCAGCAGTGGCTGCTGTGGTGACAACATTGTTGCTGGCAGGCATTTTAATAGGAGTTTTACTCTTGCTAGTATCATCTGTCGAAAGTTCTTCCATATCACCGGTGGTATTCTCCTCCTTTAAATAAATTCAAAATTTTTTATATAACTATATATTTAATTGGAAAGTTCAAGATAATACCTCATCGTCATCCTCCATTTCTTCTTCTTCAAATTCGATATTATAGCCCTCTGGTTCAACCAGTTGGCCATTTAATGTTGGAAAGGGTATCTCTGGTAATATTAATTTATTATTTGGTCCATTACGTTCGTTCATCAACTTCTGTAACAGATTTGAAATATCTTCGCGTTTTCGTGTAACTGTCAAGGTATCAAACCATTGAGCTAGTTGCTTTATGGGTATTCGGTAGTCTCGTATGGGATCATTAAAGAATTGCTCTACATATTGCAGCAAATATAGGCCACAATCGGTAAAATTATTTTGTTGAGGAACTTTTACACAATGACCCGGCATATTATCCTTATTGAACGTATGCAAAGGAGCACCAGTCATTTTGATTTTGTATTCGCAAGTGAGATAATCACGTAAAGTGGCTACTACACGGCTACGTGAGGCACCCGCCAATGAATCAAATATTAATATTAAAGGCTGCTTAATGGGCTGTTGGCTAGAAGTTGTTGTTGTGCCTGGTACAATAGGTGTAGCTGGTTGTGAATTGTTAAGGGTAGCTGATGATGACGTATTATCAAAGTCACTATCCTCTGAAGCCAAATCACTATCATCACCTTCTGCTTCATCGCGTTCACTGTCATCGTCGCCTACACCACAAATCTCACTTAAAGCATTAGCACTATCCCGCTTCGATAAAGGTGTAATGGTTGTATTGCCAATTTGCAAGGACATCTTTTTTCCCTCTAAACAAATCAACGAAAAATCGTAAAATTAAATATAAAATAAAATGATTTATATTTAAAGCAAAACTTACTATTTTTCTTTACTGGTTGGAGTTCGACTGGAGTATTTGTATCAAAGGTAACTGGGCCTTTAAGACGTGGAAAACATATTATGGCCAAAAACCAATGAGATTGTTCGTTTATGGGTATAACAATAAAATCTTTTTCAAAAAGATTTACATTTTTCGTCCAATTCTGAACACGAGCATGACGTTTCTGAGCCGGTGTCAGCTTGCTGCCATCTTTATCCTGATGTGTATGCCGCGTTAAGGTGGTTAAACGTTTATAGAAGAATGTACTAAATATATGGGTACGTTCCTTCTGGGCTTCTGGTATAACATTATCATGAAGCCATTTCAAATAGAAATCAATAATAATATCATTCAAATATTGATCAGTGGCTAAACACATATAGTCCTCTGTATTAATCGAAATGCCACCTTTGCCGGGGGGATATATTAAAAGCTGGCGTATTTCGTTGGGTTGTAACTGAGTGGTTGTAGGAATGTTCTCACTAAACAAAAAACAATAAAATTCCATATATAAGATAAAATTGATACCTTATGTACTACTACTTTACCAATTAGTTTTGTTGTTATTCATTTTTTTGTCTGAATCGGCTGCACGTTGTAATAAATCCTGGGCATCTGTTTCTGAAATCTCATCAAGAAAATCCCATATGGAGCGTATAACGCTTTTAGCTTGTTCAGAGATGACATCAAACTGCAAAATTATCTTACGCATTTGATAGGCACCAGATGTCGAGAAGTAGGTAACTGCAAACAAAAGAAAGCCAATTTGAGTGTTGCTAGCGGCATGTATGGAAGCAATTCTAATAATAATTACTTACCACCGTCTAAGTGTTTCTCCACATCTGTTATCTTTAAAGATGATCGTATATATTGGGCACAGTTTCGCAAAGTGTAAAAGCAAATCATTGAATTTACAGATGAACTTTTCGAAAAATGGGCAATAATTTTGACCACTTCATGTTTGTAGATATTTAAAGCAAAACTTTCACTTGGATTTGTTTCCAACGGGGCCACAATGCGTACACCCAAAGAGGTTATTATTACCTATTAAATAAGAGAGAACTTTTATATGTAGGTATTCATATTTTAAGAAACTTTCATACCTGTTCAGTGGGCTCAAACCGGTATGTTCCCAAACGTATCAGTTTGCATGATAGACTGCAACTTAATTTGTCATTGCAATTGGTAAGATCGGTAACATCCCCACGAGTAAAATCTGCGATAAAGATAGAAGAATAATTTTTGCATAAAAGAAGATATAAATGAAGTTTATTAATGCAAAAAAATGTCACTTCACTTATACACACACGAAAACGTGTTACAGCAAAAAAAGGTCTACTAAATTGCCCTTACACCTGCTTTCTGAATTTATTTTTAATAAATATTTCTAATTACCGTTGATATCCATATTTGTTAATTATATTTTGTTGAAATATGTTATGGAAAATAAAATGAAGATTTGTTAATTTACTCTGTACTCTATTTTTCCCGTTTACTTATCAACACAATTCTTATTGTCACTTTTCTTTTAATAATCAAATGCAATAATGGCGTCTAAGTAGTTAGTCTCACTACGCCCTCCAGTAATAAGTAGAAAAAAAAAAAAAAAAAAATAGTATAACAAATAAATATGGCTACATCGAGAATTTACGGCATGTTTGCTGTCAAAGTTGCCAGACGATATAATTGAAACTTGTTTCAAGAAAAAACAAACAAGAAAACGAAAACAACAACAGCTGCAAGAGTGCACTGATTTTTCACATTTGAAAAATTCGTTTTGTTTTTAAATCTTATATAAAAAAATATATATATATTTTTGTCACTTACCATTGTATAATGCTGTTTCGTCTCGGTCTGGCATATTGGGTTCGAATGGTAATGGTTTGTATGAAGCCAATGATGCATTAGAAGATGAATTTGATGGTTTAGCCAAGACATTCATCTGTGGTAAAATTATATTTAAACAAATTTTACATTTATGTTCATATAAAACGAAACTTACATTTGAAATTCCTTTATTCGATGAATCATCATCTTCTTCATCACTACTAAGTGTCAGTATTACGGGTTCTACTTCAGCAGCTCTGCGTCCAGCCCGTGAACCACGTCCCCTTCCTGACTGTGAAGCACCGCGACCACCACGACCAGCTGGCACATTTGGATTGTAGGCCACCGATGCTTTACCCCTCTGGCTAGCTATGGAATCGGGATGACGCTGTTTCTTATCTATAGATAACGATGACGTTGTAGATGAGTTGGGAGCCGGTGAATCTGATGATCCAGATGTAGTCGACGTTGCAAAGTTGTTTCCAATGGAGGGTGCTGAAGCCTGCTTAATGGCTTTCTTTTTTGGAGGATCCAAGAAAACCCGTTTACATCTTTCGCATTTGGCATGATCATAACCACTGAAGCCGCAACTCTGGCAAATGGCATAAAAGCCTTGAATAAGTTTACGCTGCGGTAGTTCTTCATTGCATTTAGAGCTTGATGATGTCGAAGTCGAGGATGTTGATGTATTTGCGACTGATGTACTACTCGCCATTTGTTTAGAGCTGCTCGATTCCTTTACAGAACTACTATCTATGGTTTGTGCCATATTCGAGCCAGTTGAAGTTGCAGCTGTTACTGCTGATGATGCTGCTGTTGCCGCATTGTTTTGTGTATTGTTCTCTGTGCCACTATTGGCTGTAGCAGGTGCTACAGCTCCTGTATTCTGCTGTAAACTTTCTTGTTGTCTACTTATTTGTAGACTTTGTTCTGCTCTAGATATTAGCTCGCTGGCCGACTCTTGTACTGAAAAACCTACAGTTACTACAAAATCTATGTTAGCTCCTGGATTTTCCACACACTGTATGGTCGTGCTGTTATCGAATGGAACTCCAACTTGTTCCAAAAGATCTTGCACTGTACACGATTCCCGGGGTAGAGTGAAGGTTATTAAGCGCTGTTCGCCCGAAACTAAAATAACCAACATTTTCGCACTATTGCGATCCTTCTCCGCCATTTGTTGGCCAGCGCGATTTTGTAATACATGTTGTGTTTGTATCTCATAGTTATTGTGGGATGTCTGGTAGACTGAAGAGCCTGCAGGCGGACCAGTTGGCATTTGCGTGTGCCCCACAGCAGTGACTCCTCCAGCTGCAGGTGTTTGTTCTTTATTAATTATTTGTCTTTGAGGCGCCACACGAGCTACAGGAACGCTATGTAAAGGTTGGCCTCCAGAAGCTGGTAAACTTATTTTTGCGCCACCGGTGGAGGCTTGCTGTAAAGGTTTTATTCCTCCTACTCCAGCTGAATTTTGTACAACTTGATTGCCTCCACTGTTAGCGTTGCGTTTCTTGTATTCAGCTAATGACATACAAGTACCGTTTTGTGTTCGAATCATACGATTTTCGTCATCGTCTTTGGCAGCATAGTAGGTCGTGAGTGTAGTACCACCACCGGCCGGAGTTGCATTGCTGTTAAGTACAGAAGTATTTTGATTAGGCGCTCCGCCAGCTGCCTTTGCTTGCTGAGCATCTTTTTTAACAAATACCGCCTGTATACTGTCTTCTAAATCAAGGTCCCCAAGACTACTATTACCTCCAGACCCACTGCCAACACTGCTACTGGCATTAACAGACTGTTGCGTGCTTTCAGTTTGAGTTGGCTGATGCTGTTGTTGTTGCTGCTGTTGAGCACCAATAACTGGAGATCGAAAACGTGCAGATACTCCAGGCATTCTTGGCTGTGCTTGTACCAAATGAACCTGTTGATGTTGTTGCTGCTGTACGGCAATACCACCATCAACTTGTGTTCTATAAACTTGTCGTATTCCTTGATTTGTCATTGTCTGCGACACAAGTTTGCTTTGCTGTAAGGTACCAAGTTGTTGACTGTTGGCAAGAACAGGTGAGCCTCTACCAGCTGCAACGGCTGCGGCAGCAGCACCTCGACCACCCCTTCCACGGCCTCTTGGAGTTGCTCCAACTGTTGTACTGCAACGGGGTCTAGGTGTACGTAGTATTTGTCCTCCACCACCTCCAATTGAGCCAGAAGTATAACCTGGCCTTAATTCCGCTCTTGTTACCCCCTGTATTCCGGGCATTCGTGCTATTAATGTACCGCTCATTGCTCCCCGCGCAATTTTACCACCTCTGGCTACACCTGCAGCCGTTCGTACAATTGTTGTACCATTTGGATTTGCAGCCTGACTCACCATTTGCGTTTGTTGCTGTTGTTGCTGCTGCTGTTGGTGTTGCATTTGTATGTGCTGTTGATGTTGAGGAGAATTTTGTTGCTGTTGCATTAGCGTTTTTGGCATTTGGTTACTTTGCACTTGTATTTGTTGATAGACAACGTTTTGTTGCATTTGCTGTTGTGGTGGAGGTGGTGGTGGCGGCGTTTGCTGTTGAGTCTGTTGTTGTTGTTGCTGATGCTGAGGAGTAGGAACTACGCGAGCCTGCTGTACTAAATGCGTTTGATTATGATGTTGCTGCATGGCACTTGTTTGCAGTTGAATATGTTGCTGCTGATGCGTTTGGGGCGATTGGCTCATTACAGTGTGCTGCTGTTGCGGTGACTGCTGCTGCGTTGAATACAAAACACGATTATTATAGATGATTCGTTGTTGAGGCATAGACTGTCGCATTATCAATTCTTGCTGCTGTGGCTGTTGTATTAAGACTTGTTGTCCTGATGGCTGTTGAACGATTAGTTGTTGTAGTTGTTGTGTTTGTTGTGGCTGCATTCTATAGATTATTTGCGGCTGCTGGGTCTGTGGTTGCTGTTGATGGCTTGGCGATACTTGATGTTGTACTTGTACCTGCTGCGCATGATGTTGCGGACTTTGCAATATGTGCTGCTGTTGTGGAGGAGGTTGCTGTGGCGGAGGTGGTGGCGGCGCTTGATGTAACATTTGCTGTTGATGCTGTGGATGTGGCTGATATTGTTGTTGCAATTGGGGCTGAGGTTGTTGTTGTATATAGACTTTCTTTTGTTGCTGCTGATGTACCAACTGATCGGTTGTGTAGTAAATCTGCTGCGGTTGCGTCTGAACATGTTGCTGCATTTGATGATCTTGCGGCTGCAAATGCTGTGGTTGTTGTTGTGGTTCTTGTGGCATTTGATATGCCGTTTGTAACTGATGTTGTTGCTGCTGTTGTGCATCTAATACTTGATGATGTTGTTGATGCATTAACACTTGCTGTTGTTGTTGCGGCTGTGGTTGATGCTGTTGCTGCTGTACTTGTTGTTGTTGCTGTTGGACTTGTTGATGCTGTACTGTCTGTGCTTGTGGCTGACTTATATCTTCGCCTAATATTGTATAATGTGTACCCGCTTGAGGTGGCTGATACTGCGTGGGCGTTCCTTGAGTTTGATATACAACCTGTTGCGGTCCATCATTTTGTAAGAGAATCTGTTGTGTCTCATCCAAGACAATTTGCTGTTTAAAAATTTTTATCGAAATTAAAATTTCAGTGGACCTTAGGTAAAAGAATCGGGCTAGTTATTGCTTATTATTAGCTTCTAAATATAAATTTATGAACAGAATCTGTGCGAGGGTTTCTGAAATACCATTTCTATTTTTTACCGGTTGTCGTGACACAAGCAGTAATAGAATTCAGATAATATAGGACAATCAAACAAGGTGGAAATCGTGCGCAAATGCATAGTTACGAAATTAGAATTCGCTATCAGCTAGAAGAGTGTAAATATCTTTAAATACTTTTTATTTAAAAAGGGATTTTGGAAACTACCACCGTGGTAATGACGTGGTGTTAGCCGATAAATTTTACTACATTTTTTCTAAAACGTGCGCTTTTTCATACTTCAACAACTTGCGCCTGCTAGACGTGTGAGTCATGGTGCTACCCGCCGAAAGTGTGTTAACTGTGCTTTGAGCATCGTAATGTTATGCCACGGAAATGGTAAAAACGTAAGAGAACTTTGATTAAGATTTTTTAAACATACATATATTTATAATAGTCTCCCTACCAAGTTATAAGACCTCCTAAAGAAGAAAAAGTAATTGTTTAAATACAGTACAAAAATTCAAGGCTCTCTGAAAAGGATTTCTTTTCAAACAGACATATGACATATAAAGGAGATTTTCTGAACAATCTAGTAAAAAAATATAACCAACTTATTCTTAAAATTAATGACTAAGGGGTTGTTGTTGCTTATTCTTATAATTAAAACACCATAAAATAGTCGTATATCATGCCATAAGTCATCATAGGAAAAAATAAGGTGTGTTCTGTAAACCGAAAACCAGTGAATTTGAAATCGAGTAAATTTTCCAATACAATAAAAATTCAATTGCTACAATTATTTTAAAATTTTGATAATCATGGAAATTATTTTAAAGATAATTAAGTGAATTAATAAAAAATATATATATATAAAAATTTTGTCTGATTTGAAAATTACAGAAATTAGAACGTTCATTCGATTTCAATTTCACTCGATTTCGGTTTACAGAACATATTCGAATATATCCTAAACCTCGGCTTCCCGATAAAACAAAATTATAAAATCTTAGGTATATAAGGTTAGTAAATTTTAAGACTATGAACCTGAGATCGATTTGGGTTACTGACACCAACATCATCACTGGCCACATGAACCACCTGGACATCAGCATAAATTTGTTTCAGCTCATCAAGGTTTTGTATTTGATAATATTGAGCCATACTGGCAACACTGCTGAAATGTAAATAGGGAAAAAAATTACTTACACATTCACACACATACACAAATATATGTTGATTATTGATGGATAGATGATATAAATGGACATTCTTAACCAAAATGATAACACATTTATTTCTACGCATTCGTTCATCGACAAATTAACTTGCATTTTGCAATGAAAATCATTTCATTAAAATTTCAATGTTTATAATTTCGAACACAATTTTACACTCAAAACACAATGAGAATATTAAAATTTACGTACAATGTGTATATACATATATGTTTAATGGAGACACTCTTAAAGCAGCCATTAACAAAATGAACGAATGAGATTTACTTTGACGAGAAGTTTTCTCTTGCGACATACCTTTTTATGTAAATCTTTTCAGTATTTCTTTTAAGTTCGTATGCAGTATAACACTTCTAAAATTCCAATTATTCAATGCACAATAAACATTTTGTTCAATTTCAAATAATTTCACATAAAAATTGCATCTATATTTCAATGGAAAAAATGGCTTTCTTTGCCTTTAGAAATTAAATATGGCGTGTGGCTCTACTACTAACATTTTGATATGGGCACTGTGTACACACACCTTCACAAAAAAAAAATCACTTTTAGCAGTGGCAGCCCCACAGCGTTGCATTTGACACTTTGTTAAGGTGACATCTGGTTATGGGTAGACGAAACAATTTTTTATTTGTCAAATTTTTCACATTTTTCTTTAACACATTCCATTCAATAAGTGGTACCTCTAATTTGTACACACTTATCAACCATATTCCGTGGTACCACTAAATTGGTAATTCATTAGAGGCGAGATAAGCATTTTGCTAAGTATTTTATTAAACTTTAACATTTTCACTAATTTTCAACAATATTTTGTTTGTAACTTAATTTTTGTAATATCGTAACGACATTTATGGGATTTGTTTATTTTTAAAGTTTTTATTGCATTTATTTTAACGACTTTGTAACGAACGACACCGTTTTGAGAGTTTACTTGACAAACTTCTGATTACTTTTGCTTGTTTTATTTTATTGTTTTCTATTATATTTTCTGTGTGTGCTGCTTCTTCTTTTCAGCGTTATACGTGAGTGTGTGTATATTTCTTTTTTTTTTCTTCTATAAAAAAATTTTTTAAGGCTGCCAGCTTATTTTAATCGATTTCATATAAGTGGCAGCATAGTTTTTTTCCCAAAATCTTTTCCGAATATGTACACATATAATGGATGCGGTAGGTTTAAGTTTTTTTTTTTAATTTCAAACCAAGTCGAATAGAAATTAATTTTTTCTAATCTCATATGTATTATCCTTGATAGAGATAGTTTGAAATTTCCGAATTTTTTTTTTTTGCCAAAATACGACATTTTAGTTGAAAATATAGAATATTGCCTAAATTCTTCGTTGTGGATTTTGCACTTCATTTAGAATTTACTAAAAAATATACGATTTGTTTTAAAGAAGTTTTAATTCCATTTATTTCTCATCAATAAAAGCATTTTATAAATGTATGATACATCGACTTTTTTATATTACACATTGATTTTCTTTATATTGCTATTGGCAATCCTTACATTTATTCACGGTTAACTTTTAGTGCCCAATAAATACAACCCTGCTTCGGAGACGTGTCAAACGAAAAGAATACAATTGCCGTACTGGATGGAGAAGAAAAGTTTATATATTTCAATACACGGCGTAGAAAATCTTGTATTTAATATTGTATTATTTATAGTAAATGAAATTTAAAATAACCAAAACATTCGATACAATACATTTAAGGAATTTAAAAATAGGACGTTTCACAGAAATATTCCTAAAGTAATAATAAGCGTGTTCAACAAGTGTAGTAAAAGAACGAATGCATCCATATCGTCAGGGCCTAAAGAAGAAATCTGAAGCAGAAGCAGCAGCATTAGAATAATACATACAGCATTATTTAATTAAGAGCCTAAACAACACTTTGGTAAACAGCGGCCGCAGCAGTTTTATATATCATGGCTGGTCAAAAGTTTCAATATGATGAAAGTGGTGGCACATTCTACTACTTTTTGTTGTCCTTTTTGGCGCTTGTACTAATTCCCACCACAATATACTACTGGCCACGCAAAAAGAAAGAGGGTGAGTTAGGCTACTAGCGAATTACATGTAATTATCATCGTATGTGTACCTGTGTGTGTATTCTATATGAAAACCCCAATAGAACTTCTATAAAAAGAAAACCTGTGCATAGGTATATGTAAAATTAAGTTTTGAAATCTTTCTCTCCAATGTGGCTATTATAAAGTAATTAAACAGCCAGCTTAGAGAAAGAATGGTTTGTTACGTTCCAATTACTTATTCTGTTGGTGTGCCAACAAAAAACAATGATGACTGGTGAAAGTACTTCTCATGAGAGATTGCTAAGGAGAGGGAGAGAGAGAGTTAATTAACAGAGTATAACACGTACGTGTTTAAGTTATGGATGGATGTGTCAGTGTGAACTAGTATCTCTCTCCGTCTGAAGCGAATATCAAGTCGATCGCTTGAAATTTGTTGTTGGATGGAGAACTTTGAATTTTCCACCTGTGACATACTAATTCTCTTCTTGTTGGTAACAGCAGAATTGTAGTTGCAATTTAATTCAACAAAAGTAATTGCTGGCATTCGATGAAGGTTATGAACGATAAATCTAAATAGCGCCAGACGGAAATTATTCCCTACTTTTTTAATTCAAATATTTAATGCCATAAATCAAAGCTTTCAAGAAATGCAGTCTATTTAATAATAATGTAAAATAACTATTTAAAATTAGTGCAACTATCACGCAATGATTACTAATCTTTCTGTTTCTATTTTAAATTAAATTTTCAATTTAGACTATTCTTCAGTTGAAATACATTTTTCTCGACAAAAACGTGACGTGGTGTTTACATTAATAATAAGCAGACTTTTCTTAATTATTTTACTGCAGTTTTATATGCAAAGTATGCAGTATATGCCAACCATTCCCATTTAAAAAACATCTGTTGTTAATAAGGTGTGAACTTTTAAATTAGCCGTAAAACGGGAATTAAATTGCTTTATTTCCGGGAATATCGTTATTCCAACCGAAATGTCATAGAAATTCATACTTACGCTGTTTTAGCTTGAACAGGTTTTTTTGATTGTCATATTAGATAGGTGCTTTCATTTTAATTGTGAATGAATTTTTTTTTTTTTTTTGGTGATGCGAAGATTTTTTATTGTATGCAAAATTTACATATCGTCACCTAAAATGCAAACGGCCCTAACTAACAAAATATTCAAAATCGACTTTTTCATTAATTCTGAGGTATTTCATCAAAACAAAGGCCCACAAATAAATTTTGACTCTTCCGACTAAAATTAGCGATTTTAGTACCAAGAAACAAACGGCCCTATCTACAAAAGCGATTATATGGCAAACGCAAAGACCTAACTAAACGTTTGTGTAATACATAACATTGTCAATTGTCAAAACGCGATATTGGTTTATAAGGTAATGAAACAAACTAAAAATTGTATCTCAAATATTGGTAAAAATCTTGCTGATTAAAACTATAATTTTTATTTTAATTAGTTTTTTGCCTCTCCTGTAAAATTTTCAAAATGTTAGATAGGGCCATTTGCGTTTTAGGTGACGATATGAGAGCTTTTTGTATGCGTTGTTGATAACTTTAAATCCTTATTATTTCCAAAACACATCCCGAAAAAATATATTGTGTGTCATAAGTTACCTATCTATTTGTGTCCTATATACCTAGTAATCCCCTAATTCAGAGACCATTGGGATCAGGAGAAAGAATCGGTATAACACTATCTATGTGACTGCTCTGCAATAGCTTCTTAGTACAGGTCTCTTATATAAAATAAACTGTCTTGCCACTGACAAATTTGATTAAATTTGTTTGTAGTACGTTTTGGTTCTTGAGGAGAATTATAGTTTTGCATCAAAAGGTTTTAGGGTTTTCGTAGTGAACCTACAATTTCGCTTGCTAATTCGTAGGTAACCTAAGTTTATCTCTTTCAAGAGATCAAGTAAACAGATATGAGCTAAATCGAGATTATTTTTCTAGGCTCATGATAATCTAAGGCTCATTTTTTTAATTGTTAGCAGGATATTGTTTACATGAATACACAATATTTTCTTTGGTTTAATAATCATTTTACTTACAATTTTTAAACAATTTGATTAATGTTTTTCTTTTAATTCTTTAGATCCTGAAAAGGCAAAAGAAGAATGCCAGTGCCCAGATTGTATTAAGAAAAAGGCCATTTTGGCAGCTGCTGAACCATATCGTGCTGTTAAAAATGCCACTATACAAATTGGTCTGGTGCTGGGTTGGGCACTATTAATATTTCTAGCTTATCGTGTCTCACAATTTGATTACGAAATGGCCAGTTTTGATCCATTTGAAATTCTGGGTGTAGAACCTACAGCATCAATGGCCGAAATCAAAAAGCAATATCGTAAGTTGTCACTGATTTATCATCCGGACAAAGAGACTGGTGATGAAAAGGAGTTCATGAAGCTTTCAAAGGCTTATCAGGCATTAACCGATGATGTAGCCAAAGAGAATTATGAAAAGTACGGTAATCCTGATGGTCCTGGAGCCATGTCATTTGGCATTGCGTTGCCTTCATGGATAGTTGAGAAAGAGAATTCAGTATGGGTTTTGGGTCTTTACGGTTTAATCTTTATGGTGGCTTTGCCTTCGGTAGTAGGTATGTGGTGGTATCGTTCTATACGTTATTCAGGCGATAAGGTTCTATTGGACACAACACAAATGTACTTTTATTTTATACACAAAACACCACATATGTTATTGAAACGAGCCCTAATGGTGTTGGCTGCCAGTTTAGAATTTGACAAACGTCACAATTCTCAAGTTGTTGAACGCCAATCGGATAATGAGGAAGTACCGGCGGTAAGCTTCTAATTATACCCATATTTAGCATAATTTATTATTATTATTATTATTATTATTATTATTATTATTATTATTATTATTTTTAGTTGATACGACAACTGCCCAACCTAAATGAGAAATGTAAGGAACATCCCTTGTGTCGTATGTACTCCATTAAAGCAAGGGCTATACTTCATGCCCACCTGTCTCGGATGCCCTTGAATCCAGAGACTTTAGAAAAAGATCGTCAATTTATTGTTAAGAAGTGTCCATATTTAGTTCAGGAGATGGTCTCCTGTGTGCATCAGTTGGTAATGTTGGCCTACGCTAGACGCGTACCCCGTTTACCAAGCATCGAAACTATTGAAAATTGCATGAAAATGTCTCCAATGATTATACAAGCTCTATGGGAATTTAAATCGCCACTCCTGCAATTGCCTCATATCACCGAAGACCATTTGTACTTCATGAACAAAAAGAGACACATTAAAAATCTACAACAATTCGCACAATTAGCACCAGAGGAAAGTCGCCAACTTTTGAAAAGCCTATCAGAGCAAGAATACGAAAATGTCATGAAGGTTTTAGGTAAAATGCCCTCTGTTGATTTTTCAATTCGTTGTGAAGTTATAGATGATGAAAATACAAACGTTGTAACGGCCGGAGCTATTGTTACGGTTACTGTGACATTGGTACGTAAAGATATGAAAACCTTATTTGGCGACTCTAAGGTACCACAAAAACAAGGTATCAAGTAAGTAGTTTGTTTTTCTTATAAGATTTAGCGTTATGTAAGCAATGGTATCATGTGAATGTTGAATATTGAATAGGGATGATGAAAACCAAGGCAATGGAGGTGGCGGTGAAGATGAAGAGGCTACAAGTACTAATACTGCTCCTGTGAAGAAATCATCTGCTTGGGCTAAACCACGTAAGGGCAAAGGCGGTAAGGGCGGCAAGAAAACAACAAACCAAAAAAGGAAACCTCCACCACCTAAAACAAATGCTACTTCTATCGCCGCTGCTGCTACAGAAAATCAAGAACAGACTACTAAACATGATTCCGATGCAGATTCAGATGTTGAAGGTAGTGATGTCGAGGACGTAAAAGATTCTGGTTCTGGCAGTGATGAAGAAAATGAGAAGCCTAAGAACAATTCATCATTAGATGATGATGACGATGAAGAGTGGGAAAGACTACAAGCCAAACTAAATAAACGTGAAAAACTTGAAGGCAAATCGCGTATCTCTCACACTGTACATTGTCCATATTTCCCTGAAGAGAAACAAGAATATTGGTGGACATATATCTGTGATCGTAAATCACGTACTTTATTGACAGCACCTTATCATGTCACAAATTTAGTTGAAAAAGAAGAAATTCAGTTGAAATTTACAGCACCACGCTGGCCAGGTTTATATACGTTTACTGTATGTCTGCGTTCAGGTTAGTATCATTTATTACTTAAAAACGAAAAGCGATTTCTAAAAAATAACCGGTTTCAAATTTCAAAAAAAAAAAAACAAATCTGCATTAAGATATATATATGAAATTTAATGTTTTCGTTAAAGATTATAATACAACATTTTTAGTTTTGATTCATTTCCCAAAATATAGTGTTTATAGTACAATTTATTATAATTGACTAAATTTTTTTATAGATTCATATCTTGGCATGGATCAACAGCAAGAGCTTAAATTGGACGTACAGAAAGCTCCAGCACCACCTACAGATCACCCACAATGGGATTTGAGTGAATCTGAACATGAAAATAATGATCAACCTGAGAATTTGAGCGATTACACGACTGACACTTCCGGCGCAGAAGATTCCGAATAAAAATTATTTTGTGACATACACATAAAAGATCACCACCACCACAACCAACCACATCCTTCCTTCACATCAAATTTTTCCCTCCTACAACGTACAGTTACATACTGCTACAACTACTTTTTATAGAAAAGAACAAACAATTGATTAAAACGTATTAATATATTATGATGTATGTACGTATAATTTAAGAAGAGTCTTTTTAGAAATTCTTTTTTAATTCCATCAAATCATTTTCTTTTGTACACAATTGTAAACATTTTTTTAAATTTGTTTTAAATTTATTTGTTTATTTTTTATTTAAAATGCCAACAATTTCGTAGAATTTTTGAAGAACTTCAAACAACTTAAAAAAGCATGATAAGAGAACTTCAATCAACCAACTCCTACCATATTTCAAAATACATACATAAAAGGGTTTAATATGTTGAGTTATAGTTAAAATCAATTAAGCATTTTTACTAGTTTTGTAATAAAGAAATCATTTTATTATTAATAAAAAAGGAAAAAAATATGAATTAATTTATACATAGATGGGTATACAAGTTCCAAATGTAAGACTGAGTCTGAGGATGCTTAATTTCCAGTTGCTTGTTGTTTACTTGCTATAAATTCGTCCACAGTATTTGATGAATCGTTTGGTTTATTTGTAGCCGAACTTTGCAGCGATTGCTCTAGTATCATCTAAATAAATTTTTAAATAAATAAAAAAATGAAATAAAAATATGAAAACGCATTTAGAATACAAGGAAAGCGATAATGGGTTTATATTTTTAAATTTGTTAAACAGCTGATCAAAATTGTACTTTAAAGTAAAAAAGAAATACATTTTAATAATCAACAGGTTAACAGTCCACAACGCATAAATGGGCTTTAAAATTTTTTATTATGTTTCTTTTGGTTTTGTAGAGAACATGAGTGGCCTTCAACAAAAGATCTTCAGTTCGATTTTTTCTCACTCGTCTTGGCAACTTTTCATCGATCTATCTTCTCCATATGTAAACAGAGCTTCTTTTCTTTGGCTAACATGGTTTCAAATCTATTTATTTTTAGTTTTTACCCAAAGCATGATTTTGAAATTGATTGTGCCAGATTATTCTCAGTAATCTAATGGTGCGACATTCGAAGTCTCGTATCATTATAGTAATGTCGACTTGCGTTTCCTGGTTCCCTACGCATATATCGATGTTTATTTTCAGTACCTTCGTTTCCACTTTGTCGTGTTCTTATACTTGTGAGATATCAGACAAATGTCAGCATAGTGCAGATCCATCAACTTAATACGGAGCCCCCACACTACTCTTCACTTTTATGTAGAGCTTAATTTTCATTAATTACAAAGCTAAGTAATTCTTGGACTGTTAACATGTTAAATAGAAATTTGTAACTTGAATTAAAAAACAAACTTTTAGGCAATTAGGTTTAAAAAACATCCAATATATTCCCATTAAAGTACAAGTACATTCGCTTTCCTTTTGAGCGTTTTATATTTAGATCTTTTATTGAAAAATAAAGAAGAAATGTATTTACAAGAATAATAAATAAAGTGAAAAGTGGATTCTAAGAAATTACTAGATTTTTAAGGGAGTTGTGTATTGGGCAAAACAATTTTTTTTTTTGTTATCGATGAGTAGTTTTTTTAATAGCGCTTATGAGTGCGTGTATGTATGTGTACATGAATATATTTTTGTGTTTAAGGGTTTTTTTTATCAACGAAATCAGAATTTTTAGGTTTTTCCTCGCGCTGTTCTTTTATCAAATTAACTTATTCTTTTTCTTCTTCGGACGTTTTCTTTTGCTCGTCAGGTTTTTGTTCTTCCAATTCTTCCTTTGTATTTTCTTTGAGGCTTTCGTTTGACTCGCCTTTACGAACAACTTCATTTTCTTTAGCTTCGCTAGACTCCTCTTTATGATCAGTTTTTTCTTTATTAATATCTCCTTGACCTTTTTCAGAATCCGCAATTTCTTTACCCTGTTCAAATTCATTTGATTCTTGGTCCTTTGATTCATCCTCAACTTTCTCCATTTTCCTTTCATTTTTTTTATCGGCGTTGTCTGGTTTTTCTTTTGTAACCGCCTCCTCGATAAGCTCCTGGTTTTCCTCTTCGCTATTGTGCTTCGGAGCCTCCTCTATATCATCTATTTCTGCGTTTGTCTTGTTTTTGTTTTCCTCGCCGTTAACATCGGAATTTTCCTCTTTCTTTTCACTATTTATCTTTTCTGCAGAATCCTCACTGGATTCGGTATTTTCTTTTTCTTTTATGGTAATTTCTTTATCTTCATTGTCTTCTTTAGAATCATTCTTTTCATTCCCTTCATCACCTTGAGATTCTTTATTAGAATCGCTATTTTCACTTTTGTCGCTATTATCACTATCGTTTTTCGCAATTTCATTTTTAGAGTCCTCATCTTTATCATTTTGTCCACTCTTATTGGCTGATTCTTCCTCGGTTTTTTTCTCTACCTTTTTATTGGTTTTTTCTTCGTCCTCTTTAACGTTGGACTCTTCATCATCATCCTTATTTTCAGTCTTCTCAGTGGATTTTTCTTCCGATTTATTATCTTCAATTTTTTCGGATTCTTCATCGCCCTTGAACTCATCCTCCTTACCTTCTTTAATATCTTTGGAGTTTTCTTCATTTTCATTTGTTTTCTGTGGTAATAGGGGTTGAATTTGAGAAATTATGAAGTATTGGGAAATGCATCATTAATTAATTGAATCTTATAATTAAGTAGCATGCTTGGAACGAGAATTGAAAACAAATAATTGCTATATAGTATTTAGATCTTAAGTTTTCCTAACCTTTCTTATTTTGAAACGAATATCGAAGAAAATTTAAACTCAAGTTTTTTTTATATAATTAATCGATTGTAATATTTAAGACGAAAAGCAAAAGCAAAAAATTAGTAATCATATTCGAATTCACAAGCCTTAAAAAACATTTTATATTTCAATAAATTTGTGTGGAGATTCTTTGATATAAGGAATAGCGAAATATTGAAAAAAGTAGATGTTCTAGATCGTTGTCAGAATAAGGTTTGAATTATAACTATTGATATAGTTTCAGAAATAATCCGTTCAGAGTAAAGATAACAGAATTGCACATATATATGTACTAATTTTTATTTTTCTGATAAATATCAAATGCATATATACAAGTAATTGACACTACTTTTGCTAGAATTTATAATGAAATCTCTTCAAAATTTGGTGTGATCCTGCTGCTAACAGTACATATTGTGAAATTAATCAGAAAGTGCCAGCAACTTTCTGCAACAACTGCAGTGGATTGGTAAATTGGTGAATATTTTTTCGCTACAATTCAATATTTTTAACATTTTATTATAAAATAACAAGGCGAAATTAATTCATATCAGAATCGATTTTCAAATCTGGACTAAAATCAGCGTATACGAATATCGAGAGTACTAGTACTATCGCACCGAATAATATTAAATGAAAAATGTAAGTGGTGATTAGACCACTGTATTGGATACAAACAACAATCCTTAATCTGGGTTATTGTTAACTTTTAAGTGATATAAAGCTCAACTGAATTAGAACGTTAACGTTTTTAACTTAAAAAATATTAAAAGCAAATTTTTAGGCGATAGCACTTAAATCTGACATGCCATGCATTTATAGCTATTATTTCCATTACATTATTCATGCTTAGAATGTTTATTCAGAAAAACACACCTCCTCCTTGCCATCATTTTCTTTATCGTCAGTTACCTCATTCTCCTTGTTCGCATTATCTTTATCGGTACTTTCAGCTTCTTTTAAAGCCATAACAATAATATGTAATTAGCACATAATAAATATACATATGAATGCTTTATTTATGTATACCTTTCGAATCACTGTCATCAACATCTTCTGTTTTAGCCTCTTCACTTTCAGTGTTATTATCATCCTTTTCCTTGGATTCTGCCTCTTCCGCGGTCTCCCCATTGTCTTTGTCATCTTTGGTTACCTCAGAATCTTTGGGTTTTTCGTCGTTCTTTAAAAATTGTATGGAAACTTTCATTATTAGGATGACTTGACCAGCAGCTTTGCGAAAAGTTGAGCGCTTGACTAGCTGTTTAGTTTGATTATATTTGTATTAAGCATGCGTGAGAGAGAAAGAGAGCATATACATAGAATATATATATATGTGAGAATGCCAGCAATTGTTAAGTTAAAATCAATTCATTTACATTTCAATTCGGTTTTTTATACACACTGTTTGCTGTTTCTTCAGTCTTGGTGTTTCTTGTTGTTGATGATTGATCCTGCTGTATTCTTTTCAAATGCATCCAATTACATAGAAAGCGCGAGCGTGCACAACATACATATTCGGCCTGACGCAATATTTAATTAAGTATTTTATTTTACGTACCGCATCACTTATACAATAAAAGCTTATTAGGCATACGCGTTAAAAGATGCTAAGGCTTGTTTTTTTTTTTTTCTAAAGATAATTTTTGAAATTCAAACGTCGTACGTATTTAACAGCGCGTTCTTCTTGTACCTTTGTAGGTAGTCTAGGCTTTTGCTTATGTTTAAATGTTGATTTGGGTTATTTACAATCAAAAAATTTGAAAGCTATAATTTTTAATTATATGCTTAAATGCAGAAATGTTCTTAATCATTAATTAATAAGTGTAATTGAGAGTGTTAGGTTTTCAAAATACAAATTTTATTTTATTAATTGTTGTTGTTGTCATATAATCGTAGACATTATTGACGATTATCTAAATAATAAATATTACATAGTTAATATATGTATGTAAGTAGGTATGTAGTATGTTTGTATATTTTGTGTGTTGGTTTAGCAATGTTTAGTTTTGTTTTTTTTAGCACAAAATAATTAAACTTAAAAGAAAAAGAGTGTATGCATGTAACATATACTTGTTAAATAAAATAAAAATTAATGTCAAATGGAATGAAAATATTGGGTAAAACCTAGAGTTTTTTAAATAAAAAATAAATAACTTAAAACAATCAAAAATAAAAAAGGCAAAGGTAATAAAAAAATAATAAGAGAGAAAAAAGGCAGACAATCTATGTGTCAGTATAAATGTTTTTGTTTGTTTATGTGTAAGTAGTGTTTGCTGGAAGTGCATCAATCACATCCGTTAATGTTTTTAATTAAAACTTTATATAGTTGTTACTTTTTTTGCTTTGCAATTATTTAAAAAATATTAAATATCTTTTTTTTTTGCTATTCATCTCAAAAAAGAAGTTAATGTTCTCAAACCTCGGCATTATCACCGCCTTCCTTAGCTGTTTTATCTTCAGACGATGTTTTTTCGCCTTCATTTTCCTTATTTTCTCCCTCTTCGTCATTAGTTGGCTTAGCTTCACCGTTTTCTTGTTTCGCACTCGATAGCTCCTCTGTGGCGGTTTTATCGACAGGTGGAGCAACTTTTAAGAATTGTTCCAATGTATCAATTTCATTGGCTAAATCAAAGGCATCATAATCTCCACAATAGTCTTCTTCATTGAAAATTTGTGGCGGTAAGGCATGTCTCGGTTCAGGATCACTGACTGTTGCTCCATTGCTAGTCGATTTATTTTGCATAAATTCCTTATCAGCTTCACGACCAGGCTCTGTTATATCAATAACTTCGTATTTAATATTTTTACTATCCAAAATCATAAGAACACGTTGCTGGCGTTTTTTGACCTAGACGTTTAAGAAACAAATATTAGAACAGATTTTACAACAAACATTATTTATTTATTTTTCTTCTTTGATAACTGCTGAAAATAAATTATAAAAATTAAATTTTATATATTGATCCATCTAAATTTTAGCCATTTTCTATATGTGAAACATGAAAGGCAATGCTTAAGAAATTGTCTTCTTGATTAACGATAAAGCCATTCTTTTTAGGATTAAATTACCTAATTCGAAACTTTAAGCTTAATTTCTAAATATGAATATAATTTCCATACAAAATATAAGTTATACAACTTATATAAAATAATATCCATAAATATTTGCATAGTATTACAAACAGATATTGGAAAAGTTTTTATCGGCGTAAATAACACCAATAGTGGTGATGACATCACCCAAGAACACATTAATGAGAAAAACACAACAAAACAACACAGTGTTTAATGACATGAAAAGAACAAAAATAAAAATACACAAGTTAAATTAAAAAATAAAAATATTTTATTGCCAAAAAAATTGATGTTTTTCTTTTATATTAAAGCAACAAATAAAAATTCTAATTCACTTATAGTTGTTGCAATTTAGGCGGAAAAGAATTAGAATATAGGCCATTTCAATTTAACATTTTTTAACATTTCCATTTTTGGAAGAAATTTATAATCAATTACACCACAAACACTCCTAGACATTCGTTAGAATTTTACTGTTAATAATTTTATTTTATAATTGATCTTGGCCTCTTCTTTTATTATAAAGAAGCATTTTTTATTTACTAAATAAACTGTGTACACAACATTTCCTTTTTATAAACTTATTAAAATCGATCATATTTTACAAAAAAAATTGTCTTTTCTGTTTCTTTTAAAAAATACACTTTTTATATACCATGGACTCTGGGTGGGGTACTTTTTGGTATAGCCTTTCATACCTACCTACCGATACAGTAGATTAATCATCTATTTAGCTTGAAAATCAACTTGATTACTGAAACTAAAACAAAGTAATGGATGCTTTGTGGAAAGTCAATATGCTTCCTGGAAGAATGTTGGAGAAAGAAAAGCCACAGAGATTGAAACAGAAGTTTTGTGTTGATATAAATTAAGCGGTCGAAAGATTAAAAACCGTTTTGTTATAAATAAGGCAGCGATAGTAGATAGATTGGAGCCTATTTTGTTAAAAGGCAATACATACACAAAATTCAATTAAAATGTATGTATCTAAAAAATAAATTCAATTTTAAAACATTTCTATTCGAAATATGGTATTTTCTCCACTACTGTGAATTTTTTGATGATTCACATAAAACACTAAATTTTAAATAATACAAGTGATTGACTTTTTCTTCTAATCGTGACGATGAGAAAAATTGAGAAGTTATGAATGAGTAATGGCTTATAACTGATGTGTTTTATTACAACAATACACAACAATACATATATGTACATACATATAAACTTGATACTAAATAAATTAAGACTTGTGTGTGAGGTTGGTTTATTTCTTCTAGAAATCTTTGCTTATAACAAAAAACATTTCCATAAGAAATAACTGTGGTTTTGTTGTTGCAATATAGCAGTAAAATATTTATAAATATTTATTTTTATTCGCTAAACTGTTATGTTTAAGATTTTTACCATAAACCATTTCTTTTGTTTTTCATTTTCATAAGATGAACTATCTCGAACTTGTTTTGTTTCTGACGAGAAATATGTACATACATATGTATGTTCATTGTTAAACCACTAAATGTGTGTACACATGACGAATCAAATGTTTATTGAATTCAACAATTAACAAAATTAAATTAAATTGTAGAGATAACAGAATAAGAAATTTTCAAAATTATTATTCTTTATTTACGATGACACTTGATGGCTGTCAACTATGGGGAAGTAATTTGAAATTCTTCAATGAAAAATATCCATAAAAGCAAAAATAAAAAGAAAATAAGATAAAATATAAAATTATTTAATAAAAAATAAAGTGGAAAACTTGTTGTTTATGTTTTCAAACGCTTATTATTTTATTCGACAATTAGTTTTATAATATAGTACAGTGGTGAGCAATGAATATGAAAAAGTTGTTAAAGGTTACTTATATATATATATATATATATATATATATATATATATATATATATATATATATATATATATATATATATGTGCACTGAATCGACGTACCCAATTTATTTCAAATACCAGGAGCAGTATTAAGGAATGACCGCCTACAGCGCCACCTGTTGAGTATTTTTCGACTTTTGTTTCCTAAACCTTCGCGTAGCAATTCAAGTTTTAAGCATCCGAACAAATCACAATATATATATATATATATATATATATATATATATATATATATATATATATATATATATATATCAAATATTATATATATATATATATATATATATATATATATATATATATATATCAAATATTATATATATATATATATATATATATATAAATATAAATATATATATTGATATATATATATATATATATATATATATATCAAATATTATATATATATATATAAATATATATATATTGATATATATGAGCATGGTACTTCCCACATAAAGTAAAGATTAAATTTTTTATATCTTGAGAACCATTAAAGTGGAGTTTTTGAATTTGACCTAAGTGACTTGGTAGTTAATACAAATCATCAGTCAAGTTGGCGGAATCGGATAATTATACATGGTACCCTCCCATATAAAGTAAATATTGATTTTCGTATATCTTGAGAACGATAATAATGTTTCTAAATTTAGTTTAAATAACTTCATGACACATCATCAGTCAATAACTGGGCGAGATTATATAAGTGGGCGAGGCAGATCACATTCATACTCAATATAAAATTTCGCGTGTGTATTTTACGTCGAATGGTAAAAGTTAAAGCATAGTTATCTATCCACATCAGCCGAAAAGCGTAAAACTTTGGATAAGCGGGTATTGCATTACATACATAAACATAGATTTCCGGGCAACGCCGGATGGTTTAAGCTAGTAGCTAAATAAAAATAACATTTCAAATTTAATCTCTGTTTAAGAAAGAATTTATCGGTTCTTCAAAAAGAGTTCTCAAATTTAATATTTGATGAGTAAAACATCTAACTTTGATTAATTCTCCTATGTTTATTAGGGATGTTTATTTATTTTATTATAAGTAAAATTAATATTGTATACTCAATAATGTTAACTTTTATATACCTACATATTTATATATATTTATTTTTTACATAATAAAAACATATTTAATTTCTAATTGGAAATGTGTATATTCTTTTCATTTTAATTCTCAAATTCAGTTTTAAGATTTCTGTGAATTCTATTAAATTCACATAAATTTCCTGTTATATCTGCTGTTTGTTTCTATTACGAATTGTAATTGATCGTTAGCCTTGTGGTGTTTGAGAATTTAGGTCTATTGATATCTACATTATTAGTATAATTACGGTAATACATACGAAAATTAATGAAAATCAAATTGTTTTTCATTCCAAAAATTGTAAAGTAGAGCGCTTACTTCTTGTTCGTATAAAAGGAGTAGAACAGAAAAGCGTTACAAGAAATTACTACATACGTTAAAATAGAACAATTAATAGTTATTACTTGATTTATTTGTAAGACATATTCCAAATTTTTAAACTAACAAAAAGGCAGGATCTGTTGCTCTGAATTTTATTAAAAATACGTTCATCTGTGCTTTAACTGATCAAGCTTTAATGTATATAAAAGGGTTGATTGTCCTATATTATATTATTATAACTGTCATTGCAAGAATCAGATTTATTTTCCTAAGGACGTGCATAAACAACAAACGATTACAGCTCTAACTATCAATCCCGTGGCAGCCGGTTATTAGTAACGGATTGACTAGAGGTTATATATCCTCAGTAAAGGGCTGCCAACACATCAACTACTAGCTGCTACAACAACAACAACCACAGACTCTGATAGATGTAATAGTAATGAAATTCAAGTTGCCTGAGTACATTTATGTTTAATACATAAATTGCAACAACTGCAAGAGCAACAACTCATCAAACAAAACATTCTTTACTTTCATACTTTCCCTCAATGTAGTTGATTTAATACGTATATGTAGTATATATGCAAATAAATATGTGTGTGTTTGCATACTGTATGCTCTCATATATAATTGTGTGTAACTACATGCACGTATGTTTAGAAAACCCTTGAATTTGCTGGTTTCCCAAATCATCATATATACGATATACATAATAATAAGACGATACCAATTGAAGAGAAACAATAACAACCCATTGCCCCGCTGTTTGATTAGCTACAACTGTGTGCTGCCCCGCCCACATTATGTACAATAATAACACATCAATTTATGGAATTACATACAAACACACATATTAATTCACTCACCTCCTTGTTGCCAGACATGCCACTGATGTACACTTTCAAGACCATGGCTACTTTTTTATTATTCTCTTTTTTCCTTAATTCTTGCAATTAATTTTATATATAATTCCAACTGAATTGAATGATGATGCGTATGCAAAAAAACTGCTTTTGCTGCTTTTTGCAAAATAAACTTATCTTTTCAAGAAGAAACGAAAGAAAAAAAATTTTAAAAAATAAATATTTTTAGATCTTTTTTCTTGCGTTAACGTAGACGTCTCTGATGTCGTACCACTCAATTGATTGCTTTCGATATAATGGGGCTCTGCTTCACAAAAATAAAAAATACTTATTGATCTTTTTCGTTATTTTTTTTAAGGCAGTGTATTTAATGTATAACTCTATTTAAACACGCAATGGAGTTTGCTATTTGCAATAAAATTCAGTTAAGCGAAATTCACAAATTTTTTTAATTGCACAAAAATTTTTTCTTAATGCCTTTAGCCACTTCACTTACTGTTTTCGAAATAAAAAACTTAAAGAATAAAAAGGCACAGTTGTATAAAAATATACGTTTGATTTTTTTCCAATAATGTTACACAGAGTTGCAAATAAAAGTAACTAAATAAAATTGTCAGGGGAAGGTAGTCCATATTAAGTATTTATGTTTTCTATAACACATATATTTGGTTTCATATATTTTAATCTAATATTAATGAGAGAACAAAAATTAATCTCTTTATAGTTAAGATAAACTTACGTATTTCCGTCGATCCTATATTAAAAAAGGATTAAATGAATTGATTCAATATGTTTTTATTTTTGCTTTGTGGATCTCAGGCAGTAGAGAAATAACGCAGTAGTCAAAAATTCCAAGGCAATTAAAAATTCTTTTCCGGATAAAACCATTAATGTGATAGAATGGCCGACTAGAAGTACTGATTTAAGCCCATAACAAATATTTGGGTCATTCTATGACAACGCTTTCATGGTAACGGCCCCCCAACTTATGGCTTTACAGTGTTTGAGGACGTACATTCTTGAAAAATTGCAAAAAATCAGCTCTGAACGTTACGAAATCTAGTCAAATCTATGCCAAGGTGGTTGAATGTCATTATATCCAATTTTGGTTTAATAGAATATTAGGTTATAAACCCGTTAAAAAATATCTATAATATTAATTTGTCTGTTATACTTAATTCGTTAGAAAAAATATAGTTTCTTATCATTTGGCTTTTTAAATAACGTAATCAGTGTTGTACGCTATATTTATTTTGTAGGGCGTATATCGCAAGTTATTCAAGTTATTTTCCATTACCAATTATCAATATCCTTGCTTAACTACCCTTTTTTCATGTTTCCAAGCCAATTGGTTGACATCATATAGTGGATATTCTAACATTGAAAAAATTTTCAATAATTGGATGGCGTTTTGCTTAAATTAAATCAGTTGAAAAATTGAATCTCGGCTGATAGGCATAAATTTTACAAAGTTCTTTTAATTATTAGAAAAAAACTTTTTAATAAAAAAAAAACAAAGCGCATAATGGAAATAATCAATGATTAAGTAGCTGATACCATCTTTCATTCAAAACACCAGAATTTTATCGTATGGTTTTTCTTTCGATTTAATTTTTATTACGTTTACACTCTTTTCTTCTTTTTATTATTTTTTTTTTTTATAAAAATGGCATTTTTCTAATTGTAAAGTATTATAAAGTAGAAAAAATAAATGTTTTTTATAATAAAATAATATTCTTATGGTGTGTTTGGTTACTAAGATGAAAAAAGTAATAAACAAATTTTTGAAACTACTTAAAAATTTTAAGTTTACTAAAAAAAAACGAACTAATTTATATAACAATTTCACTTTTTTTACTGAAAGACAATTATATTAACTAAAAATATAATATTTTATATACTAATCCCTTAATTTTATTTCAGATATTACTTTTAAGTTAAACTATAAAACTAAGTTTGTTTATTTTTCTATTTTATTTTTTCTCTTTTATTATTTCACTTTGTGTCTGGAGGCTTGAGGTTTATATATATATATATATATATATATATATATATGTATTATGTTTTTGTTGTTTTATTTTTGTATATAAATTAAGAATAAGAGTACTACTGTCAAAATATGAAGTATTACTATTTCGTTTTTTATATGCATATCCAAATTTTAACAGTAGAGCAGCACTTTATGTGGTTGTAGTTATTAAATTATTATTTTGTATTTGTCAATATATTTTAGAATAACTGTTCTGTTTTCTTTTTTATTTTATTTGATGTTTTTATATATATTTTGCGATTTTTGTTTTATTTTATATATAAATAGTATGCATTTACACATATATAGTTGTTGTAATGTTGCTTCACTTTATTACTTATATTATGTACTAATTTTCATTACATATTGTATATAAACTATTAGTTCTGTTTGTTTATTTCTTTCTTTTTTGTAGTGTTATATTTTTTTTATGTCATCCATAAATCATCATTTTAATTGTAGCAGTATAGTATTTATTTTTTATTTTTAATTATAATATAAAAAATAATTATTGGTATGCAAATATGTTTCTTAAGATTTTTACCTGCAGATATAATGAGGTGTCATTTTTAATTGATTACAAAAGTTGTTTTTGTTCTTGCAAATATACGAGTTTTAATTGAAAATTGTTTGCATCGACAAAAAAAAAAAAAAAAAAATTAACTCAATTTCTAAAATGAATTATACAAAACTCTGATAAATTATAGGAAAACCAACAGGTCTTGTTCAACAGCAGCATGACAATGAACGTAGATTTCCAAAATATATGAGCGATATAGTGAAGAGTTTGGAAAACTTGAAGATCCTTAGCGTCTACGAACTTATTGTATGCCTGAGGTCCGAATTATGATAGATCTAAAATGAATAAACATTAAGATTTTATTTAAAAATAGTTATCGTAAATGTATATAAAGCATCAGATAATTTTAAGTCTATTACTCCTTTAATTACTTTATATTATACTGTGAAGACAGTACACATGACCCCAAGAGAAAAATTATCGAATTTTCCTTTCATTAAAATCTCCAACCTACAAATTGTTACTTTTCTGAAATTTTTGAATGTCTACAGAAAAACATTAATCCCTTGCTATTCCTTCTAGGTGAAGTTCTACTCTCATATGTAAACAATTTCAATAATTAAAACTTGATAGACTTTAAAACGGTTAATTTAATTACTTACAGCTTGGAGCAGCTTCGTAACGTCTTTGAATCTGATCATAAGTAAACTTGACAAAAGCGTCATATTGTTCAGCAAGTTTAGTGGTCAGTACAGCATCATATTTTTCGCGTAATTCATCTTCCCGTTCTTTAAGCATACGTTCGCATATTAATTGCACCTAAAACGATAAGAGAATAAAAATGTTAGTTACACACACACGTTTATATCAATACATAAAAAATTCACAATAAAAATACTCACCTGCTTGAAAGTAAATAATGCCTTCTCGGGATAACGTACCATACTTGGTGGGCTATCTGGACGTCTAGGACTGTCTGGCCCCATTTCTGAACCACTTGATTCTGAGTCTTGCATGCGTTCAATGGCTGCAGAGCTAAACGGTAATTGCTTGCGTCTGTGTAATCTTTTGATTTCATCGCGTAGATTTTGTGACATTTTATCGGGTGACATTTTTGACATATTGTTAGCTTCTGCAAATGGGCTTGGTTGAGGTTCACGGGTAAAACGGGATGAAGGCGACTGGCAATTTGAAGAACCGTTTAGGCCATCATGGCTAGATGTTGCAAAACGCGATGGTGAACCATTATTGCCTGATTGTCCAAATGGGTTACATCGTCGACGTTTGGTGGGACGTTGATTTATAGCTTCCCAGTCCAGACTGCGTTTAAGAGTAGCGCATGCCATTTTATTAAACTAGATATAGTAAACTTCCTCTCTAATGAGCACTACTGCAGTAGCGATAAGTCTTTAAAACCCTAAAAACAAAAATAGGAAATCTCTTAAAATCTTTTACGCATAAATGTAGTTTTTGAAGTTAAACTGGATATACATTAACAAAGAATAACTGGTGTTGCCAATATTACGCCGCAAACAAAAATTTTTAATTTATAACATTATTTCCATATGAATTTCTTTTAGTCACAAGCACTCTTTAAAGTTTTTTTACTCGCTATATTCACAATTCAAGGAAAATTGTTTTTCGTTTTTGTTTTGAATTTAAGCCGATTTTAAAGGAATGTATGATTGTTGATACACACGACCCGCATATTCGCAGGCAGAATAACGTGTCTGTATAGAAATGTTGAGCACAATGCAAAGAAAAAAAAAAAACGAAATGGCGTAAAAAGAAATCACAAAATAAAAAAGCAATAAAAACACACTTAAGCCACAGCCATTTGTCAAAATCAAAAATAAAATGGAAGGCGTAAATCAGTGAAATGCCATCTTCATTTTTGATCTATATTATAATTTGTACATTTTCCACAATTAACCAAATTTTTGTAATGATCTTGGACTTAATCACTTACTTTTTATCCAAATAAATTTAATTATCTCTGTTTTTTTTTTATATTTTGCTTCAGAAAGATAACAATTTTCTTTTTCACACACACACACACACACGCCAACTTTTTTAAAATGATAAAAGGCCACTCTAATGCACAGAGATCTATTTCTTTTTATTAATCTTTTTTGTAGGGTTTTATTGGAGAATTACTAATTATATTTTTGATTTTAGTTTTTTAAACAGAACAATATTGTTTCAATTAAATGCTATTAAAGATATATTTTCTCAAAATTGTATGTGTGAATAAGAAACGACAATGGATTTAGAGACTTCTAAAAAGCAATATGGCTGCGTAAAGGTTGGTATTCGTGCATTATTCTTTCAGCAGTTTTATGTATGCTACTTCTTTATAATATAGTCATCTCAGCTATGTTCGAAACAGAGTTGCATTTTAAGTAAACTGTTATAAGAACGTTAACGTTAGGTATGAGTAGAGCGATTTGATATTATGTCTCAACATACATTCTTTAAACTAAAATTTCAGATACGGCTCTGATACGAATTCAATAAACACGGTCTCTGCTTAAAAAGTAAACAATGAAAGGACTTGAACTTTAAAATTCAGATAAATAAACCACGAAATTATTATCGTGATATAGTTCAGTGAGGTGAACTAAAATACGCCCTCATATGCTCAACTTCGTTCTGTTATGGTATATTAAGACTTGTTAATATTAAACTTAAATAAAAACGGTTCCGTTTACGTTGTATAACTTTTAATATCTGTTAATAATTCAGATTGAATAGCTGTCATTTTACTTTTCAAGAAATTTTCTTATACATAAACATTCGAAAAAGAAACCCTGTTTCTGTTTTTGGCATTTAGCAAATTGCGAAATATATTGTTTATTAGAATTACAATGTAAAATTAAAATTACACTAAACAATGATAAGTGGATTTATTACAAAATTAATTATTATATTAAATAATAAATTGTGAACAAAACTAGAAAGCTTATTAAATTTAATCAATAAAGGCGATACATATAAATTTGAAAATTAAGTGCAATTTAAGAGGAACATTTGAGAACTAATATTTACGGAAATATTTACATATGAATGATTGTATTTTGTTTGTGAATAATAAATATTAAAAAACACGTGACCGTTTAACACAGATAACTCTGATAGTAACAAAAGAAATGAACACAAAAAATTAATATATAATCAAAAAAATTAAAACGCCAAATGAATCTATCTTTTGTCAATAGCAAAAAGAGTGTAGAAATATGAAAAAGGTAAAATGCAAATAAAACAACCAGATGCCATTTTCTGTGTTTTTTTCTTTGTTTATACTATAAATATACTTTTATTGTTGTTGGAGTAAACTGTTTGTTATTTTATTTAGATTACCGGAAGACGCGTTTGTTTTTATTCTGTATGCTCAATTAAAATCAAACAACTGTCTCACACACTGTTGCCGATTTAGGTATTTTCTCGTCGAATATAGCGATTTTTAATCCCATTTTGCAAAAAAAAAAAAAAAAAATTTTAGTTATTATTATTATGGTCTCGTTAATTTTTAAGGCGTTCTTAAAAAAAATAACCTCAACAAAAACTTAGAGAATTATAAAAGAATAATATGTGAATTTTTTAACAAAATAAGCACCAAATAGAATAAGAAATGCATATTAAACAATATATTTCACATTACTATCTAATAAATTTCTAAATGTGGAGTTAATCGATTTGGCTTTTTGTACGTAGCTTCAAGCACGCATTGAAAATGTGTAATTTATTATATGTATGTACTTATAGGTACTCCAAATAAAAATTTAAAGCACTAAAAACTTGGTTGTTTTTTGTTACGATTTTTTGAAACTGAAATGACGATATTTTTAAAAATCAGCGCATTCAAAAAAAGCTAAAAAATGTTTTCGGCTAAAAAAATAATCTTAAATTTTAAATTGTTTTTTAATATACAGTCAAGGGAAAAAATCTACATACTCCCTTGATATAGGTGTTTTAGATAGTTTGTGAAGAGAATTAAAAAAATGTTACATTATTATTTAAGGCATTAATAAATAAATTTATTTATAAAATAAAAAAGTAATTAATTTACATAATAAAAACAACAATAATAAAAATAAAAAATAAACTCTAAATAGGTACAGCTTACAAAAAATAATTATTCTTTAAAAATTGTATATATAGGATCCACCACCTAACGTTTTTTTCAACTAGTGCTTATTTCGTGAATGGTAACACTTGGCTCATGTCTGATTTGGCAGATAATTAGTTTTATCCTTCCACTGAACGAATATGGTTGTGTATACGCTTCGCTAAGTCGGCCTGCGATTGACTTACAGAAGATGCCGATTTTGCCAAAAAAAATCGTCTTTTCAGATGAAGCTCATTTTGATCTTGGCGGATATGTAAATAAGCAAAATTGTTTCATTTGGGGCACAGAAAACCCGCACGCATACATTGAAAAGCCGATACATCTAAGACGAGTCACTGTTTGGTGCGGATTTTGGTCCAGAGGCATAATTGGGCCATTTTTCTTCGAAAATGAGCAAAGTTGGACCGATCGTGTAGGCTACTGCATGGCCAGCCGAGGTAGCCATTTGAAAGATATGAAATATAAGAAATAAAAATGTTACTTTTATTGTTTGGTTGATCCACCTTAGGCATCAATAACCGCTTAAAAACGACGGGGCATTAATATCACCAAATTTTCTGTAATAGAGGGTGTTTTTTCCGCCTATGCAAAAATAAAGGCAGTATTTAATGTTTCACGGTTACTAATGCTATATTTTCGTAAAAAAAAAGACCCATATATGCTGTATTGAGTTTTAGTCTGGTGACTGCGGTGGTGAATTTAGCTGTTTTGAAGCATAGTAAAGAAGCCAATCTCGAAAAGTGCACAATATTCTTATGGCCGTTAACTTAATGGCAAAACCATTGGTATCTCAGTCCCAAGCTATAAGCAGATGCCTCCGAATTTGTTCCAATAAGATTTTATAATGATATAACACCGAATAAAGCCAAACGAGCCACTTTATTTAACGCCATGTCGCCCAGAACCATAAGGTTGCTTCCACTAAATTTGACTATAGGTATAATATTCTTCGGATCAAGTGCAATGTTTGGTTTTCTCCAAACTTTGCAACGGCCAACTCTTCCGAAAATGTTATAATTACTTTCGTCGGTAAATATAACACGATTAAAAAAATCCATACCATTGTCTACATGTGCTTTAGCAAACTCGAAACGAAGTTTACGATTCTTTACTAAAATTAGTGGCTTCTTGCGTTCCAGTTTGCTATGAAATGCACTGTCATTTTGTTATTGTTCGTTCCAATTTAATTGGAACATTTTTTGATGTGTTCTGCCAATTTTGGGTCGTTATTGTGGAATCTTGATGGACTAATTTCACAATAGCGGTAACATCACGTCTCGTAAGTTTCTTAGGTCTGCCAGATCGTGGTTTATTTTTTGGTACTATTGTTGTTGTTATAACTTCTAATAATCGTCTGTACAGTAGCCTGACTGAATTTTGTTTTATTAGTTTATTATTTTATGTATTTATTTTCGATTTGCCATTTTCGATGGTAAAAATTCAATTAATATCTTCTTTCATTATCACTTCGCCCACATCAACAATTCTAATGCTTGTAAATTTGAATAAATCAACAAAGTTACATATCTATTATTTCGCTTTCTTTGTTTTAAGATTTCTGTTTAACATAAGTAGTTGCACGTTGTATGTAAACTTTTTTCCTGCTACTTATTATGTTTTTCCCTAATAACTTCTAAATTATATTTTTTCATATTATTTTTTTTTTTTAGATAATCTTAATTATAAACACCTTTTTTTCAAATTTCGCCACTAATTCTCTGAAACATCAAAATCGTAGGGTGTATCTAGACTTTTTTCTTTGACTGTATATTTTTTTAGTTGGGTATTAGATAAGGTTAATATAGCACTATATAAATTGTTTTCTTTAAATCTAAAGAATTATAATAATTGAGGAGGTGATAAACTAGATATAAAACTATTAATTGAACAAATTTCAATAATTCAAATGAAATACATTAATGTACATATTTTTCAGTTTCATGAATTTTTCAAATCCATACACATATATTATAAATTTGTTTGTTTGTTTGTTTGGTAATCGCTCGTAAATGACTGAACCGATTTTGCTGAAATTTTCAAGACAGAAGAAGATCCAGCTAACGAAATAGGCTATGCTGTTTTTCAAAATTGAACCTGGGGAAAATTGGCCAAATAAGTCTTATGAGTTGTCACTTAATATTATAAATTTATTAAATTGGCAAACCTAAAATTATGCGAATAAAGCTAAGATATAGTATTGCTTATTCAGTTCGTTCATGAGTCAATCACGCTTAAAGGACTGAACCGATTTTGTTTAAATTAAAAGAACAATAAATAGATAAATCCAACTGACAAAAAAGCAGTAGGTGTTTTATTTTTTATTAGACATCGGAGACGACTAAACTAGTAACTTTTCGTCTGAAATGACGCGTATTTTTTCATTTAAAAACAATTGTTTATTGCCAACAGTCATCATCTACTTCAAACGCCTTTGCATTTTCCTTATAAAAAGAAAAACTGATAGGTTCGGAATAAAGGGAAATGTTAACCTCGTTTATAATATATGCATATAGATTCTCCTGCAATACCGGGTGAGTAAAGGTAGCTTTAAATAAAGTTGTAGAAAATTTTTTTGATAAAGTTTGATTTTATTTAGTTAATTTTATAATTAGCCATTGGCTAATATCTTTTCTTATATTTATGAGAGTTGTGCATAACCCGAAAAAAGGTAGAATACGGTCTCAAGGGTGCATAAAATGAAAGCTCCCAGCCAATTTTCAGCAAATCAAAAATGTCCATTCACATTGTAATAATCTAACCTTAATTCAGATTTCTTTCGTTTAATATTCTAATTATTTTTCCCTTTTTTCATCCCCCGTATTGATTCAGTTAAAACATATAAATTTTTACACTAGCGACGATTTAAAAAACTCCAATGACCAGAAATATAAATTGAAATGTCATCTTTTAAACAAGTACTTTATTTGCACAATCGAATTATTTTTATTTTTATTATTATTTTTTATTAATATCAAGGGTTTTCAAAAGGCAAAATTTTCAGAGATAAACACCAAAACCCTTTCTTTCTTTTTAAAAGATGAATACAAAAAAAGAAAGAGAAACAAAGAGCAATATTTTCAACTTTGCTGTCAACCTCATATGAAAAAGAATATGATTTTGCTTATTAATACAAACATGTAAGCAATGCAGAAACTATTGTTTCTGTGATATTTGTATTATTTTTGCTTTATTGTTCTTTTTTTTAAATTTCAGAAAAGGCTAAAAAAGCTAAATGAATTCTTGAAAAAAGCTAAAAGCTGAATGAAAAATAGAGAAGCTAAATTTAGCTTAAAAAAGCTAATATGGTAACACTGGTGAGAATCACGTCACTGACACAAAAGTAAAAATTAATTCACAAAGTGGTGGGGGTAAAAAAAATATTGTTTGTTGGGACGATTTCCTAAGTTTGGCAAAATACAAATAAACAAAGAAATAAACGAACAAACGCGAAAGGCCAGAAGAAAAAGAAAAATATGTACCTTTTCATTTGTCCGTTGAGTACGTTATAGCATACAAGCAGTTAAATATTATTTTAGTGATCTCTTAGTACTCGTTTAGTAAAGACAAGGCGAGGAGCGCTAAAAATTCTCTCAGAGTTTGAATACAGTAATCAAAACATATTTAAACGTATTTCTTAAGATAGATTAATCAAATTAATTTTATATAAAAAAACTAAAAATATATATGTTTTTTTATGTCTAAAAGAGTTTTCGATAAAGTGCTATTTTCTATGGCCAAAATATAAAGGTCTTTTAGAATGTTCTACAATATCTTGAAAATATCATTAAATTTATATACACATACATACATACATAAAATAAAAAAGCGAATGTGAAAAGAATTGCAAATAATAACAGAAGATAAAATTAAAAGAAAAATCTTTTTTGCATGTGTGTATTACATTCATCCTATTTGTAAAAGTATATTAAAATTAATTGCAAGTTTTTTTTTTGAAATAGAAAAACTAATTGTCATAATGGGTTAAAGAAAAAGTGAGAAAATGAGAGAAAGATACGAGCAGAGTTGGATGAATGAAATGAAAATAAACGGTTAAAAGTGTTTATTTATGTAAACAGAATAACGGCGTTTTCAGTTATGTGTGAAAATTATTAAAAAAAAAATAAATATTTAAACAACATTCCGTTAGAAAAAAATAAACATTAAAACCGGTTGAAAATATGTTGATCTTAATAAAGACGACGTTATATGAAAAATATTTTAAAAGAAAGTAATTTTAACAACAAAAGCAAAAAAACTACTTTATAAAGAGTAAAATTAGAGAAATATTGGACAAAAAAGCAGTAAAAACACAATTTGTTTTTTTAACACTATCAACAACTTTTACACACACACACATACACATACAGACAAACGTAGATTCACAACGGTCGTAGTTGCTTTCAAGTTAGTTTATGTGCACATCGACAAAATATTACCACTAACTATTATGGCCTTGTTGAATAAACTATTTTTTCCATCGTCAACAACTTCATCGCCATCTTCGACCGGAGCAGTAGCGTTTACACCTACAGTATTAACAACAACAGATTCTTCTGCTGCGCAGTCACATCAACTGTCACGTACATCTTCTTTGGCTAGTATTTTATCGTCAAGTATTGCTGGTGCTTCTTCGTCTGCATCGACGGCAGTGTCTTTGCAACGTAATAATGCCAAATGTGGTGACAATAATAAAAAATCGAATTATCAAACAACACATTCAAAAAATTATTTAAGGTGAGTGTTTTTTGTATTTCCAATATTTTCATCTAAACTAAATGAATGGTGTATTTTTAATTCTACACTCGAGGCGAATTCATGAGTTCTGTATTAGCATTAAAAAAATAATAATAAAAATTAAGAGTCAAATCAAAACCTATTGAATTGTTTGATTTTAAAACAAATTGGCAGAAATTTGTGAATACACACTATTACGTATTTAGAAATACGTACATACAGTGGCTCCAACCCAAACCGGACACTATACTAAAATATTTTCGATAGTTTAAAAATCATACATTTTAATTATTTTTACAAAAATGTAGTTATTTTCTTATTTTTGTGTATCTTCCACGTACAAATGGAAGAACCAACTCAGAAATTTAATAATTGTACGTAAAATTGAAGTTGAAAATGCTATGAAAGTCACAACGACTTGCGCTAGCCAAACTCGGACAGTAACTTTTATGGGTGTTTTAAGTGTCCCTGAAATTTTAAAAATTTGTGGCAGAAGTCATTCAACTGTGCACGACATAATAAAACGTTTCAAAGTCAATAAAACGGTGCTAAATAGACCAAAACATGCCCACAACAAAATATTTTCTGAGGCAGAACGTTTTTTGTCAGAAAAATAAAATCAAATCCATTCCTAACAGCTCCAAGACTTGCTGCTATTGCTGAAAGTGACCTTGGTAAGAAAGCTAGCCCATTAACAATAAAAAACTTGCTACACAGAGTTGGTCTTAATGGTAGAAGAACTAGACAAAAACCTCTTAAACCAAAACACATAAATTTACAAAAGAGACCAAAATAAGGGTTTTTCTTTTTGGAGAAACGTTATGTTCACCGACGAAAGCAAATTTAACGTATTTGGGTCGGATGTCAATAGTATGGAGGCGACAAAATCAGGAACTACGTTTGAATAACTTAAAACCGACAGTAAAGCATGGGGGTGATTCAGTGCTTGTCTGTGGCTCATTTCTCATTTATCAGATCCAGGATCTTTGCAAAGTAAGATCATGGATCAAAATGTTTATTTAAACATTTTAAAAGAAAGGTTGGCAAAAAGTGTGGATAAGCTTGCTCTGGATAACGATCCCAAATACAAGATAACGACCCCAAACACAAGGCCCACAAAGTAAGATCTTGACTGCACGTCATGCAAACACCACCCCAGAGCCCCAATATAAATCCTATTGAAAATTTGTCGCAATAAAAAAGTTCAAACGATCAGTCGGTTTCCAGCAAATCTGAGCTAAGAAGGGTTTTATTAGAAGAATGGGAAAAAATACCAGCTGGTTAATGCCAAAAATTGGTCTAATCTATTCCCAAGGGACTCTAAATGGTTATAAAAAACATGGGTCTGCACACAAAATATTAATTTTATAACAATAAGTAATATTTTCAGACATTTATGTAGCCGTCCGAGTTTCGTTTGTGTAACTTTTTTTAAACAAATTATATATGTGTATATATATATATATATATATATATATATATATATATATATATATATAACTTTTTTTAAACAAATTATATATATATATATATACATGTATATATATATATATATACATGTATATATATATATATATATATACATATATATATAACTTTTTTTAAACAAATTATATATATATATACATATATATATAACTTTTTTTAAACAAATTATATATATATACATATATAATTTGTTTAAAAAAAAGTTATATATAAAAAGTTATAATAAAAAATAAAGTTTTATTTTAAATAAAAGTTATATATAAAAAAAGTTATATATATATATGTGTATATATATATATATGTATATATATATATGTATATATATATATGTATATATATATAGATATATATATATGTATATATATATGTATATATATATGTATATATATATATAGATATATATATAGAAATGAACTTAAAAGACTTCAATTTGTTTTATATATATAAACAAAGGCTTTCCTTTACTATTTCTTATTAGTTTGATTTTTATCAACAAAATCAGTTTATTATAGTGTCCGAGTTTGTCTTGTAATCCCTTTAGGTACATGTTTTCTAAACAAAAGAAAAAACTAAGTTTTAAAAATCGGTTTTACCACCCCTTTTTACCGTCGATTATTTCTTAGTTCTCGTTTTCCTTCAAAATGTTTTCTTATACAGACGAGGACTTATGAGTCCATTGAACGATCAAACTTCGGCTGACAGCACGGCCTGACGAGAGGGAGAATGTTTTGCTATTACACTATCATACCAAGTTTCCAAGTGTAATTTTTGAAGTAAAGTGTATTATTATCTTATAAAATTTTTATTTATATTTAATGTTTTATTTTATGTCACAAATACTCGTAAATACAGATGTTGCGGTGTCTCTTTTGAGTTTTGACAAATATTAACCTAATTAATTATCACAACAAATAATTCATATTGTTCATATATATTTTAGTTAGTAAAAAGCAAATAATACACATTATTTGCCCTAGACTTTATTGCTTCTATGTTAATATATCAATTTAATAGAAAAAAACATGCTGTTTAAAAAGTTATGTACATATGTAGGTAGGTTCTTATTTTTATTTGTTTTTTATATATAGAATATTTATAAATCCTTTATAAAAAATTGTTGTATGATTATATATTAATCAACCGTTTACCGTCATTAAAAACATTTTAAATATTATTTTATCTAATCAATTAGAAATAAAAGGAAAATTTATGATTTTTATTTAAGCTATTTTAAATTTGTTAGTAGTAGTTAGTAGTTAGACTACTGACTTTTTGCCTCATTTTACAATTTATAAATTTTTTCCATTATAAAAGTTTTAATCTGCAATGATGGCAATTTAAAACAACTAGATATGAATTTTGTAAAAAAATCAAAAGATATAAAGTTGTTATACTTGGCAATTAGTTTCACATTTCAAAAAACTTAAATTAAATGCCACCAAATTTGACAGAGATATGATTTATTGTCGTTACTACATTAACAACAATAACAAGAGGTAGGTTATTGTTTTTTTTATAATAAAATTTTCTAATTGTCTGGGAACATAAAACTTTGCCTTTTACAACAAATATTTAAAATACTCAAAAAGGAAAATCCGCTATTCTTAACATAAAATAATAACATTGTTTTAAAACGGGAAACGAAAGTAAACATTTTCCTCTGCCCTTTATTATATTTCATTTTAGTTTTAGCGGAATTGTTTTATATTTCTGTTCATTAGATCAATGGTTCTAGCAGACAATTTTTAAATCTGGCAGCATATCTTTGCAAGAAAAATACACATTTTTCTTTTATATTGGTTTTACCGATTTAGTATAAATAAAGTTACAGTCGGTCAATACGAAACATAATGTACTAGATCAGGCTATAGAATTTTAGCGAATTTTTTTGAAATAAAATTATAAGGTGGTACGACACAATAAAAAATTTTGTTTTTTTTTTAATATTGGGTCAAAAATTTATTTGGCAGATCTGTATTATCGTTATTTTATATAAGTAAATTAAGTTTCACATAAATGGACCCTTTGTTATAAAAGATTGATGTAAAAAACAATTTTAAAAGTAGGTGGAACCCTAGATTCTGCTAAATTTCATTGAAAATTCTTTAAACTTCTTACAAATACTTCGATTCAAAGAAATATGTATGTGTGTATATATATGTGCATAAATGCACACTAAGCGGAAAATATTCTATTAAAAAAGAAATAATTCCTTTTCAGTAATAAATAAAGATTTTTTTAATGTGATGTGAGATATAAAAAACATAATTTGAAAGAAGTAGTAGATGATAATTAATTTTTTTACAACGTCAGTTATTTAGTAGAAATTACTATATTGCTTTAATAAAATTATTGCTGCTGCTAATTATTACTATTTTTTGTTTTGTTTATCATTTAAAATTGGTATCGAATTTTTTCTATTACTCCGTGCTTGTTGTATATTGCTTGTGTACATGTGAGTACGTAATCGTCGGAGCGTAAATTGTCGATTTCTCTCATACACTTATTAATAAACTTGTGATAATAAAAAGAAATGTTTATAAAAGCGGGATATTGAAGTGTTGGGGGATATCAATATTATTGTGTACCAGTTTTAAAGGTTTGGTATGGTAGGCGAAGTGTGCACACCGGCAATATACACACAGCGAAGAAAATAACAACAAAGCCAGCAAAGCAAACAGCCAGCCAGCCAGCCAACCAGGCAGGCAAGCAGACATATTCACACCAAATGTAAATAATAAAAAAATAATAATAATAAAAAACAATCACATGACTTTTGCTCGATAATCGTTGTACGTCTCTCGTGATTATTATGTCATACAATAGTGTTAGTGTGTGTATATGTATGTACGTGCTTTGTTGCTATAACTAATAATGTATATATAAGTATTGTTTCTTATTTATTCATTCATATCATATACAAACAGTATTAATATTAAATATTTTTTGTTTTTATTTTTGTGTTCTATGCGGTCTAAATACACAAATTTAATTAAAGATTTTTTTGAAATTCGTATGTAAATACAAGAATTAAACAAATTGTTTAATTAACGAGCATTTTTTAATGAAATTCTTCAATAGCCATAATTATCGTTTAACATTTAATTATTGTAAAAATATATATAGCGTAGCTTTTAATTTATTTGTGTTTCATATTTTTTCTTTTAATTCATACATAAATACTCGTCGTATTCTTTAAACTACTGTAGTGGTAAATATTAATATAAGTATGATGGGGAATACTCTTATTCGTACTTACATACATACTCGTACATATGTAGATCATGAGAATTTTCTGTGGCTGTACTGCACATTGTATGTGTTTTAATGGAATTTTTTTTTTTTTTTTTTTTTTTTTGAAAAAAAATATTCATATGACTTTTTAAATAAAAAAAATAATATTTCATTGTTAAGCCTAAAAATAATATAAAAATAACACTTGTGTTTATTTTATTTATTTTCTCAACTTTTGTTGATTTTTTCTATTGAATCTAGAAAAGGGCACTAAACTTTTCTTTGTAGTGAAAGTAAAATAATGATAAAAACAGATTTATAAATAAAAGAGAAATATTGTTAGTCTGGCCTTTTGTAAAAATTGTTATTAATATTGCGATTAAAGAGTCATAAAATTGTACAGATGAAAGCTGCAAATAAATAAGAAGTAGAAAAAAAAACAATTTGATCAAAAATGTAAAATTATACTAATTTGTATATATAAAAAAATGTTCAACTTTTGAGAGTGTTAAATAAACAAATATAAAGTAAAATTTTATTTGATAAAAAATGTAATATAGGTACAGTGTGTCAAGAATGAGTTTCCACATTGAAAATAATTAAGTACTTACAACTTCAATACGTATAAAATGACATTTTTGGTTTTTAACACGGATTTTTTGATTTATTACAATAATATACTACATGTCTTGTAAAATCCTAAGCAAAAAGTAAAACAAAATTTACTCACGTTTATGCAGGAGTGTAGTACGTTTAGTTACGAATAAAGTGATACTTCATTTTTTAAAATTCGATAGAACTGAGTTATAGCACCTATTGTAAACTGGTATTTTCGTCAATTTGAAATTGAATTACTTTTTGTTTTTGTTTCATAACTTTGGTATGAAACGAATTTGTTTGCGAAAAATTTGCATGATTTTTTCGTGATATGCGTTCAAATGAGCTGAATAACTCCGTCAACTTCCAATTACTTCGTCAATGTGTTTGCTTAAGCAATATACACAGATTCCTTAAGTTTACTTAAGTATACATCATTTAATAGATCTCTTCCTCTTCTTTAAAAATCCTCCAAGAGTCTTAAAATCCGTTAACATTTAGCTAAATTATTAGCTTATACGTGCATGAAGATACGAAAAACCGGTTTTTTACCCGCAACTCGAGATTTTGGAGATATTACGAAAATTCTAAAATTAGATTTTTGTCGTACTCGACAGCACCTATAAAAAATGGTACCATTCCCCAGGTATTTCTACGTAATTATTTTTTGTGACATAGTTTTTTCTTATACACTATCTTGACGCGTAAAAAATAGAGTACCTTTCGTTTTTGTTGTATAACTTTAGTTTTTGTAATAATTTTGTTATTTTTTTAAGAATTTTGTGAAGCTTTAAATAGAATTTTAAAAAAGTATAAAATGTTACATTTAATCGTATTTGTAATTAAATTCTAGATAATAAGGTTGTACACTTTGTGGTGGCAGTGTGTATTGGTTAGAGCGCACGCATAACAACACAAGCGAGCCAGGTCCGAACCCCAGCAGAGGACATGACGAAGTAATTTATTCATTGTTTCCTTTCGAGTGTTTAATAAAGAGGCTTCACCTTTCACTCCAGGCAACTCCATCTAAAAAATAAAAAAAGAAGCCCTCCTGACCTTCCAGCTACCCTCTGACGATGATGACAAACATCGGACGAATGACCAGGGAAAAACGGTACCTATTGGGAAAAAATGCTAGAATACAAATCACGACCTATTAGCAAGGATATTCACCACCACTACGCAATCAATATGAAGGGGGCTACAGTCGATTATATATCTACTTAGCTTGGAAAATCGACTTGATTAATGAAATTGACACAAAGCAATGATTGCCTTGTGGAAAGCCAATATGCTCCCTAGAGGAGTGACGGAGAAAAAAATGTTGTGACGCTCACAGTATATACCCAAATATATTTTTCATTGTTTTGGACTGTTGTGTTTGTATGTACATATATATGTATGTAAGTTTATGTGTGTGTGTGGGAGCATATATGCACAGCTGTTGTAAAAATAATAGCACCACTTGGATAACATTTTTTAAACTACTTAAAGAATGCATATTATTTATTACCAGTGTTAAATGTTTATTAAAATAGTAAAAAATAAAATTAAATTCCAATGTTAAATTCATGTTCCTAGAAAGAAATTAATTTATTTCAAAAAACTGTGAAAAGTGGATGACAAAGTAATATCATCTCTTAGGTTATATATTAATAATATTAATGCTTATTATTAAGGCAGCGTTGTATTGAATTATTCTTCCAAAATATATAGTACTTGTTTGCATTGCCCTTGTCAGGAACAACGGCTGAGAATCGTCATCAAATTGTTAAACTTTTCAGTATAAATGGGGTATTATGTCTGTTCCACACTGCTCCACAGATAATTATTATTAGTTGGTTTGACCTCAGATACTTTATCTTTTACAACTATCCATATATTTTTCATATGGCTCAGATCAGCGGACTACGCAGGCCATTCCATCACTCTGGCTCTATTGGCCTTAAACCAGTTTTTGGCTTTTTTACGGTCTTTGCTGTTAATTTTGGGTTAATTTTAGAATTTGGAGGTTTTCTTACGTGAGATCGATACTCCTTTAAACCAAATAAAACTATTTTAGACTCATTTGCCCATAAAATATTACACCTTTTTTCACTTGGCCAATGTACTTTTTTTTTTGCTAATTGTAATCGGTTATTTGTAATTGTAATTGGTTATTTGCTAAGATTGAAACATTTTTGGACTGTGGCCTTTAGAGTTATTTTCCTTAAGTCTCCTAGATGTAATTTAAGTACTAACTGGCAGACTTAATTTTTTTTGACTTCTGTAGCCGACATAAATGGCGATTTTTTATTTGCCGTGAAATGAGGTTAACCATAAAAGATGTTGGTTTGCTTTTACATCTACGAGTTTCGATTTTATATTTGTACATAAACGCATTTCGTATCATTTTATTTAAATAGTGAACAATTTTTCGTATCTGGGGGTATGCTCTTCCTTCCGATATCAGTTGTTTTTAAATGATTTCACGTTTTTTTTTTGTTTTTTGAAGACGTTGCAAAAATTGTAATCCCAAAATTCGTGGAAACTCAATTGCTGAAATCACAAAGTTTGTATCCGTGTATTAGTGTTTTAATGTATTTGTATTTCAAATGTCAAAAGCCAAATAAGAAGAAAATCGGCATTCATAAGTTGATTTTCATAAACAACAAGAAAAAACACAGTAATTTATTAAATACATTCACACATACATAAATAGTTAATTTCCATTTTTGGGATTATTTTTATATTTTCTTTAAAAAAAAGTTGGCTTTGACAATAATTTTTTTGTGTGTTTTTCTTCCCCTTTATAATGTTTGGCATTCACATTACATTAATAGCAATCAATATAACTTTTTAAAACACTTGAAAAAAAGTGTATGAGTTTATCAAATTTTTATATGAAAATTACCAACAAAAAGCTTACATACAATAAAACACTATACAACGATACCAGGGGCTTTGTGAATTGGCCAAATGCAATTTTTAATAAGGCAAATGCAAATTACCATTTTAAGTTGTCAAAAAAATTAAACACTACTTTGACTTTTTTGAGAAATTCGAATTTGTGCTTTTTATCTATTTAAGCACTTTTTAAATATACCTATTTATTCAATAACAAATTATTCATTTTCTTAAGAAGCATACTTCTAATAACAGGCCTGTAAAATTAAAAAGAAAAAAAAGAGAAACATGCACAGAAATTGAAGGATGAAAATCAATCCTTATAGTGATGCTATTATTTTGACAATAACTGTATATGCTTGTATTACTTTTTTACGTTTGCACAATAAAATCTCGTGACTTCGTTTATAATAAGCAAAAAAAAAATTAAATTTAAACATTTTTGCGTAAATAAAATATATAAATACATATATAAATACATATAAATATTTTCTCTTAAAATGCTTTTGGTGGCGTCTATGCTATTCTGGCAAAATTAAGGTCACCTGTTGCCAAAAAAGAAGAACCAACCAGTCATAATGACAAGAAAAACTAAATTTTTTCTAACAAAATTGGATAAATATGTGTGTTTATGATATGCAGCTTCTGAATTTGTTTTTTTAATGTTAATCACAGTAGTCCTAATTTATTTATTATATGCTTTTTACACAGATATTTTTTAATTTTTACACAGATATTTAGTTAATTTTTAGACTTACATACATATGTACATGGATAGATTTATCTATGGTGCTTTTATGTATATATAAAAGAAATTCTTTTTTAATAACATATTTTAAACTTATTAGTTTGTTTTATTTATTGGATCTTGCTTGTTGTTATTAAAATTTAAATTGTTTTGTGTTATTTTTAGTTTATTAACTCGTCTTTTTATTTTTGTAATGATACGAGTAATAATAATAATAATAATCAGAAATCTTTTGAAGAGGACAAACAATGAGAAACACAATTTGACAAACATTAGCATTTGGTATATTTATCATACAAATATGTACATATGTACATTTATATGTATGTATATCAATATGTTAGTGTCAAGTCACATTAGAAAGAGGAAGGGAGAAATATATGTACATTAAGATAGATATTGAACTGTTGAACTATTTTGTTTATTATCGGCCCCCATGTGTTTATCTATCAATTGTCATTAACTGCTTAACTGTTCATTAACATCTTCTCTGTTGCTCCATTATTTTATTTTTGTATTTTTTTTTTTTGCTTTTTTTCCTATTAGTTTCTCGTCTCAGTTTTTTTCTTTTTTTTTTAATGTTAATTTATATTTTGTTTTAACAGGTTTAAATATTTATTTTATTTGATTTTATTGTGGAAATTTTCTATCTAAAAACACGTGCCATATGTTATTATTATTGTTAATATTATTATTAATTCTAACCGTCACTATTAATTTTTTTCAATAGAAATTCTCACATGATCATCTACAACACCAACCACGCAAAGGAGAATAAACGTTTATATACATACGTACACACACACACACATGCATACACTTTTTGAGTTGCTAATTTATCGTTATTTTTAACACTAGTACAACCATCGGTTATTGCTTTACGCTAAACAGATAAGTATTTGTTTTAGGGAAAAAAACTCTGAAAATAAATAATAACACTGGGCTCAAATTTTAAATTTTTTGCCAACAAACGTTTTTTTAGGTTAGCTCTTGTTTTCAAGACATACTGTCATTTCGAAAATGGAAGAGGCGTACAACGTACATTCGAGTAACTCAAAAACGGTTTAGTTTATAATAAACAAAAAAAAAACGAAACTGCAATAAATTACTTTTAAGTGAGGCTATATATATTACAGTCATATTTATTATTCATCAAATTTGCTTATTATCTGTATGTTAGATAGACTGTAATATAAATAAATAATAATAAAAAATGTAAGCTAAACCTTTTTTAATCTGAGCAGTCGTTTAAGAAATATAATTTTTTTTTGGTAAAAGAACAGTAGGACCACAATACTACATAAGTAGGTACGTATAAGTGATGATTTATTTATGTAGCAGGAATATCACTCATATGTACGCACTTTATTTTATTGATGGAGCAGAAATATCACCTAAACGTACGTATTTACGTAGTAATGTGGACACAGTGTTCTTTTGCCACAAAAATTATATTTCAAAGTTGAGACAACGGCGGGCATACTGTTTCTCATAAAGAAGCGTCTATAACTTAGTAAAAATCGGTGACAATATCGCAGCTAGTGTGTATGGTAAAATTCACCAGAATATTTGTATGAAAAATGAAATTAGAATCGATTCTTTTCTAAAAGGAGAACGATCCTGAATACACATTACGAATTGGATAGTAATTTTTGGAAAAAATTGAAAACCAAATATCGGAATATTTGTCTCAGCTATCAGATTTGAAACCTATTAATAAAATATAACCAGTTTTGGACATTAAAATTTTTTAAATAGTCATAAGCTTCTGAAAAAGGATACATGTCAAATGAGCAAGGATTTCTTGAGAAACATTCGACAAGTTGATCAAAAGTATATCGAAACTACTTCGAGCTGTCATTGATATTAAAAGATATACACTAAATAAATAATATATATTTATAATTTTATGTGGGAATTAATTTTATTTAATATGCTTGATTTTTATAGTTTCAGTTCTCGCGTGTGAAATATACTTTAAATTATAAATAATCCCTAAAAATTAAATTGTTTCTTTGTTATATGTTTCAAACATAATTTCTGCATTTCCGATACGTTACGATCTTATATTTTAATATGAATTTTGCAAATACCCCAAGTACGTTTTATTCTCAGCAACATGATCACATTACTTACGAATTTATACTTTTAATTGTCGCCAAGTATACATGTGCCAAAAAGTGATTTTCCAGTAGTAAGTTGGTTAAAGACAGGGAAGAAATGTTTTTGTATCGAATACTAATTTTACACAACAGTTTTATGAACGATCAATTCTGCGCTACCCTGGACTTTAATATCAACACACAAAATCATATACATACATATATGTGAAATGAATAAATAAAATAAAACTAAATAAAAACATACATACATATATGTTATCTCAGAACAAAGCTATTCTATTAAATTAAAATCCTTCCGTTTTTTCTCTATTAGATTATTGCTGATTTAGCATATCAACCTACACGACGTTCAATTTACTTCGAAGTAACAATAATTGTGTAATATCTTTTATACATATCACTCATTTATTGCAACAGTGTCATAACTCAAAAAACGTGATTTTTTAGTTAAGTATTCTAAAATATACGGAATATTGTGATGTATATTGTGTGAAAAATTCTTTGCGATTCGTATAAAATTATGAGCACAGGAGCAAAGTGCTTATTCCCTTTTCCAATGTTAAGTAATGGGAAATTGAAATTTAAAATAGCTCTCCTGAAAAATGTTGTTTTTTGAGTTGTTTAGAGATTCTTAGTACCTTCTAAGCATAGAAATTTTTGCGCTTATTTTTCTTATAACATGGTTGAGAGAGCTAAACAAACCCGATTTTTTTACAATCTTTAGTAAGTGTTGCCATTGTGGTTGATTTTAAACAATTATAAACGTACTAGATGAAACGAGTTATTCGTGTTAATTTACTTATCTCTCCACTCTAATAACTCGTTCCCTAATATTACAGTATGGGTGTTATTAAACTCAAGTGTTAATAAATTTTATTTTTCTGTTATCATTTTTTGCAGTTTTTTTGTTTGTTTATTTGTTTGTTTTTTTATTATTTATTTAAACTGCTTTTATTATGATTATGATTAACTTTAAATTTCCCACGGCACAATTGTGCTCAATATATTAGAGTTATAAATTGGACAAAACGATCAATTGTGCTGCTCATCAATCATAAAGTAAATGTGATTGGATTTGTTTATTCAGATAAAAAATAAATAGAAAAATTATCTTTTGCTTCCGATTTATTTATGTATTTTAGTTAGTAATTTAAATCGTAAACAAATATAATCAATAATTTTCAAATGATTTTTGATAACACCCCGTTAACATCGCATTGCTGATTTTGATAGAAATTTGTGGAAAAAAAAGTATAGCAAATTAAATGAACAATTAAACTTATTCATTATTGCTGCTGACATTTTGTTAGAAATTCTTTTAGACTATCAATAATAATAACACTTAAATTATACAACATGCGTACATACATACTTATTTATATGAAATGTTTATGAGCAAAAGACGCTTAAATAAATTTAAAGTACTATTGAAATGGAATATTTTTTTATACAGATTTTTTTTTCTAAGCACAAAGTTCATTTTATTAACGTATGTATATTTAAGTTCATTTTATTAACATATATGTATGTAGGTTATTTATAAAATTATTAATATAATGAAAAAATAAAGTAAACGTTAAGTTTATACCATTTATGCTAATATAAATTAGAGATAATAATATAAATTGATAATTTTTTTTAAGTCAATTAATTTACAAGATTATTACAAGCTAGTTGGGTCTGTTTTTTATGTTTAAAATGTATTTAATTTAAAAAAAGAATAAACAAATCTTTTCGTTTTACAAAAACAACGTAAGTGTGTCTATGAATACTTCCTAGCCAATTGCAGTCAGTTTTAGGTGCGTTACCAAAAATGAATGCGGTCTGACATTGTGTATACATATGCACATATGTATATGTCATTCATTGTAATAAGTCGCTTCATATGTGCTTCTATTAATTCATTTAACACCCAAAAATTTCACATTTACTTCATTCATGGTTGATGTTAAATGCAAATTGATATTTAGAGCAAACTATCCCTGGGTTCGAGGCACATGATGTTTTATTAAAATTTTTCGGATGAGTTTCATTTATCGTACAACTATTTTTTTAATGCGAAATAAGCGCTCAATAAATCGTTTAGAAGATGTGAATAACCTTTTAAGTGTATGTACAATTTTTTTTGTTAAAGAAATATGATAATCGTTTTACATGTTGATTTCTTATATGGGAAAATGAAATTAATTTATAAACATTTGTTTTTTTTTTTTTTTTTTTTTTTTTTTTGGTAGCCGTTATTAATTTACAATAATTTGTTTTTGTTTTCATTTGTTATCAATTCAAATGTTTACATATTTTTAACACCTACAGTACAACGATTTCCATTTTGTCTATTTCTTCACTTTCGTCATACGATTACTTATTACATGGCAAGGCAAAACAAGACGTCTCAGTGTCTACAAAAATTAAAAAATTATTACTTATGTATATATACAAACATACGTGTCGTCTGTAAGTACCATAAGTGAATTGGTTTGATATAAAAAAAACCCCAAGTATTATTTGTTATAGTATTTCATATACAAATGTATGTACATATGTACATAAACTGTTTCCTATATATTTTTGACAATACATACAGAGCAGCAAGTAAAGGGTGTTTTTTATAGAGGTATAGAACTTTAAGTTGCAATAAAACAACGATGGATTATTCGATTGACATGAATTTTATTTAAAGATAATCTTGTGGCATTACACCTTAAACATGATTTCTGGCATATGACCGCCACGGCTGGAGCGGATGTAGTCCAATCTGGACGTCCAATTTTCGATGACTTTTTCCAACATTTGTGGCCGTATATCGGCAATTATACGGCGAATGTTGTTTTCCAAATGGTCAAGCGTTTGTGGCTTTACCGCATAGCCCCCCAGAAAGTAGTCTAGCGGTGTTAAATCACAAGATCTCGGAGGCCAATTCACAGATCCAAAACGTGAAATTAGACGGTCACCAAACGTGTCTCAATAAATCTGTTGTGGCACGAGCTGTGTGACATGTTGCGCCGTCTTGTTGAAACCACATCTCCTGGACATCATTGTCATTCAATTCAAGAATGTAAAAGTTAGTAATCATGGCTCTATACCGATCACCATTGACTGTAACGTTCTGGCCACCATCGTTTTTGAAAAAGTACGGACCAATGATTCCACCAGCCCATAAAGCGCACAAACAGTCAGTTTTTCTGGATGTAACAGTGTTTCCACATACACTTGAGGATAACCTTTACTCCAAATGCTTTGTTTGTTGACGTAGCCATTCAACCAGAAGTGCGCTTCATCGCTAAACAAAATTCGCTTATGAAAATTAGAAAAAATTGAAAATTGAAAAAAAACTCACTTACGAAAAATGAAAATTGCACTATTTGCAAGCGTTGTTCAGGCGTGAGACTATTCATAATGAATTGCCAAACCAAACTGAGAATAAATCACTTGACAGCTCTTAAATCGGTCGCCATCTTGAAAAGCAATGCCAACTTAAAGTTTTATACCTCTATAAAAAACACGCTTTAGAATATCATATTATAGGATTTGATTTTGAAGATAATATGTTTTATTTTGTTTATATGTATATTAAACCAACCAACCAATTAGACAGTCAAAGAGTCAATAATAATAATGGGTTTCCCCTCCCGGATTTAACAGTGTTTGTTGTGAGTATGTTAAATACAAATAGCGCGTGCTTTATAATTTAAAAGTCATATGAGAATGAACGTAAGTAAAATATAGTTTAAACCATTTATTTTTTCGCTTTATTTTGTTTGCTTGTGCAGAACTTTATCAAAACAAATTCACACAATAATGAGTAATATAACGATTATAATTTGTTTCCATTATTAAATTGTATATCCCAACTAAGTAACTAAATAACTATGGTACTTATTTACATACTTATGCTCATCTTTTTTTTACAGAGATATTCATAAATTAGTATAAAAATTCCGCTGTTTATTTTTATCACTAAATGATATGGTTGCGTTAGTAGTGCTATACATCACTATAAAAAGGAGAAAAAATGCTATAAAGCGTGCAAAAAAATTGTAAAGTGCACACCATATTCAGGAATGGTTCGCTCGTTTCCTTTTCAAATATTTAAAACGACCATAATTAACAAATACTTTGCACATCCGTTAGTTTCAGTGATTATAAAATTGTCTTGATGGTAAAAATTGGTCATTTTTTTTACCGGCAAACCATGGAAGTTCTACAGTGGTGAATTATGAAGCTACACGAGAAATGGCAAAAAATCATAAGTAATAATGACAAATAGTGTTTAATTAAAATTGATTTCATATAAAGAACATTTTAATAAATTTAACGAAAAAGAAAGACACCAGTACCCAATAATTTTTCCTTTAGTTGTAATTTGCCAAATGTGTTTAGTTAGCCTACCTTTTTTTTAGCATACAAATAACATTTGGCAAGTTGTTTGTAAAAAATGGATTAACATTTAAACATTTGTTCAAAACATGATTCATACAGGTGGTGAGGATCTTGTGACTTTACCGTATTCGTATTTCTGTTTTCAAAGTAAACAAATATATGTTTATTGTATATATTTATATTCTATTTACTAAATTCAAATTAAACATCATACGTACGTATGTATGTTTCAAGCTACTTTTAAATTCTATAAATATTATTTAAAATAACACGAAAATTACTCATAATTGTTTATTTAAAAAATCGAATTTGTTATTTTTTATCATAATGCTGTTATCATCTTCTTTATAATTTTAAGATTTTTCGGAAAAAATAAATTAAAATACGTATTAGTTTGTACAAAAACATTCAAACATTTCTGTAGAAATTTTGTTGACCAACCAATGTGATCATGGTACTATTACTTTCGTTTAGAACTATTAGCTTAGTTTCATTATATTTTAGCGCTTATACATACCTACGTATGTATGTCGGTAGATGGCTCTAAAATATAAAATCTCTGATAATATTGATTGCTTCAAGCAACAATGTAGCTGGTTTAAAAGGTGACATTTTGAACCTCACTTTGTTTAGACGACATTGTTATAACAACATTATTCTATGACGAGTTACTTACGTTTAAAAATGAGGGAAAATTCGGTACATTGCCGTAATGTTTTGCTTTTATTTTATAGAAAAAGTTAGAATGCGTCACAGGAGACTGGAAAAAATTGTGAAATTTACGGAGACGTTGCTGTAACCAGACTAATCACTAATAAAAGTCGATGAAATGAAAAAATTTTTAGAAAGACCGGCATAAAGAAGCGTGAACATTGCTAGGGTCCTAGGTATTAATCACCAAACAGCTATCAACCATTTAATGAAAGCTGAATATACAAAGAAGCTCCAAACATTGAGCTTCTTTGTCACATGAATTAACAGTGAAAAATTTAATAGATCGAATTTGCGATTCACTGATAAAACGGAAGGAAATAATCATTTCTAAAGCAAATGTTTACGGACGATGAAAAGTGAATCACTTACTACAATAATGTACGCAAAATATCATGGACGAAGCAAGGTGAAGCTTTGAAAACGGTGTTCGTAAATGCGTCTCAGCACTGCATCGTCATGCTTTGAAACGACCTACGTTTACTATTTTACTTCAACATTTTTCCATGCAAATAAAAGGTAGTGCTGCCGCAAATTTATATGCATTAATAGTGCATCATTTTATTTTCTGTAGTAAAAGTTTGCCGTCGTGATACAGAGCAGTGATGAATTTACGAACAGACCCAGAATTGAAACAAAAAAACTAAATGCTATATGTCTTGTGAGATTCGGAAGGAATTGTTCATTATTAACGTCGACAAGCTTTTGAATAATTTTAATTGATAATACTTTAAAACAATAACAAAGTTTTAAAAAAGTACCCTAATAAGTGGGATAAGCAATGAGAGTAGATGTGTTTGAATATAGACAAAACTAAAATTCTTAGTGAATTGTTGCGAATCTTGTACTTCGAGTACACATAGTGGGGTGTGTATGATTTATTATTTACCATTTTTGATGTATATGCTATAGCGTTTATACATAAGAATAAATAGTAAAAGTAATGTTATTATTATTGTTGCCATTGCTATTTTTTGTTATTTTTTTCTACTATGTAGATAGGCAATTCGATATCTTTGGACACATCATGTGAGCAAACTATAAAACGTATTTAACAGCTGTTGCGACGCCAAACTGATTGTCGGTTATAGTAACAGATTGTCTAACAGTTCGTAGAATTGACAAAGTGATTGATGGAAAACAGCTGAAAAGAAGTACGCGGATATTTAATTCGTAACCTGCCACTACTATACGTATGAATATCTCAATTTATGCATAGAGAGCGTATATATATGTGTGTGTTTTCACTTTGTATTTCTCTGTTTTGGCTGCTCAATTTTTAGTTGAGTGTGCCTGTGTTTTTATTTTAGCAAGTAGTGCACTCAAGTCAGTCATCGACGAGCTCGCGTTAAGAAATCATGAAAGCGATAAATGTGCGGATCTTTAGATGCTTTAAAGTGGTAGCGCTATATAAAAACTCATTATTTTGGCCATATTAAAAATTTGCTCATTGTAGTAGTTGATATAACATTTATAAAATAAAAAAAAATTAAACATTCAGTAGTAATTAAACAGAAAGTAAAATGATCATATGTCCAGTTGTTATCATTTAATTGATTGGTGTTTTGGCGCCTTGAACTTTAAGAAATTTATCGCAAAATTTGTACAATAACAAGAAAAAAGTGAATTTGTGTTTCCGATAACAACAAATACTTTATGTGAGTGCAATAAAAGCAGTGTTGCCATAAGCAACTTAGTCTTAGTTGTGCAAAAAATTTCAAAAACCCTACTAAACTTACCTGCCTTTTTTTAACATTAATATACAATTTTTTAATTATGGTGTGAATTTGGTCTGAGCAAATATTGTTTTGAGCTATTCTATCTGGTAGTTTTACATCGAACAAATTTCTTTAAACCTTTGGCAATGATACAAACTTATCAATTTTACTAAAAATGAGTTTAGCTAAAGTGAATTTGCGATTATCGGTAACTAGACATGCTTTTTTTCAATAAACCTGCTCCTAAAGTTAATGTAGGCTGACTTCCAAAACGTTGGCTGCTTCGTATAATTAAGTTTTCAGAACTTAAGGTAATTTAAACCTATTTTCCTGTCTCAGCTGACTAACTACTAAAACAAAAAAGCCACATTATTATTTACAACATAAGCTGCAGAGAAGTCCCAGTGTTACTTCATGGAATGTTATGGGAATTAGTAAATAAGCCTTCTTTACAATGATATTACACATTTTTCGCTTTTGAAACGTATTGCCTGATTTATTACATAATTTTTCTGTTTTTAAATGGGAAAAGTTTATTAATATTTCTGCTATTTTTCTGTTCATATACGTGTGTACATACATATGTATGTGTAAATAATCAATACTCGTAGCATATACATTTTATTTGGCAACATTGTTTTGTTTTAAAAAGAGTAGCACAACGATTATATGAGTAAGGCAGTCTCATCATTTTCACACATCATTCATCAACAAACACCGAGGAAAACAGTAGTGTGTGTTTTTTACCACAAATTTTTTTCTCTAATCGTCGTTACATTTTAATAACGAGTTATTGTTAGCTAGCTATGACCCATTGATATGGTGTTGTTATTAGTAGATGTTTTTTTTTTTTTTTAATTGTGGTCATATTCAGTATAATAATTATTTAAGTGGATAAATATTTAGATTGTTGTTCAAAGGTTACCTATGAACCTACCGGCAAAGCGAACAAACAATTCATAATATATTGATTCTTATAAAATTAAAAAAGATACTATTAAATATTAAAAAATATATATAATACTAGAAATTATTAAACACAAAGAAATAAAAATTTAAAAAAAAGCAAAAATACAAAAATCCAAAGGATTTATTTACAGTTTGAATAACACCGCATGAAGGCGCCAGTCTACGTAAAACTTAAAAAGTAAGTCAAATCCATTTTTTTTTTAATTGTATTAAAATGTCATACAGATTAAAAAACAATATGTCAAAGTATTAGAGAGCAATATTAGTAAAGCTATTGTTTGAACCAACTTACTTTAAATATTGTTCACCAACAATAAATGGTATTTAATCATTTTTAAAATTATTGTCACAAATGCAGCTTTAAATTTTTAAATCAAATGTTAAAATTTTCCAGTCATGCATACATATTTCGTTGTTATTATTTTTTTAATATTCTATATCCAATTTTTCAAATTTGTTATACAATTTGAACAAAGTTGTAATGTTCTGTATAATTTTACTTTTTTTTATAATTTTTTTTCGAATATCAATTTTGAACGGTTGTTTTAAGTAACTTTTTATTTAATTTTTCTGTTCATATGTGTGCTAGAACCAGTTATTGCCTAATTCTTACGCAGGCCATAGACATTGCAACCGTTGCCTCAAATTGGTGTTTTTGCCCGCAAACATTAAAAGTGTTCAACTTAATTTGACAAAATGAAGTATTGAGTGAAAGTGTCAATGGACTTTGTTGTGTGCATACTGTGTGCTTCAAAAGAAACTATACAACCTTATTCTCTATAAATATTTTGTATTTTCTTAAGAATGTATTTAACGCTTTACAAAATTAAAAAAAAACAACAACAAATTTTTTACGACAACTAAAATTATACAAGAGAAACGAAAGTTACTCTAGTTTTTACGCGTCAAAAAAAATTGTACAAGAATGAAAATAAGCCACAAAAAATAATTAAATAGAAATACATGAGTATTAAAGGTGCTATCGAGTACAACAAGAAATCATAATTTGGAATTTTCGTAACAGCTCCAAAATCTTGAGTTAAGGCTAAAAAACCGGTATTTCTTACCTTCATGCACTTATAATCTAATAACTTAGCTAAATGTTAACCGATGTTGAAAATCTTTTAATTATTTTGACAGAAGAGCAGCAGATCCATTTATGCGTGTATACTTTACTTAAGGTAACTTAAGGAATCTATGTATATGTATCAATCAAACACATTTTTTGTTAAATTTATTAAAAATTTACCATGTTTGGGGACGTTTTTATACACTATTTTATATAGAAACGGTACTACTTTTGCAGCAGTACGTTTAGATATGAATAAAACTACACTTAATTTTTTAAAATCGGTTGAGAATTGACGAAATTATAACACCTATAGCTAACAACTGTGTGGTTTAATATGCCAAAATATTATTTTTTCTATAATAGTTGTTCAACCGACACGCAACACAACTTTATTCAACTACCACATAAATGTCATTGTCGTGTTTACAATATCCTTAAGTTGTATCGCAGACCGTAACGTGTATGGCTCGAAATATTACTTTTCGATCGATATGTAAGTCAGTTTAGATGCGATGATATCTTACTAAATCGGCATATTAATGTAAATAAGATCGAATAAAGAAATTGTTGCTCTTAATAGCTGCTGTGGTTTAATTGAAAAAAAAAAACCTTTTGTAGTATTAGAACAATTGGAATCTCGAAAATTAAACTCGACTATTCGAATACGCCTTTGAATATGAATTACACGCTTAGAAACTATTTCTCAAATATTGCACCCCAATTAATTTTTGTTTATTTTAAGTCTTCACATTACGTTTCATTGGATTAACATATACAAATATGTATTAGTTATTTTCTTAAATAAAACATCTAATTGGTAATAATATATGTTCAGATATTATCATATATGTAGCTATTGTATAGATTTTGTATTAGTATCTTTAAAGTAAAAGAAAAAATAATAATAATAATAATAAACTGTCGCAGTATTCATAAGGAAAGTCACAAGATGCTCTAGTCACAAGATTCAGTCCAGTCAGTCATTATTTATAAACATTTCACTCTATATACACAAATATTTTTAATGTTTGCTTAAGTGAATTTTTTTTAATATAAATTGTTTAATTTTGTTCATAGCAAACATTACTTTAAAATATGTAGAGTACATTTTAATGATTAATAATTTAATCAAAATACATAAATTATAATCAATTAAAATTATTCAATCATAATGATCGATCAACTGTTGGTGGTGTGCAACAATCCCATAGTGAGTTAACAAAATTTATTTAATGAATTATATAAATATTGTAATATTATTGTATTGTATATTTGGAAAAAAAAGGTTATTAAAATATTGTAAAACATTTCAAAAAAATATATATATATAATAATATACAATGAGTATGGTATGCACTGGACCTAGAAGAGATTAAAATTTGTGGAAAACAGACAAAGTTAGTGACTTTTCTTCTGAAATGGCACTTATTTTTTTAAAAGCAGTATTTTCTTAATCTACTCCTGCAAAAAGGATAGTCATAGGGTATATTTTGGGAACTATAAAAGAGATAAAGTATATTCTTAAGTTACACATTAAGTTAAAAAATTACTTTGAAATAAGAATAAGCGTGCCACCTCCCATAAAAAATACTATTTTTTATTATCGTACATCTTTTTTAACTTTTTTTTTAACATTTCAAGCTTTCTTTTTAGATACATACCTGTGTATGTATATATGTACATCTTGTAGCTATTAGTTTCCAAAAGCAAATAAATTAAAATTTTCCCACGTATTAACAAAAACAATATTTGTTTTAATGTTAAACTATGTAAAATCATTCCAAAATAGATTTTTTATGGTAATCTTTCTTTTTTTAACCCAATTACAAAACAACGAATCTAATTCTAATTTTTTCTAAAGTGCCTACGATTATCCTAAAAATCTTAATTGTGCTATTTGTTATTCATAGCTATAATATAATCAACATAACATTTTTGCTATAATTTTCTTATTTCATTATCAATTACTATTTATTAAAGCTGGAAAAAATTAAAAAAAAATTAGAAATTAGAAAATTTCTTTCAAAAGGTACTTCTATTTTGATTGACAATCAATTGACCAAATCATACGCTATAATAGATTCGTTTGTCGGTTTGTTTAGAATTGCTGTTAGTGTACATGTGCGAGTATACAAATAATAAAATAACACAATATTATATATTTAAAAAAAAATGTCTTGACGTGAGTAATCGTACTCACGTGCTTTCTAAATATAACAAAGTTTCCTTCTTCTTCATATTCACTGTATATTGTGCTCTCATTCGCACTTTAGGTATGCCAAATATACGTTAAATAAACGACTTCTCGGTCACGGACACAATCGGCGAGCACTCATACAAGTAAAAGACAAACTCAATAATCAGTAGAGCGGATATATCAGTATATTTGTCGAAGCAAAGTGCTAATGTACTATCAAGCGATTTCCAAACGTTGTTGAAAAATATAACAAACCAAAATCAGTGCATAATGTAAGAACTTTTTCGATAGCTATACATAGAATATAATAGTGTAAATCTATTTATTATATAATTATGAAAAATAATAATAGTTTTGAATATTAGCACGACAATTTTCAATAGCAATATTTTTTAAATATGGGTTTAGTTATCGGTAAAAGCACAAATAAGCAAATTAACCCTAAATTATTACTTAACTATTTATTATGCCTATAACTACAACGGCAAAAATAGCTGTGAAGTTTAAAATTTTATATGTACTGAAATCAGTGGTTAATAATCAGTGTTTAGTAAACAAATTTTTTCGCTAATAAGGTAATATATAAGTATATCTTATATGTTGTCGTCATGGTCGACCAAAGTTTAGTTCCACCTTAATAATTTTTGAAAACACTTTAGGAGTCACAGTAGTAGTAGACAGCTCTAACAAAAGAAAATTTTAAATGTAAACTGACTCTTTGCCCATATTTTAATCAAAACCTGCTAATTGAGAAGATCATTTGATCAAATCTGAAGAATTGAATTTGCAGTAAAGTGCTAAATAAAGTATAAAAGTCATGATATTGTCGAATGACAGCCGACTGTCTGACTGACACAAAAACACATATTTGAATTTATTAATAGATCGTTTAAATTCTTTTTTTTTTTTCTTTTTTAATTTTAGTCAGTTTCCCTTTGATGGAAGTCAGGTAAGAATATTGGTTTACCGAGAATGTGATTCTCGAGGGAGACGTTTATTATTCGACTCAAATGCATTGGAAAAAGTTTATTTGAAAGAAAACAATGGCAATATTAGTAGTAAACACAATGTAAAGTCTGCTAGTTCTGCTGGTGCAGTACATACTGGTCCAAATTCTGCATGTAGTCAACAAAACAACAACAATCATAAGGAAAATTTTGATATTAAAAGCATACAACAGCAAGCATCTAATAAAGGACATTCCAATGGAAGTTTTATTGAAGTATGCGAAGAATATGGCTACAAGGTTGGTAATTCACTTGCAATAATATGATAGTCATTGAATAAATTTTTTTTTTTCTGTTTTAGCACAATCGTCCAAACTCTACAGATATTTCGAGTGTTGGAGAAATGGTATTCGGTGCTTTGGCCATGTCATTTCGTGGGACCTCCTTAAAGGTGCATTGGTTAGATGCGCCATCTAGACTTTTATGCTCTCAGGTCTTTTTAACACCTACAAACAAACAAAACAATACTCACTCTCCATACTCCACGCTATCGACGAATAGCCTGGGAACGCCACGTACATCAATATGTAGTGAACACGGTTCGATGGATGCCGTTTCGATGAATTCCTTTTCTTTGCCATTTTCAGTTGGTATTGGACGCCACATTAGCCTAACACCCAGTGATCTCAGTTCCTCTGTAGTATCGTCGCCGCTAGACGTACCCTCAATAGATCAACAATCGCTTTTAACGAATAGTGAAAGTGCCGCAGATAGTGGACCACGCTTTTCATCGACATACAGTACGGGAAATGATTCAGGTTATTCTGGTCTAAGTCGAGGCCAGATATCAAGTGATCAATGGTCTTCCTCGTATCAATATTCTACACGCAGCAGTTTGGGTTCGGTATCGTTAGAGTCAGACCGTATACGAAAACTTAGCATGGATTCGAATTTGTTTCCTTGTAGTAGTAGTACTGGTAGTAGTAATCTTATGGAGTTCTCTAGTGATGGTAGTTTACAAAGGCGTATATCGCGCAACATGATGACTTCATTTGAAAATGAAAATTCTATGAACGATCTAATTGGTTTCGTTACGGACTGCTATACTAATAATGCACCAACTACTACACATGGTGGCAGTGAAGGAATTAATTTGGCGGTAAATAATCCGCGGGCCAATTACTGTCCCAGTGAAACACGTAGCAATCCTGAAATGGGCAAAAGGAGAGAACAGGTTGTTCAAATGAAAATGAATTCAAAAAGAGCTCGTCTTGGTTTGGCTGTTTGTGTAACCATGAGTGAATCATTTGAGGAGGAAATGGAATTGTTTTGTAGTGAACATATCGCTCTAATAGAGAGCATGTTGAGCCGTCTCAGAGCTAGCACCGAACGAGCTTACATACATCATAATCAATTTTTGCAAATAATGTTTCAAATTTGGCAAGATACTCAACAGTGGTTTGCAGATTTATTCACTGCACCTCGAATCAAGTGTCCCGTATGGTTAAGCATTACCACTAGTGGTAGCAAATACTCAAAAAATGTTGCTGAACGCTTCATTAAAGAATTGTGCTGGCTATTGTCATTTGCTGATACCAAGGATACGAATTTGTAAGTTCCTTCCCATAAAAATTCAATAAATAAATGTTTATTTATTTTTTTCCATCTTTAGTTTTGTAAGCACCATGCTAACGGCTATATTAACTCATCATTTGGGCTGGGTACCCACAGTTTCACCTTTTAATTCATCATCTTCTACAGCCGCCATTAAACAAAGAGCTAAACTATTAAAGGTGTCGCAAAAGCACCCCTACAATGCTTTGTGGGCCCAACTGGGTGATTTGTTTGGGGCCATTGGTTTACCCTCTAAACTTGCGCGTACTGTAATCTATGGTACTGAGAAGTTATCAATTGAAAGACTGTTAAATGTACTCACTTACTTTATAAGGTGTGGAGAAGTCAGAAGATCGTACAAAAAGGAAGATTTTAACAAAGATAAATTAAAAAATATTTTATCTCAAAAGAAAAACGAACCAATGAAAAAATTTTGTTTTTACAGTCGAAAATTATTAAATGACAAGAAATCAGTATTATTACAAAACCAAACTGAAGGTACATTAACACGAACACCGACTTTCAAGCAAAATCTCAGCTCAATAGTTTCAAATAACAATGAAATTATGGAAAGAGATGAAGAGGAGGAGGATGATGATGAGGATGCAGAATATGATGAATATTATCACCAGCTGACAGACGCTGCAATAAGAAATTATAAAATGAACGAAATTCCCACAGTATTGGCATTTAGAGATTCTCGCTTTGTACAGCAGGAATTGCGTATTGGTAATTATCTTATGGATACAGGTATTGAAAAAAACTCTTTGGCTCAATACCAACAGGCCAAGCAGAAAGAGTTAGCCAATCTACGGCAATCAGAAGGACGTATACGTTTAACATTAACTACTCCAGACAACGTGGAATTAAATGTTGAGGATACACATTTAGATGAAGATGGTGCCATGGAGGCCATAGAAATTGAACCATTGCCAAATGAACCACCCAGCACAACATCAGCAAGTAATGTGAAACAGACTGAAGGTAAAACTTTACTCCGAAAGAAACCATTTTTTTGGGGTATGGCCAGCTCTACTGTAAAGGAGGGCTTAAGTTTGAATGATCTCAACAAAATACAACAACAAAACTGTAATCAAAATTCAAAACCAGAACAGCAGCAACAGCAGCAACCAGAAAAGAAAAAATCGCTGCAACTTTCTCTATCGGATCTCATCACACAGAATAGTATGGGCAAAAGTGATCGCATGACATGGGGCATTGAACCTGTCAAAGAGAATGTTAGTTTAGAAGAACAAATTCATTTTGAGCTGTGTAAGAAAAATATTGAACGTGATCATGGCATTAGTATGACCAAAGACAAAAACAAATCGACTGCTGGAGGAGTGGTATTTGTTTTAGGCGACAATGAGCCGCTTGTGAATATAAAAAAAAGTTCTGAAGATTTGACACAAACAGAGACAAGTGAATCGTATTCATCTCTGACAATGTCCGCAAAAGATAACGGAGGAGGTACCAACAATCAACCGTTGTTGTGTCCCTTACACCAACGTATGCACCACAATTCGTCCGCAAGCAGATCCCATCAGCAACTGAAAAAGCATTCTGGAGTGAAATTCAATTTCGAACAATATCCCCAAATCGTTACCAACTACATGAAAAGTAAGAATTTGCTGATGTCCAATTATGATTTGTTAATGGATAAGTGTTCAAAACTTGAATTACATGGTGATGGTAGGAGTAATGTAATGTCTTCAACAATTCCAACAACGCCAACTAATAAAGATACATTCAAACAACTATCAACCGCAGATAATACGACAACGAGCTGTATGGTCTGTAATGGTCTATTGAATGCCTATCAAACGCCTTCCAATGCCACAGAATTGGAATTTGAAACAGATGAAGTACATTGCTACACAAATACGAATATCACGAACATCAATGCCAATGCCAATAGTAACACAACACCCTCATTGCCTACAGTCAGTTCGCAAACTTCAGTGCAAACACTTATATCATCAAATTCTCATTGTGGTCAAGAGGATACAAGTGAGACGAATAATAAAGATTCATTTGATAGTGGTTGCGCCTGCAGCCGCGAAGAAGATGCAACAAATAGGGGCCAAAGAGAAGAAAAAGAATCGAATAGTAGTGTAGTGTCTCCCAAGGAGGGTCGAAAGAAGCAATTCAATACGAATCAAAAGAAACCATTATCTCAAAGGGGTTCAATATCATCGGTTGCAGCAAAATGTGCTGCAGTTAATGAGGCAATGCATCTATTAAAATTGCCGATTCCAGGCATTAAAGAGTTACCACAAGCAGACGAACCACCTGGCGATATGAAGTTGCCGGTCGGCTTTGTACCGTCTCTATTTTTAAGTGTTAATGATCACTATATACCAGATATGATATTACAGGTAAGTTAAACGTTTACTAGCAACGCTTAATGCATGTTAATTTATTCATTACATTTATATTAATTTAACTTTTATTTTAGGGAATTCTTGCTTCACCCAAAAAATGGGAAATGCATTTACGCGAAGATTTAGCATTAGCCGCTCATTCTGCCTCTTTAATCTCACTGCCTGCTGAAAACATTGCCATCATAGCCGATATGGAAAATTGGGACGTTAAACTTGTATCATCTCAATCACAACATTTTCCCTATGCCGGTGGTCAAAGTGCTCCCGTTGGCATGTCTCAATTGGTCTCAACAATGCTGGAAACTGTACAGACTATGAATAGTGCCGGCATATCAGCCTATGAGGTAATTTATTCATTGTGACTATTTTTCTGTGTTAGCTGCGTTAATTAAAAATCGTTTATTAACTTATTTTTAGTGTCTATCATTTATGGAGTCTAAATTACAAGAAATTTATTTACACTCTGAAACGTTGGCAGCATTTCTATTGGAAACTGATTTTTGTTCTCTAAGTGCAGTAGCAACCGCTCTAAATTTATCTGAAAATGATGTTCCCCTATTATTATCAATTGCATCCATACATACGCCACAAATAAGCAAAAAATGTGGCATAAGCTTTAGATAACCAACAAAACCACAAAATCATATCAGTAAAAATTGTACACAAATCAAACCGAATATCGTATAAATTACTCATTCTATCACACATAACATGTTGTAAATAAATCATTTACTCATTTCTTTATTTATAATACGTATTATATTCATACATTCAAAAACAATTTCCATTATTTGTTATTTTATACGATATATACATACATACAAAATGTGAAGAAAAGAAAAAATTGCCATTTTAACCAGCCTAAAATCATAGTTAACAACAAATAATGGTATAGGATTTAAAGTTTTTCTTTTTGTAAAACTGGTAATATACATATATATGAACATTAGGTACATAGGAATTAGTCAAACTTTTTTGAATTAACAAATATTCTATAGTATTTATTAAACACTTAAACCTAATGTCTATGTATATTTAGGTTATTAGTTTAGTTTATAGATAATTATGTAGATTTAAATTCGTAGCATTACTGATGAAACACAAGAATTTAATACAATACGAAATAAATAATAAGCAATATTTATTAAATTTTGTAAACAATTCAATATTAAAATAATTTTGTATTACTAAAAAGTTTAAAAATGCGTTTTTCTCTTTTGAATATGTATGCAGACTGATTAGATCAATAGAAAGAACATTTCAATGCGATCATCCTTTATGTTTAAATGGCACACACTCCCTAGTACAGTAATAATATGATAATACAGTTTCATAGGTACAAACAAATATTATATTAGACCAATATATACAATTAGGCGTTGACGTAATATAACCACAACCTACCTGTTAAACGATGTTTAATTTAAAACTAACTAATTTTATTAACAATAAAAAATGGTAGTTCAAAATTTTAAATAAAACACTAATAAATAAAAGTAATTTAAATTTTTTCATTTTGACTGTAAGCAATAATAATGACAAATATTTTACCAATAAACCTGCTATTCATCGACAATTCACGCCACTAATTCTCAATAAATTTGAGTTTGACGATTTTGCAGGTAATCTTGAGACTTCGTTGTTTGTTGTAGGTATCCTTCGTAATATTTGTATAAAATATAGCGTCCACTTTTCCCCCAGTCAGATATAGAGGCCCTGTGCCATAGTGCGAGAAATATGTTTAATAGTTTTGATGGTATTGTATTCGGTGTTAATAATTTTTGCCACAATTCTTATATAATTTAAAGTAAAACAATTTGAGGAAATTTTACAGATTCAATAGTTTTTAATTTTCATAAGTTTAATTATGTATGTATAATAAAACTTAAATATTTGATTGATTTTAAAATTCATTTTGAAAGAAAATTGATTGCGCTTATTTTATAGAATTTTATAACTAAATAACTTAAGTAATTTAATGTTTCGCTCATGTCATTCAATGACTGTTAATTTAAATGTTTTTTGTGCTGGATGATATTTTGTATTTTACAATAATTCAATATACTAAGAGGAATATTTTTTTTTTTGTGTATAAAATATAAAAATTTTTTATTTAAAAATAATTTTAAAGTTAATTTTTTTTTATTTTTTTTTTTAAGTAATTTTGTTGTAATGTCCCTGAAATATAAACCAAATTCCATACAATTTGATCACAAACAAAGAAAACATTAAATAAATTATAATCAGTCATAATTTCATTTTGAAATAAATTAAAATAAAATGAAATAAGTTACAAACTAATATTTATGCAAGTGATAGAATTGCTGTTACACAGAGATTATCTCCACAGTTTTGGAATGTTTTTCAATATTAAATCTATTTTATTCATAGGTAACATGTACAATATGCAATTGACTAATTAGTAGAGGGGGATGACTACAATCTTTGGTAAGTATCATAATTATTATTTTGTATTTACCAAAACGCTTGAAATTTAAAAAGAAAAATAGAAACCATTATAATAATAATACTTAAAAATGTTTTTTAGTAATAAATATTTTGATTTACGACATTGCTATTGAATTCATCGTTAGAAAGGTTATTTAGTTTTCTTATTGTTGGTTGCGGCATCATGAAATTGTATGTTATTAATTACAAGAGGTTCTAGCTGTTCATGAAATTGTTGAAAGTTTTCGTTGTTTTGAAATATTTTCTTATTGTTCTTATTTATGTTGTTATCATCATTAAGTTTAGATTCAGATGTTACGGTTCGAATATTATTGCTAGTGTTCACATCTAAAGTCTCTTTTTTTATAACTGTTGAGGCTGAAACGGGCATCGTGTTTGTTAAAGTCGTTTCGCCACGCCAAAAATCAGCTCTTGTTGTCGGCGTATTAGTGGCTGTACAAGAAGTCGATGTTGCAGCATTACGATGTTTTGTTTTTAGAAAATCTTTCGATACAAAAAATACATTACGTGAGGATATTGTTAAATGTGGAGCTTCTAACCAGAATCGATGTGCTGTCATCATAATGCTATCTTTTATCTCAATCAGTAGATGTGTCAGCTGGTCAACAATTTCACTTATCGAATTAAATTCATTGGGTATTATACCATCTACAGAACTTTCAAAGTAACTAAACATAGGAAACCAAATGCGAGTACGATTAGAATCACGTTGCATCAAAGCCTGATTATTGGCCAATGTGTGATAGTACAAAAACAGACGTGAGGTTATATAAAAAGCAACAAAAACATCAATGGAATAATGTTCATGGGCAGCTAATATGAAAAAAATACCAAACATGTTTAAAAGCCAACTTAAAGTGTGAAGAAAGTACAAATTACGAGGTGTATCTGAAAAAAAAAAAAAACGAAATCTTATATTCAAAATAAATGGTAAAGTTTTTGAGATTTGTTGTAAGCTTTATGTCAATAATATTGACATAATGCAACAAAAAATCAAAATAACGATTATGATAAATTATGATAAATATATATAAACTAAATATTGTAGATTTCAAGATCAATTCAATTTTAGACAATAGTTCTCATTAGGGAATGATAAATTGAATTCAATAATAGTTGAAAATCGATTTTATCTAAAAATAACTAGATATTTCGTAATCGATTTTATGTTATTTTTTATGCTGAAATCGATTTTTGACTCTGAAATCGATTTTTGACTCTAAAAAATCGAGCTCTAAAAAATTGACTCTGAAATCGATTTTGGAGTCTAAAAAATCAATTTTTGACTCTAAAAAATCGATTTCCTACAAATTAAATTATTATATTGGCTACCAAACAAAAAGACAAGTCTGTTAATTATTTGGCATTAATGCCAAAACAAAGTTTTAGCGTCTGTACCAAAGCTTGTACATAGAACTTGCGGTTAAAAATTTGAAAAAATAAATAAATAAAAATGCCTCCAAGCTAAGATTGGCAATATAAAAAAAAGTGACCAAGAAAAAAAGTTCGATGCACAATTTGTAAAAAAAAAACATAACATACTGCAGAAGCACGTCTTCCCTTGCCAAACATCTAGAAAAATGTCATAAAATAGGCATATTAAAACAAAATTGTAAAACAGTGGCTGATGTTTTGGAATTATCCGAAATTGAAAGTTCAGACACACAGTTAAGAAAAACTAGGTAAAAGAAGACTAGATTTATATACATACATACTTACAAAAACATTTTTAGCCGAGTAGTACTCCAAAAGCTACTGATCTTTTTACAGAATATCCAATCATAAAATCATTCAAAAATGCTGCCGCATTTTTCCGTAAATAAAATAAATATTTTTAATAAGAGAAGGAAGCAAAATAAATTGTTTTACGTAACTGCTTTAGGCGAAGGTAACAAAAGTTCTAAAATCAATGGTACATTGACATATATGATAACGGTCGAAAATATGCCATATTGCACACCAGATAAAAGAGGATTTCAAAAATTTATGAAGACTATTGAGCCATTATATAAAGTTCAAACTCTAAAAATTTGATCTACGGTTCAAAAATCTACACTATACTAACGAGGAAGTAGTATATAAATTAGTTTCTAAAATTGACATTAAATAAAGAAAAAATTTGTGAATTTTTATTATTATTATTTTTTTAAAAATAAAATTGAGCAAAAAGTAATAAATTAAAACAAACTCCTGCAAAGCAATTATCATGCAAACAATTGCACAAACAAAAGCTCAAAGATAAGAAACAAAACGAACTTTTCTTCAAAAAGATGAGCGGAAAGAAATTGGTGACTATGGCCAAACAGTAACAATTTTAAAATGGCTTAAACGCAAAAAAAAAATATAAATATAAAACTATAACTGTATATTTATCCCTATGATATACCCATCGATCAACTTCTATCAAATGAAATTAAAAATCAACAAAACAAAGAACTAAGTGGAACAGATGAAGAGAAAGGTGAGGATGCCATATTCCGTAGTGGCGAAGAATCTGTTGACTCGGAGGAGGTCGTCGATTCGTGTTGTCGATATTTATTTTTTTTTTTTTTTTTTTTGTGAGCGAATTTTAAAATTCAGTCAACACGTCTCTTAACCTAAGAGAAATTAATCGTTTACTCTGCATTTTATAGTGAATTATATATGATAGGGGTAATGGAGTCGTATTATTTTCTTTTTATTGAAGAAAACAGTTGCTTTAATTTTTCGCAGTTTTAGTATAAAAACTTAACTAACTTTCAACTAAAATCAATTTAAAGTCCGATTAATCGATTCTAGAAATGGGATTAAGAAGAGTTGATCGTTTAAATGAAAATTGATTTTTAATTCTATTTACAATTCCCCAGTTCTTAAATACATCAGTTTCTTTAAAATTTAGTAAATCTAATATGTCGATGTCTTAATATAGAAAGGGCGTCTCAATTTTGTGTTACACACTTTACAGAAGGAAAAAACTTTTTCAATATATGAAAAAAACAACGCAATTTGTATTAAGCTATGAATCCGCTATTTCCAGAGATAGTTCTCAGAATTTTCTAATGGAAGTATATTTGGAGGTACAACACCAGAAAAAGTTAACGCGAGATACGCCCTTTCTATATTAAGCCAACGATATCTAGTTTTAATTATGTATATAGCTTTATACTTACATTCAGTTATAAAAAAATTTAACAATGTTAGGGCTACTGTATGACCACTAAACATGTAATCACCACATGTACGTACACCTTGTATGGACATACCCAAACCACTCCATATAGTATATGCTCTAGATATTCGTAAATACAATGCTTCCGATAATGTTAAACTGTTTGAAAATAAACGAAAAATCAAATCAATAAAAACAATAACAAATTTATCCATATTAACCTACCCTGAATCGTCAATTGCATAATCATTTTGATTGCATTGTAAATGTGTACCAGGTACACTTAAGGATGTTATCAACATTGTTACACATCGCAATAGAAACACTGTTCCGGCCAGTGCAAAAAATCGTCTTAGTAATACCATACGATATTTGTGGAAGATACAAACACAAGCCCAAATACAAAAAAGGAGTGTACCGGTTATTTCACACATATGGAATGCCCACGGAATGTGGGGAACATTATCTAGAAATATATCAGGCAATGGTGGATAACGTTTCATATCAGGCACTCTCTCATGTACAATAACCATAACAAATGAAGTTATCCATGTCACAACGAAAGAATAACCTGCAAACACCAGTAATAAGTTTATTGAGTTGCAAAGTACATACTAAATTATTTTTAAGACATAATATAAGCTTAGTATGTACAATATGTAAAATGCTATAAAAGAGTGGCTAAAAAACGTTTCTGCACCAAACCTGACAATGAAACAATAAAGCTAAACATTTAAGTTTTTATAAAGTGACACAAAAAACAAATTCTTTAATAAATAGAACTGAATGAGATTTTTTAAGACTTGAATCAAACTTTATAACATAAAACGGTAAATGATTATTAGTTTCATTAGCATATGTATCATAAATTCAAACTTGTTTGAATTTAATACCATACACATATGTAGGTTGCCAATTAAATAAAAACAAATTGGTACAGCAATCATTGAGATTATTATGTTATAAACAAAAGTCTACTCAAATCGAAGTCATATATCGTTACTTTAATATACAAAAGACATATCTAATGGTGGTAGACTGACAAACATTTGTTTGCAAACATCACAAAAAGCCAATCGCATTCAAGGAAAAGTAAGTTATCCATGTATGGGACTGGCCATTTGTGATGTTTGCAAGCAAATGTTTGCTAATGTATCATCCCCTTAACATTTAAAAAAATGTGCTGTAAGTTTTTAAGTGATGACTAAAAAATGGCTGTTTACGATATACATAAATACATATAATTTATCCATCAAAGCTAACATTTGAAAAAAATGTAATTATGCATACTATATGTTAAAATAAAAAAGAGCGACATATGTCTTTAAAAAAAGTTAAAAATAAAGGTTAATTCATTTGTATTAATATACATTACATGTAATTGTTTTTTAATACCGAGTACCCTCATAAGTATATAAGTTGATTTAATAATAAAACCAAAATACAAAACCGCTGTACGAAAAAAAGGTCACTTTAACATTAACCAAATAACTATAGCAACAAATAAAATTACATGATTACGAAATAAAACGTTTAATGTTTTTAAATATGTGATTGATTTTTTGTTTAATTTATTTTTAATACTAACTACGCAAAATAAATACAATTACTTTAGCTAAAGGGGCATGTGCACCTACATATATATGTATGTAAATTAATTTAAAAATACACTTGAATAAAGATCTAAAAATAACAAAAATTTTAGTGAAGTTCTTAATAGCCAAATCGATATTAAAAGAACTAAAATTATAATTATAGTTCTTGATGACACTAAAAGATATTAATGTAAATATACTGAACATTTGTTATACATATTTCATATATTGGTATTAATCAAAAAAATTTATAACTCTAAACTAATTGTCCTGTCTAAATAAGTTTACGTCTTGAAAATATCATTTTAATGTTGTGATGTGTGATGATAAAGATAGATCTTAAGATCATTATTTTTTAGTCATAAAACCTGTACAAAATTTTCCGTTGCAATATAAAAACAACTTAAATGGTTAGTATTGCACATTATTCTTTGTTTATTTACGATTTAAAATAAAAACTCATACTTTAGAAAAATCAACAAAAAAAATTAAATTTTTTATATGCATACATGTATGTACAGTATGCAAAACCCATATTCGTACACCCGATAAAAATAAGAACATTTACAAAATATTCAACGTATAAGCAAATTTTTGAAAATTTCGTGTCTATTTATTGTTTTTATGACAAAATACAAGTAATATGTATTATTAATATTATTTTGTTGGATGTCCTTTTTGCTTTCTGACAACATTGAGACGTCTTGGCATCGATTCCACTAGTTTGGAAGTTAATTGTAGCGATTTTTTAATCCAATCCGTCCTCAATGCTACTTTCAGGTCTTTTACGTTTCTAATGTTGTAATGTCTCAAAATTTTCTTGAAAATTGGCACAAAAAAAATAGAAATTCAATATTGAACTTTGAGGTATTTGGGACAGCTGTACAGAATCCAAAGTCAGAAATCCAGCACTTTTTCTGCTTCACATTTTTCTTTAAAATATTTATATAGTCCCTTGCTGTCATAATTCCATCAATGCAATGTAGATTCCCAACTCCTGATGCTGAAAAGCAACCTCAAACCATTACCGAGCCTCCACCATGCTTGAATGCGGAAATTAGGTTTTGGCGAAATAAGCTCGTGTTATTCTCTGGCAAAATATTAACGAGTCCATCCGATAATTTTATATTAAATTTGGACTTATCCGTAAAAATAACTCTTCCTTATCTTGGTACTTTTTAAAAAACGCAACCCGTTTTTGCTTATTAATCATGCTATCAAATTGTTTTCTGACAGCATACCGACTTTGGAATTGATTGGATTTTTTTTTTTTTTTTTTTTTTTTAATGTAATTTCAAACTGTTTGAGGTGTAACGTGAATTCCAAAGTTCTGTTCAAACTTACAGCCTGCACAACGCCAGTTATAGAAGTATTGATGCGAATTTGGCGACGTAGGAATGAGCATTGTCTTCTTGTTGACTTGCGCCGGTTTACATTTTGCTGCGATTTTTTAAATTGTCTGTTTTTTATATCTCGACACCACGTACTGGATAGTAGAATCACTGCACTTCATTATTTTGGCAATTTCCCATAAAGGTTTTTCATCAATGTGTGGATCTATTACTATTTTTCGTCGTTCATTTGAAAGCTCACTTGATTTTTCGCCCATGTTGAATTTTCCCAACTTTTTATAATAATTCAACTGACTATATTAACTGACTAAAATACAGACTGCAACAATAAAAATGGTGAACTACACAAATAAAATAGTTTAAAACTCGCATTAACAACAAAAAATATGGCATTGCAATTTGTACGAATACGGTTTTTGTTATCCATTATGTGAATACTCCGCCATCTAGCGGTCGATTTATATGATACCTATATATTACTTGTACTTTGTCATAAAAACAAGAAATAGACACGAAATTTCTAAAAATTTCTTACTCGTTGAATATTTTGTAAATTTTCTTATTTTTATCGGGTGTACGAATATGGGTTTTTCATACTGTATATATGTACATAAATAAACGATATATATAAACATATCGCTTCTTTATTGCAACAGTGTCATAACTCAAAAAACAGAATTTTTCAGGAGAGCTGTTTTAAATTTCAATTACCCATTACTTAACAATGAAATGGGAATAAGCACTGCTCCTCCGCTCATAACTTTATACGAATCGCAAAGAATTTTTCATACAATATACATCACAATACTTATAATATAATACATATTTTAGAATACTTAACTAAAAAATCATGTTTTTGAGTTATAACACTGCTGCAATAAAGGAGCGAAATGTCAGTAAATGAAAACGAAAATGCATTTGATATCAGAAGATAGCAATCTTTTTTATACAACTTTTAGTAATCAGAAGTAAGACAAATTAAAAGTGATTAAATAATATCATCGTACATCGAAACAATTGCAATTTGTTTATTTGTCTTTCATTATTATTATTATAAAAAAAAGAATTTAAATTAATTAATAGCATTATTTAAAGATTATATACCAAATTACATTCTGTTGTACATTATAGGCTTTTTCGTTTTTTGTTGATCATGATTATAATTTTTATATTTTTATAACATAAAAATTTTATTTAAAATATAAAAATTATATTTTTTATAATCGCATAGGCCTTTTTATTAGTTCGATATCAAAATGTATTAACTTACCCAAACTAATAGAAGTTTTAAAGAATTCTGGTGGAATGTTGGCGGAACAACCTTCTGAAGCAGATGACATTTCATGACCGCAACTTTCACAATCGTTGAATGTGTAATTGTCACTGTATGTTCCACAATTCCTACTACCACAACTGCAAGTAAAGGCAACAGCTGTAGCAGCTGCCATTAACGCATGATTTGAACGCTGCTGGTGATTATGATTGTGATGAAGTGGTGATCCTTCGGACATTCTTGCACTGAGATTATTTCTATTACCTGTAGGTTGTTTACTATGATGTGAATGATTGGTGGGCAGATGGAGAGATGGATGTGCGTTAAAACGATGATGAAGACTGCTTTGTTGTTGAATGTGATAAATGCATTGCCATAGCTTCTTAATTTCACCAAAACTTATTCTGTAATTAAGATGATAACGAAAACCTCTTATATCTTCTTCAGTTAGTGTTAATAGAACTTGGCCATCAATAGATTCCAATTGAAATATTTCACTGACGACAGGGCTGAAATTAAAAACTTTTGTTGTCCATTGCACAACATCCTCCACTTGCCATTGACTTACATCGTCAGTAGCGGTAGTAGTCGCAGTTGCAGCAGCTGTATTGTCATTGTTAACATTAGCCCCCGAACCTGAATTGCCACTGTCCAAAATGTTTGAGCTAACATCCTTTTCTTCACAATTTATCATTGATATACTATTGGTTATTTTACATTTTGCTTCCACAGGATTCATTTTTAATTCAATTTTACAATTTTTTTATGATTTTACGACTTTTTGAAAAATTTTATTCGTATACAGTGAAATTTTCTTTTTTGTTTAATTTCTAAATGAGGTCACGCGCCGTTCAATTGCAGACCCATTTAATTTCATTTTTTTTTGTTTTTTGAAATTAAAATTTTTCTTTACAATTTATTTCCATAAAATAGTCGCTAACGTTGAAACTTTAGCAAATTTCGAAATTGATCCACTTCTCTAACTATTTGCTCGTCCTCTTGTTTTAAACTGCTTCAAAAATCTTCACCAAAAATAATATGAATCAACAAACGGAATTTCTGCCAATATTTTTCGTTTTCTTTTCACCTTAATTTTTACATCAAAGATATAGCGACAGAGTTGTAATTAAAAAGTACTAAAATGTTAAGTTTGCTAAAGAAAATCTACCACTCGCTTTGGTACTGTTTCTAAGTAGGGTTTATGATATATTAAATAAATTTAAATATTACATGCAAAAATAGTGGCATTTAAAAAAGTGCAATTTAAAATTAATTATTACTGTTAAGGTATTCAACATAACAACTATTCTTAGAATATGAATAGAAATAACCCATTAATCAAATATTTTCCCTGATAAAAATCTTAGTTGTTGGAACAAATATATACCAATGCCAAGTCGCAATTCCTATATATTCTATTTCACCTTAGCACCTATGTAGCCAAACCTTTTGCATTTTTATTGTCAACTTTTATTGATTTTGACTGGCTTTGTTTCTGATTAACATTCCGTTTAACTGAAGGCCACAGCTAAGTTGTGTTAATTTTCCAAACATCCAAAGTAGGCTTATCTGCTATGCATTTACTTTTTATGTTGAGGAACCTAATTGTATGTACTAGAACAATTTTAAACTTTGTTACCAGTAAATTTGCAAATATTGGCATACAATATTTCGTAGCTCCGCATCACGTTTTGCAAAACGCTATTATAGTGGGGCAAGTTTCAAGACTGTTTATAGTTGCTCCGAGAAAAGTAGTCAACGTATCTTGGCTCTGAAACTGGGTCAAATTAGGGTTTTGGTATATTAGAGTCAATCTTAAGATTAATCGGTTGACTAACTGTGTTCAAAATTACGCTATTGACAAAACAATCGGTTTTAAATGCGCGTACTTTGTTTTAGGAAGTGAATTTTTTTTTAATTTATCTACAGAAGACTAAATGTAAAAATTATGGTTGTCATAGTAGACATTTAAAAACCTTTTTTAAGAAGTATTTACCTGGATATATACCTGTATGAACGATATCAGATTGCTTGCTTTGTTTTGTAACTCTAACCTCAACCTTTAAGAATAAAAATAGCAAAAGAAACAGAGACCAATTCATAATTTTTTTAATTCTTTATTTAATATTAATTTGTTATGATGTCTGTCTGAAATCATGATTCATACTTTTTTTAGTTAAGATTTAACGTTAAATAAAATAAATATATATGTATATATATTTATTATTAATGCATATGAAGAGAAAAAAAATTTAATGTGTGTTTATTAATACACCATCGTGTATACATTGAGATAAAATTTCTTTCTTTTAAATAATTTCGAAATAATGTTTTGCCATTTACAACTGGAAAGGCAGAGTTGAAAATGAATTGAATAAAATTAAGAGAAAAATATATGGTAAATATAAAATATTTAAACGATTTATAGAAAGAAATACAATTTTATAAATTACAAAAAGAAAAAAATGCAAGACAAGAAAAAGGAAGCGGGGGATGAAAGTGCAGACATTTGACATTTTATATATATATATATATTTTTATAAATTTCAAAGAACAAAGAAACAGCATACCTACATATGTATGTACGTATACAGCTTAATGTTTGTGGTTACTATTATCAGTAGTAGTAGTTTTTAATGTAACATTTAATTTGTTTTAAATTTATTATTGCTCTTTTAAATACATATATGTATATATTATTTGTATATGCATCTATTGATTTTTAATAGTATTTGTAATATATAAAATCTTCATTCATTTGTCTTAAGAATTTTTAAAATAGTAAGAAAAAAAAATTTTTTTTAATCAAGTTTATCAGTTGCAAATTAAAGAATTTTTTGTATATGAAGTATTTTGGTTTTTTTTTTTTTTGATTCATGTAGTAAACACCTGCTTTTCAATTGCTTTTATGGAAAACTAAATGATAAAAATAGGCTGTCTTAAGTTTAAATAAAATTAATTTTAATGGCGATAGTACAAAAAAATATAAGTTGTAATAAATAATTCACTGAACAATAATCATAATAATCATTTTAAATGTTATAGTTTCTGAATTTATGCTATTTTTTCGTTTATATTTTTTTGCCATTGTGTTCAATTTTTCTTTTTTTGTTTAATTATTTATTATTAAAAGTTAGCTGGCTAATTTTTTCAATTTCAATTAAAATATCTATAGGGAAATATATATTTTTAAGTTTTACTTTTGCTGTCTTGCTTGTAAGCTTTTTTTACGATGTAATTCTCTTTATAGTTAATGCGCATTTCTTATTTTCTTTGTATTCCTAGTCTTTGCAAATTGAAGTGTCCATGGGACTGGCCGGTTGGGCAAAAGTGTTACTGGTTCCGCCACTTGGATTAGTTGGAGTGAAAGCGGAATTTGTACCAGTGGTATTCATATTTGAACTGGACGTGTTCTGTAAATGGAAACTTAAGGGATTTGGTTGAGCGGAAGAATTGTTAGGTGGTAGAACTGGTGGCGCAGCATTATAGCCTAACAGTGAAGTTGTGTTAATCGATAAACGCTCGTTACCCAAACTATTGAGAAAACTAGCAGAGGGCCCCGTAGTATTTGAGGAACTTGAGAATAATCCACCTACAACAGTAGGACCAGCGCTTGTTGAACCGGACAGAACATTTGGAGCTGAAGTATTAAGACCCAACATGGGTGTAGGCAGTGCTGGCTTAATAAAACGTTCACTAGCACGACGATTCTAAAATAAAATTAAAATCCTTGCGTTAATTTTTCTCGTATAACTATAGAATTTTTGAATAATAACATACAACAATTTGACCGCATGCATAACAACGATTATGTTGTGAAGTGCCTGGACTTAAAGGGCGGCTATTTGATGGACTATGCGACACAGGACTACTTATAGTACGTTGACGATGAGCATTTAGAGCTGCGCCAGACAACGGAGCTCCGCTTGCTAAGATATTTTCATTGTAAAAACGTTCTTCATCCATCTCTAATGACGACTCCGATTCAGACAAATGACGGCATAAAGCTTCCCTTCTTTCGACCTCTTGCTTTAGTTTGCGTTGTAAACGTGCATTTTCCTCTCGTATTGATTTTTCCTCCTGGGCAAATTGTTGTAGTTTTTTTGTAGTTTCCTTTTCAGCTGCAGCTAAATTAGCCCTGAGACGTATAACTTCAGATCTTAAAGTTTGTATGTGTGAACTTAAATTGGAGGCAGTATCTCCATTAGCGTTCGTAATATCACGTGGTGTAGTTGGATCTGATACTGGTTGATCTAGTTTTATTTGTAGTAAACGCTTTTCCGTCTCCAATTTATCCATGCGTTTCCATAGTTTATTTACCAAAGCTTCCTGCTCCTGTTCTAACGTATTTTCTAATTCAACCATTTCTCTACGCAACTGTTCGAGATTTGTTTGCTTGTTATCCGTCTCCGCCTGCAATTTTTCAATTTTACGCATTAATTTGTTCACTAAACATTCCTGCTCCTGTTCAAGTGTCTGCTCTAGTTTACATTTTTCTTGCCGAAGCTATATATACATATATTAATAAATCTTTTTGTTACATTATTGTTGCATGTATAACCATTACCTGATCTAATTTTCTTGATAAATCATTAGTTAAACACTCTTCTTCACGTTCATAATGGTGAGCCAATGTTTCCTTTTCTTTCTTTAGAGCTTGAATCTTTTTCAAAAGTGTATTTGAAATATATTCTTCCTCTTGTTCTGCCTTAGCTTGCTGTAAAATTCAATAAAAACAAATTTTATAATATAAAAAATATTTTTAATTTAAGCCTTTTTTTCTACTAGGAATTATCCCTTTAAAAATTTAATCAAAGACCAAACAAAACGTACTACAAATATTTAACCCTTTAAACTCCTTTTTCCAAATACCGCTTACTAACTCCTTAATTAATTTACAAAAAGGCATAAAAAATGATCTTAATAAAAATTTACGAGTACAAAATACATAGAAATATATAAAATTAACAAATTAATATGCACACATTCACTTAAATAAGTACATGTACTTTGAGTATTAGGAATATTCAGAATTAGATATATTAACTATCTATTTAAAAGAAACAATACATTTGATAATTTAAATTATTTTTAAAAATTGCGTTTCTATAATGTCGAGTCTGACTCGACATCGGAGTGTTAAGAGTTATAAACGTTAAATGATTTGCGCACGTTTCTCCCTACTTAACTTAAAAATCTTATCTTTATGATACTATTGGAGCAAATGAGCGAATTGGCAGTGGTTTAACATGCTAATATTATTATTCTAGTCTAAGAATTTTTACTTTGTTACTTTATCAGACAAATCGATAGTCTATTAAAATTATATTATTTCAATTTACTTACTATTATTACAGACGCTTGTTTAAGAGTACGGTTTTCTTCTTGGACAACTTTACATTTGATTTTCATTGTATCCAATTCTGCTTTAAGAACTCTAAGAATTTTCGAAATAAATATTATTTTATACATATATAATATATGCATCTGCTTTAGACTTACTTATTTTGCTGAGTTAATGACTCGATACGTTTCTGCAATTGCTCCCTAGAGACAGGACTTGGTGGTAACATGGTACCACCATCCAATGAACTCTCAGATTCACAAGGACTCTCCATTTCTTTAGAAAAGAAGTTAACGAAAATTCCAGAAATCTACGAAATTCAACTAAAACTAAAAATTAAAAAAAATGAATTGCATGCATATATAATATATACATGTACATAATCTTATTTTTTTTTCAAATACTCCTTTCATACAGTCGTTACCAACTATAAGAAAAAAGCAAAAGAATCGCTTCAATTTTTTCGCAAAACCCAACGAAGCGTAAAAAACGTCTTATTTCTTTTATTGGTTTCATATCATTTTTTCTTCGCCTTTTTATTATTCTTTTTTGCCATTGCAATCATTGCATGTTTTTTATGGACATAATGGCGCCGCCTGTTCGCCTGCTGCCTGCATTCATTCTACGTACATGTTCGTATGTACGTATGCATATAGTTTGTACGTAGTGTACTTCTTTACTTCAGGCAATCACATTTTATTCTTCAACTACAAAATTTCATAATTTTACTTTCTTTTCCCAACTTTAACCCCAATACACAATATATTTCATTTTTTTAACGTTTTAAATGAAATTATTTTTGTTAAAATCCTTGTACTTACTTGGTTGGCTTTCTTAACTTTTGTCTGCACCAATTTTCTTTTGACTTTTTCTGTTTAGCTGTGTCGTTTTTTTTTTTTTTTGCTACCGAAAATCGAACGTTAAATTTTTTCTTAAAATCTGTTTGATACTTTTTCAACTTAATTTTTTTTTTCAATATATTAAAATTATGCGATATTTTACATGGTTTAAAACTATTTAAACGATTTTTCAACTTGATCGAAATTACAAAAGAAAAGAGAAATGAATGACGACGAACAAGGCGACCGACCAATGTTGCCATGTAAAAATATAGACGAAGTGAAACATTCGCAAAAAAGACAAAGCCAAAGAAGTAGCCAGATATTTAGTAATATTAATTGAATTTCTGATAAGAAAAATCGTGTCTATTAAGCTCCTTTTTTATTAAAACTTATTAAGAACAAATATAATAACCGAAAAAAGAATATTAACAGGCCTGTTCTGAAAATCACGCGATTTCACATCACGACTGATTTGAAAATCACCAGTGATTTTTAGCTGTTCTGGAAATCACTTGATTTTGAACATTTCGGAGTGATTTTTATTTTCCGAAATCCCGAGCAAACAAATTTCAAGTTTTTTAATGTATTTTTTGAATTAAATAATTATACCTAATCTTTCCATTCAGCTATTTCTCTGTATCCACTATGTTTTTAATTTCCTCTTATTTTTTTCTAAATTTGTATATCTTTGTTGAAATGATTGACTTCCATTTCTTAAACATCCTCATTATCTAAAGCTAACAGCAAAAGAAAAATAAAATCATGGAGCCGTTTACAAAATAATAAAGTTGTGTATGCAAAATTAGAAGTGGTTTTAAAACGACATTAAATTATTCATTGGAGCTATTTAGCACTTGTTAAATAACACAGTGTTTGCAAAAATAAGCGAGTGATTTAAAATCTACACTTAAAAATTGATCGATTTGAAATCACATGATTTCAAAGTTTTTTTGTGCACAGAACTCCTTTTTGGCGATTTGAAATCACTTAGACAAACAGTGATTTCTGGAACATACCTATATATTACTGTATCATATTATTTACGTTTTTTTATGTTGATTTTTTTTGCCTTGGTGAGTAAACAAGCAGTGTTAAGAACTATTTTTAACTTGCTGACTGAAGATTTAAAACATAAATACTATTAAAATAATTAAAGATTTAAATACAGTACATACTATAGAACTTGAATGACTATAAAATGTAATTCAGTTTCAATAGAGTGTTTCAACTGACCAAAATATCGTTCATAGTTGACGCGGAACGGCTTTGATGGCAAACATAGTAGAATCGTTGTGTGGTCAATTGAATCTAGATTTATCTATGAACTGATTCTACTATTGTATTATCTTGGCTCAAAAAAACCCCTTGCCATTGGCTTACCTTTGTCTAGAACAGAGTAGCCTTTATTGCTGAAAAGGTTGGTTGCGACAATTGGTCTCACGTTGATTCCAAAGATAACTTCGCTGATTTGACAAGTGGCGGAACTCTTGCTCGACACCTGATCGACAACTCCTTAAAGTGGCAGGGCCTTTCATGGAATGAATGCTGGACAAAGCATAATGATACTCACCACCAACACTTAGAAGTTCAGTCGTTTTCTGTTCAAATTGAACAACCGTTTGACATACTTGAAGGCTTTTCAGATTTACCACGTACAATGCGAGTAATATCGTACTACTTCAGGTGTATATATTATTTGAAAGCCCGAAAATGCTCGTATAACACTTCAGATTTATTCCAATCGGAGGTGAAATTCACCCGAGTTCGTCTGATTCTCGTATGTCAAGGGAAATGTATCCCTGGGTATGACCGATTATTGAAAAGAAAAAACATTTCGTCCAAGAGTAATTTGTTAATGTTGAATCCCTTTATTGACTCCCAAGGTCTTGTTAGAAGTAACGGTCGATTAGTTCGATTAGTTGGCCTGACATACAACATATCCTAAGATTGTAATATACTCGGCTGGTTTCACTCGCTTATTTGTAGAGCATGTTTACAACTGTTCAGATTACGGACAGTTTTTAATGCTCCATCTAATTCGAGATGAATTCTGGATCCTTAAATTGGAGAACCTGATTAGTACCGTGATCTATAATTGCAATGAATGCACTTTTTATAGGAAAAAGTACGGTCAGCAGATTATAACTGCCTTACCCCCTGAATGATCGCCTTTGTAGAGACCGTTCAGCCATACCGGCTTGGATATCGCAGGTCCAAACGACAGAAAATCCACCAAGGCAATACATTTAGAGGCAAGCGGTTATATGATGACGAACGCATTTCTTGCAGCTTTCGCACTTTTTTCTCACGTCGCGGTTGTCCTTGCCATTTATACTCTGACAATGGAATTGCATTTGTCGCTGCTGTTAATGCACTCGAGGTGGACCGTAAGAAATTTTTATACCAATTTTCAGCCTGTGGAATGGTATTTTATACCCTGATGGCCTATTGGAGGCCGGTGTAGAGTGTGAAAAGTCGTTTACGTAAAATTTCTGGAATTCAGAAGCTTAGCTTCGAAGAGTTTGCGACAATGTTAACCCGCATTGAAACATGCTGAGCTCGAGACTCTTGACCGCTACGACCAAATTTCCTTCTGACGTAGTCACTTCAACCCCGGAACATATATATATATATATATATATATATATATATATATATATATATATACTTTATCAAATATATATAGATCAAATATATATATATATATATATATATATATATATATATATATATATATATATATACTTTATCAAATTTTTGATGGCTATAATGTTCTTTCTGAATACTGGTGTTATTGAAAACATGAAAATTGTTATCTGAGAATTGAGTTGAATGAGTAATTAGCATTGTTAGTAGCTGGATAAATTTATCTTTTACTAAAAATATAAAAACTTTAATATTTTGTGTAAAAATTTTAGTATTATCAGGAAAAATAATACAGTTTAAATAAAGTTTAAAAACATCTGCATTGACCAGCTCCGCATGTTCAATCATCGCTGTTTCAGTGACGAATAAAAACAACGTGTTTGTTTTGTTATTGTTTTGCATATAACACGCAAACTGCTGTCTACGTACGTCAAATGCGATCAGTTACGCTCAAAATGTAAACAAATGAAACTGAACGTAACTTGACTTGTTAAATACATTATAGAATTATACACATTTGATTGTGTGTATTCGCATAGTCGTTGAAGCTAGCCTACGCATTTTACGTTTAGACCTTTTCTTTGTAAAACCCCGAGTGTACGGTACGTACTGTTTTTATTGAAAAAACACCCAAATTTAATAAAGAAATAATTTATAATTATTAAAAGCCGATTAACCCCGCATTTTTATTTTTCTATATACAATATATTCCGAGGAAATATTTCAAGGTTAAACAAACACAGAAGAAACCCATACATGAAAAATATAACGCAGCGTGTTAATTTCTGAAAAAGGTAACCCTTTTGTCATAACTACAGCCAACTTCAGAGGCTTTTATCATATGATATTCTAAATAATTTTAGTACTTTCTTGAAGAATATACATATTGCAAATTTTATTTTTGTTGAGTAATTTTATTTTAATTGCAATTCAAATTAAAACGATATGCTGCCACAAAACTTTAGTATTAAAACTTTAAGCAGTAAGACAATTTATATAAATCCAAACTTTAGAGGACAGCTTTCTTCTACAGATCTTGGTGGTAATTTGCATTCAACGTCAGCTATTCCTAAAAATGCTCACATTAACCCATTGTTCTTGGAATCCCATAAACATGGACACACAATTCACATGAATCCTGCATTTCTAGAGAAATTTAAAGAAAAACAGCAAATGGAGCATCAGTTGCAAGAAGAAAAACATATTCCTTTAAAACATGTGCCTGAGAATGTTACCAACGATTTGTTGTCAAGTGACAAGTTAGCAGAAAAGATGCCCATTGTTAACCCACTGACAACAAATGATTCTGGTAAAATAATTTGCAAATCAAAAAATCGTATAATAAGAGAGCCAGCAAAAAATGTAATACCAACGTCAATACTATCGAAACCGTCAATACCACTGTCGCCATTATTGGTATTAAGCAAACGGAAACTAATCCGTAAAACCACGTCCGAACCAGCTGTAGTGGCTGCACAAAAAACCCAAAGCTGTGATAGTTTAAGCGCTAGAATAACTAAGTACAGATTGGATAATAGAGTGATAAAGAAAAAAGCTTTACTTCCGCCTACTCCGAAAATAAAGCGTGCATCATTTGTTGGACGATATGCTTTAAGAAGATCTTCATTAAACCTTTCTGCTAATATTTCATCAAAAAATTCTTTATCTTTTAATAAAAATATTAACAAAAAACTTCAATTTCTGAACATTAATGGCTTGGTCTATAAATCTACGAAAAATACATTAAAACTGAAAGATGTTGCAATTACAGGCAGCAATAATACAACAACTAATACTTCCAAAAATATGACATCAATAGCCAAACATAAAGGTGGACTTACAGATCTGAAATCCAATCAAGGCTTGACAATTTTTGTAAGGGGTGCAAAATACGTGATGGATGCCAATAAATTTAAACTAACCCGTGTAACGAACACCGATAATTTACCTTCTAAAGCAGATGCAAATAAAAAGCCTATTACACCAACATGTAAACGCATCGACATTGGAGGCTATACATATGTAACGTTAAATACGTCTAAAAATATATTAATCCGTACTACTAATCATTTATCCCGTGCTTACGTACACAACGCTAAACAAAAGAGTTTACAATTTTTAACTAAACATTTAATTAAAACTAACATATCATGTCCTATTTATCAACGTGTTGGAAAATGTGTTGCCTTCGAAAGAGGAAAATGTTCAAAAGTTCATAATAAACATCAAGTTGCTATTTGTAGCAAGTAAGATTTAGAATTGTTTTTCAAATAATACACAAAAAATTTAATTTTTTATTAATGATTTGTTTACGTTTATAGATTTTTGCGTGGTGAATGTCTAAATTCGAATTGCCTATTGTCTCACAATGTGTCGTTGTCGAAAATGCCTGTTTGTAAGTTTTTCCTTCAGGCTGTCTGTGTGCGGAATGATTGTCCATATCTACACAAAAAATTAAGTGATAAAACAGAGTTATGTGCCGAGTTTTTAAGGGGATTTTGTCAACTGGCCGATAAGGTATGTTAATTTGGCATAGTGTATGTTTCCATGTTTCGAATATCGAAAATTAAAAAAGCAAAAATTGGAAATTTCGATTAAGAGAATATGGGTCATTTGGGTAGATATATTTGCATATATAATTTTATTATATATAACTTTAAATTTTTGCAAACTTTTTAATTTCTGTCTTCAAAAAAACCTTTAAGTGCAACAAACGCCATGAATTTATTTGTCCCGAAATTGAGACGAACAACAAATGCACAACTAGGAATTGTATTTATTGCAACGCTAAACGACGAAGGGCGTTACAAATTGAAAAGAAATTGGAACGGTGTAAAAATAACTGTACAATAACGAACTCATCTTCGTCCAATAAAAGCTCTATGGAATTCAAAGAAAATACTTCTTGCAGACGGTATTTCATAGAATCAGGCAATGATACAAATATAAGTCATAATGGGAACATTGGTACTACTGAATGTAACGCAAATGACTGTAATACAGAAAGTTCGGAGGAAGCGTTTGAAAATTGTAGAAAAAGTCGGCCGAAATTGGGACCTTTGCCAGCTTTTATTCCGTTGTAATAATTAAGGGAATGGAGGAAAATAAGAAATTCCAAACATCAGGTACAAAAATATATCTCATATGTTTCTTTTTATACTAGTTATTAGTTTTATATGGCCTTATTTTATTACATTTCATTAAAAAATATATAAATAAAACAAAATTTCGAAATAAAAATAAAAGTGATTTTATACCGATAATAAAAAAAAATTGAGTTTTAATTATGGTTAAAAATAAGTTACAACTGCCTAATTAAAAAATCATCTTGTTCTATCGATTTTCTTATATAACATTTCTTTAAAAGGGACACCAAAAAGGTTCAATACAAAAAGCCACTAGCGGCTATGAATGAACTAGAATTTCCAGACTACAATATTATTTTTATTCCTCTACAGTCGAAATATTTTTTTACTTCACAGTTCTTAATACAAACAAATTTTAATTTTTTAATTTATTTAAATATGTGTTATTTATTAAATAATGACATATAATTTTTTAAACAATAAGTACAGGTGATTTCTTTATGTATATCAATATCTTTTAATAATATTTTTATTTGAAAATGTGCTGTTTCGAGTTAATAATATAAATAAATGAAACCAATAATATAGCAATTTAATCTAAAAAATTGTCTATTTTATTAGGGCGTAATTTTTACTAATAGAAATTATGTAAAAAGCGAGCTTTTACAAAATATGCCTTAAAGTAATATATTTTCTACCTTTATACTAACAGAAAGAAGAATAGAAAAAATAGAGTTTTCAAAATTTTCTGTACTATTGCAAATATTGAAGTATAGAAAATGTTTGGGTATTTAGGTAACTTGTAGGTTTTTGTTTAGGTGGTATGAATTTGTAAATTTGACGTATATAAGAAAAAAAAAGGATTAGCAATAAATATGAATGTATATATTATAACTAGAGGAGTGAGTATGTTTTATAGACTATCTTCATTGATTTAAGTATATTATGTATATGATTGAAGTATATTCCATACTATATTTATGATATGATTATATAAATATTTTTTATGCCTATAATATCAAAAGGTATTTAAATTTTGTTTCTAATATTGCAAAAAAAAATTAAATTTGAATAAATAAAAAACTTAATGTTTTAAAAGGATTTGTTATATTCTTGTATAACATACTATAATTATACGAAATAATATACAAAAAATAGGAATACTCTTAATATGATAAAAATTATATGTATGTATTCGATGTGTCCGACGTCTTCTTATAGTTTCAATGCAAAATTATCTTCAACCATTACAAAGCAGTTAAAAGGAATGTTTCTAAGTTTTATTATGTTTTACAATAATAAAACTAGTAAATATTGGCACGGATTTATAAGAATTTAAAATTTATTTCTTAATAATTATCAAATTTTGAAAATACGATAAACTTAACTGTTCAGATTCATGATAGCATCGTTTTCATTCCATAAATCTATAAAAAGTATAAAACTTATATACGAAACAAGTTCACGTTTTGGGAAGGAAGGAATGAATTATTTAATTTTTTATTATTCAGACCATCTTTTTATAGAGAGAGATCAAACATGTTTTGACACAAGTAATAATTATGAGTATGTTTGTGAAGCTAAAGATAATACAAAATATGTAGTTAGAAACACGAAAAGATAATTTTAAATATCACAAACAATATAAAAAAGTTGGGAAACATAAGTACATTGAAATAAAGTTAAATATTCTATGGAAATTTTATGATGGTTATATAGTTCGGTATACATATAGGTATGTATGTATGTATGTAATTCAAATATAACTTTTACATTCAATGCTTTTTAGAATCATATTGCTTAACTTTTTCGGGTATAGCAGCTTTTTCTAAAGCTGTTACATACTGCGAAAGTTCATCCAGAGACTTAACATATATCAGTTTACGCCAGAATTTTGTGCTGCAAATATAATAGCATTAATAAATAATTTTAAAAGACATTCATTACTTACCTTACGAAAGGTCTTGTCATCCAAATTATAGATTTTATCCAAAATGTTGGATGTACCAGATACATATTTTTTAAACTTTTTCTTAAACGACGATCCAAAAGCTGATAACATCTAATAAAACAAAAATCAATAATCTGAATAAAATGAGCATTTTTTTTTCGTTCTTACTTTTTAAGCCAAGGAAAAGGTGGCATATTGCGTCGACTCGATCCACCATGTAGGTATATTAAAACGTAGTCATCAGTAACCAATTGTTCTAATGTTTTAACAACATACAGAAACAGATTGTCCATAACATAGCTATAATCGGTACGCGAACGATCGGGTAAGTGGCAGGCACAAAATATAACGATTGCATTATGACCACCTGCCTTAAGATAGCCACCGTGTGATAAAACTCGTTTATAAGGCTCAATAACTCGCATGTCTATATCACGAGTTCGACCATCTGGCAAAGTTATCTTCTGCCAGTTGCGTGAATCCCTGCGTTCTTCTGCTGCTGAGTACTGAGGGAGTTGCGGATTATCTGAATTGTTTCTACATGGACTATTTAGAAATCTACCACCCGGAGTAGGTGTTATATGACCTCTAATATGGCCGAAATGTTCTTCATCATCTATGTCGTCATCTGGCAATATTTCCGGACCTTCGCAGTCATCATCATCATCATCTACATCTTCATCTAGCCCATCTATGAGTGAGCTAGATGGACTTAGAGAAGCTAAATTATGTTCTTCATCACCATCAAAACTATGATTTGATATAGAGTCTAATGAAGAAATGTCCTCAGCTTTTTTGGCATTTTTCAAATGTTTATTTTGCGCACTATCATTCAGATCTTTTCTTGGCATCAGGGCTACTGTTTGATAATTTGTATCTAGTGTAGCCTGATATTGAGACACATTCATTTCTGATCCACTGCTTAGTAAATCAGGACTGCTAGCTCTAAAGGCGGCATTTTTTAAAGCATTTGGCTTTAAATTAAATGACATTTGTTGTTGTTTATTTTTAGCTATATTATTATCACAGTTGATATTTCTTGAATTTAAAATAGAGATTTCTTGTTCCGCTTGCTTTAAAGGTTGAGGTATTTTTATATGTAATCGTTCGCGGGTTGGTACAACATCCGGAAAATTTGCTTGATTTTCATTGATTTTTTCATTGACAGGAATTTCTTCTGTCATAGGTTTTCTACATTGATGGTGATTAATATGAAGTTGGTTATCATATTCGGAATCTGAATCAGTACATGTGGGTGAAAGCATTAGGGGGTGATTATCGGCTAATGTGCGTGCAATATTGTTACCGCGTACTTGTTGTGCTTGTGATGAGTCTTCTGGCGCCTGAATGTTTAGATCTTTTAATGGTTTAATAATACGGTTATCTAAGGATATCTTATTATTCATAACTTCGTTGTCATTGTAATTTTCTAGTGCACTAGACGAATTGTTGTCTATACTCTCCTCTACCTCTAATGGCAAACGATGATTATTATAGTTTTTATTCTTTGTTATAAGAGCAGTGCTGCGAAGATTATCTCTTTCTACCCTTTCAGTGTTATCGTTTAAAGAGGCTCCTCCGCCTGAATCCAAAGATGTTGTTTCGGAAATATCCATTATACCATCCGATTGCGGACTATCTTCCGAATTAATTAAACTGAAATTGTTTAAATTTTGTTCCATTGTCTTTATAAACAGAAAGTCTATCGATTTGTCATCATCATATGCATCATCACTTTATGCGAGAAAGCAAATAAGCTCTTGAGCAAATATGTAATTATTAATTTACCTCATTGTATAGAAATTATTTTATGTCTTTTTATGCAGATAAATTTATTCGTTGTTGTCTTACTTTATATTAGTTTTGGAACATTTTTAATATATAAATTCTTTATAAATCTTGTTATATACTTTTTTTTCGATTAATTTCACACACAAACGAAAACAGAGAAAAATTTATACATAATGCTGCTTCTTATTCCAACAAAGGTGTTGAGTCTAAGCATTGCCACCATATTATATTTCAAGAAAAACAAGCAAAAAACGCAACAATTAAAGTATAGTACCAATTAGACTACTAATTTGAAAATAATTCTATAAGCACATTTAAATAGCACTTAAAATCAATATTTTAAATTAGCAGTCAATATTTTAACAAAAAAGTAATTAAACACAAGCAAGTTATGATAACCTGGCAGCTTTGCTTTATTATCAATAATAGCAGCAGTATGATGGCAACGTAGAAGACATCACTTTTCCATTGGCGATAAGAAAACAAAATTTTTCTAATAGTTTTTCAAAATTTTTAATTGAGATAAAATAAGTTTAAATAATTTATGTATTTTAAAGATATTTACAAAACTGTAAAATAGAACAGAACGTCATGTATGATTAATTTGTATTAATTCTTTTTGTTGAACCGTTGAACCGTTTTATCAATTTGAATTAATATATGTGAATCGCCTTGTATGTAAATATTCGCTGAATTATCAATTTGTTAGAATCAATTGCTTTCTTTACATATTAAAGTTTTGTTTTGGTGGATTGTGAAAAAACTTCGTATAAAATTTTAACATAGTAGACCAGATAATTAAAAATTTTCAATTAAATGGCTACTACGACTACTGGCGCAGACAATTTGAGTGAATTACCCCCTTTAAATCCTACACAAAATCTACCAATTGAATTGCAAAACGATCAAAAGCGAAGAAGGTACTTTTTTTACGCCGAAAGTGGAAATTTATTTATATTCTGTTTATTACAGTTCTTCTCGTTCTATAAAACGTAAACGGTTTGATGACGAGATTGTAGAGTACAGCATAAATTTGCAATCTAGAAGCGATTCATCTCGAGGCAATAGACCACGTACAACTTCACAAACATATATTCAATCTGTACAAGCGCCACCGCCTCCACCGCCCCCAGTGCCAATATTACAACAATCTAAAGATATATCGACCACTTCGTCTACTGCTACTACCGATTTAACAACTAACGCTGACAAGATAGTTTCGACTTCCTCTGTATCTGGTGTTAATATTGTAGCATCAACTACAGTTCAAACTGCTACTGGTTCAACTAACACTTCTCAGAATGTGGTAAACATGGAGAGGCCTTCTAGTTTTATGTCTAGCGAACGTAAGCGACCATCACGTTCCCAGCAAAAAAGGCAACGCAAATCTGGCCGGCCGCCCAGTCAGGTGACCACAAAAGATTTGGGACGATGGAAACCAATTGATGACTTGGCCTTAATAATTGGTATATTGCAAACAAACGATCTGCGTATGGTACATAGAGGCACAAAGTTTTCATGTAAATTTACCTTGTCTGAGTTACAGGCCCGATGGTTTTCATTACTATATGAGCCTGCTATTTCGCGCATAGCCGTTGCAGCAATGCGTAATCTTCATCCGGAATTAGTAGAATCTGTACAGCGAAAGGCTTTATTTAGTGTACAGGAGGAGGAGCTCTTAAGTGGTATAAGATCCGTAAGTAATACATTATTCTTACTAAATTTCATAAAATTAATTTCGTATTCACACAGACAGATAATCCAAAATTGGAACAATTTCAAGAGTTGTTGGACAAGAATGCTTCAATATTTTATAGTGCTCGTTCGGCAAAGTCGTTACAGAATCACTGGCAAATGATGAAACAATATCAATTATTATGCGATCAAGTAGTTAAACCTCTTCATATAAGCGATCAACCATTAAGTTTTTCAGATGCAGAGGATTTGATATTGGATGCCGAATTAAACGATCAGCGAGATGAAGCTCTGGAGATTGAATTATCATTGGCAGACCGACAAAATAAGAGAGAAATACGTTTATTGGAAAATGAACTCAGTCGTTGGAATGTTTTGGTAGATTCTATGACTGGAGTGGGTATTGCGCCAGATTTTGATGGCCAAACTTTAGCTGTTTTACGTGGGCGTTTAGTTAGATACCTTATGCGCTCAAAGGAAATATCATTTGGACGCGATGCTAAGGATTGCGTTGTCGACGTGGATTTGTCACTTGAAGGCCCAGCGACAAAAATTTCGCGCAAACAAGGTACTATTAAACTACGCAGCAACGGTGATTTCTTTATTGCCAATGAGGGAAAACGACCCATTTTCATTGATGGTGTTCCTCTGCTATCTGGTAACAAAACACGGCTGGCTAATAATTGTGTTGTTGAGGTATGTCAAATTGAAATTAAAGTATATGTTATTAGATGCATCACTTCCCTACTATTTTTTAGATATCTGGTTTAAGATTTGTATTCTTGGTCAATTATGAGCTAATCAATGCCATACGCCATGAAAGTGCTAAAACGACATCACCACTAAACTAAAATGAAGTATATAATAATTTTTATTATCTATACAAATTGCGTTTTTTATTTCCAACAAATAAAGGAAAAGTAACAGCTTTTAAAACTATTGAGTTGCATTCATGTAGGCAGTCATAAACATTTACTGTTTAAGGTTTACACACTTTTTTATTATCAAAATTTCGTTTCAATCAAGAGGTGCAAAGTGCACGATAATTTATCTTTCATCCAGTAAAAATCCGTTCTTTTGTAAAATTATATAGAAACTATATTAATATTGTAGACAAAGTTTATATAAATAATTGTAGCGTTTTTAAAACGCGTAATTGACGTAATGGCGGCGGCATAAATACTCTATAATAAAGCTAACGGCGTTAATGCGTCGTCGATTGTGTGACAACTTGATTCACAAGTTTGGGTCTTTATCATTTAAGTATTGCGGTAAAAATAGGTTAAATTAATAAAAATAATGTATATTTTTCTAACATAAACTTTACTATAAATAATAATTAACACAATGGTCTAATACGTTACAAAATCTAACGTAAAACTACATCCATTTGCAAAAGTAAACTGTTAAAAAAATTTTTTAACCATAAAACGAAGTGACAAAAAAGTATGAAGAAAAAAACAATGTGCGATGATTGATGAACGTAGTGTGTAGTATGATATATGTAATGTACATAGTATATAAAGAGTGAGAAGTGTGAAAATAGTGATAAAGGAGAAAAAATAGACACGCCGTGTGAATAAAGCAGTTTCAAATAACATTGTGCATAACATTGTTTGCTTTGTTGGAAACTTAATAAAATTGCATTTTTAGATAAATAAATGCCAAACATCAAATGAGCAGCAGAAAAATTTTCGCTTGGTAGTCTTATTGATTAATTACAATGAAAAATTGATTATTTTGTCGTAAATGGAGAAAAGGTAAGTTTGAGTATGATTGCATTGGTAATAGTGTGCGTGGATGCATGATTTTGTTGTTGCTGCTGCTATCATGCGTTTGTGAGTACGAAAAAAGAAAGGAATAAAAATAAATCATAAATATATATCCATATTTGTTAACAATTTTTCCCTCTATCGCATTTCATTTCATAAGTGTTGCCAATAGGAGTATTAGAGATATAAACGCGCCTTTGTTTAGAATTTATTAAAATATGTATATGTTTAGTACGAAATCAATTTCTTTCGTAATTTAAAAATCTTGTAAAATTAAAAGGGAGTAGATAAAACCATCAATTTGTATGTCATCAATATGGATAAATAAATTTGACTCAAGAAATTATACGAGAAAACTTTGCCATGTGTAAACTGGGTATTATTGTTTACAAATAGTGTTGCCGTGGTCACAATAGACTGGTTGAATGGAAATAATGAATTTACTTTCGGTGAACGTTTACATTAAGCCACGAACATTCAATTTGATTAATTGAAATATTGTTAAATGGAAACACATTTGTTACGTGTAATTAGGTTAATAAAGATGATGTAATTTTGTTACAACTTGTTGAAAAGCTTTTATTTGCCACTATATTTAAAATGACAAGTCATATTCTTCAAATATGTTTGTTTACTTAAGTACTAAATTTACTGTGTGATGCGCTTATATTGTGTTTTCTGTCTTCGTTTTCTTTTTTAACCCTCAGCTTACAACAGGGTGGTAATAGTCGTTAAAATTTTACATTTAACACTAAACATACCAACACGTAATGATATTACCTTAACATCAATAAATAATATAAAAAGTAATGAAGTCAAGTAAGTATATAAAAACGATATAATACGCGAATATTCATACAAAAGTTGATAACCAATCGTATGGTAATTGTATTTTTCTATACTTTCCATTTTATCCCTAAAAATTCAGCTTGGTATGTTTGTTGCTTTTCCATTCAACTTATATTTTTTCTGAAATATAGTTCAGCTCACCTCAAATTTTTTTGTTCCCGTAGGACAACTACACATCTACATCTATTAACTACATCTACATCTATTAGTTTGATTCAAAGACATAAAACATAACATACATTATTTGTATAGTTATGAACTTTTTAGAATGTACTTAATGTGTAGGTATATGAAAAAATAAAAAAATATAAAATTTTGCAAGAACTTACAACATAAATATTAAAACTTTTTATTGTCATTTTTTATTTGTGTGTTTTATTTATTTGTATAATTTATATTGTTATTTACCCATACATAATAAATACTTGTAAATAAAATTGAGAACGTACAAAATTAAATTTTAAAAAATTATTTATTAGTGTATTGAGGAGTCGTTTAGTTGTTGGACATTATAGTGGTTTTGCCTATAATACGTTATTTGAAACTTAATATCATGTAAAAACGAGCTTAGCATACAAAATTTAAATTCAATTAACGTTTTAATTTTTTGTTTCTTTATAAAATATATACATGTCCATAAGTTTGTACATGAATGAATGATGGATGATTGATGATTACACATTTTGAATTTATATACAGTACGCCAAACCCATATTCGTACACCGGATAAAAGTAAGAAAATTTACAAAATATTCAACGCATAAGCAAATTTTTGAAAATTTCGTGTCTGTTAATTGTTATTATACGATTTTTGTTATCCATTATGTGAATACTCTGCCATCTAGCGGTCGATTTATATGATACCTACATATTACTTGTATTTTGTTATAAAAACAATAGACACAAAATTGTTAAAAATTTGCTTATGCGTTGAATATTTTGTAAATTTTCTAATTTTTATCGTGTGTACGAATATGTGTTTTGCATACTGTATTTTATTTATCCATATGCATACATACATATGTACATTTTTTAGAGAGAACTAAATTATTTACTTCACCAATTATTGATTTTGTTGTAATTGCTTTGAGAGTATGGAGAGTTGGAAGACTTTTATTGATTAAATCACAATGGTAAAGGCTTGGCCGGGTAAATGCTACTTTATTTAATGTACATTTCATCAAATCTTTAGTTAATGTTTAAATTAAACTCAATTGAAAGTAATTCAATAGAATTGTTATTTAATTTTAAATTGATTTTAAGTCAATTAAATGATGATACAATACATACCTATTAACTTTCACGTTTTTGTACTTTTATTTTAAAAATTTAGGTTTCAGTTAAGCTTTTAAAATCGTGTGTATAGTACTGTTTAGTTTATCAGTTATATGTTAGACCCAAAGAAAAAAAAAAAACCATTTCGAATAACGAACGCATGGTGCTTTTTGGCAACTAAAGTATTTGAATTCAGTATAACAGTATGATAACGTTTTTTTTTTAATGTAGCTTATCTACTTTTTGACTAACTTAAATTTTACAAATTTATTTGTGTGTTTGTGTATGTGCGTTATTAGCTGAGTTAAAACCATTGTCTGTATTTAAAAAAATTGTTTTGCCCTTGAAAAATTTCGAATGCTAATTTGTTGTATAAGTTTTTACAACGGTCACATCAAATATGATTTTTTATTTCGCTTTGTTGTGTGTCACATAGAAGTATTGCAACATTTTTATTCTCTGTTTTTTAAGTTTATTACATTTATTTTTATTTAGCAAGTCAGTCATTCAGTAAATCGCAAGGGTGGGTGGGTGTTTGAGTTGTTTTTGGGTTAAAAGCGCAAAATAAAATAATATTCATATGGTTTCAATGTGTGTGTATCCTGCGTAATTGTTCATAGTAAATTAGCATCGCGTGTAACCACTTCTATTTCTATCTGACTGCTTTTGTAACGTAATTTTTGTATGAATATGTGGCATTTAAGTTTATTTCCGATATAAAAAACAATTACCTTTAACATCAAACTTTTAACTAAAATTCTATAAGTTTTATCAATAATTTTTTGCGTTTTTTTTATTGTATTATTTAACGTTTTGAATTTAGATTATTAGTCTTTACCACCAAATTCGCAGTTTAAATTTAAGTACAAGCATATGAAAACGGTTTAATATAATCGCGGAGAAAATGTGTAAATATTTTAAGAAAACATTTTCGATTTTAAGTAAATTTGTTAGACCTTTATTTGTTTATTTAAGACTAAAAGTTATCATTTTTGTGTGATTTTAATATTTTATAAATTAAAATTTTATATAAAAAAGTAATTGATATAAGCATTAAAATGTGGAATTGAGATAAAAATCAATGTTTTAATATCATATAAAGCCTTTATTTCCCAAAGACATCTCGGCAACTGGGTTGAATAATAAATATATGTACAATATAAAATATAAAACTAAGTTTACTAAACATAGAATTGATGTAGGTTTTAAAATTAAAATCGAATAAGCTTTAAAATCGCTATAACTTATAATTGCGAGAAGAATTTTTAAAATTTCCCTCTTTGTAAAATCTACCTTGAACTTACATTTTTCGAGTCACGTTTGGTTTGTTTTTTAGGTGTTTGAATTGTTATGGCTAACAAACGAGGTCTACACGCGATTCGCCTACAATTAAAATGACTAAAAATTGTCTCACTGCGCCCTAATAAAATAAACAATTTTAATTTATTTATTGTAATTTTAATTTTGAATATTAAAATGTATTAAATATAAAGTTTGTAATGAAATTTAATAATTGCCAATCTAAATTTTACCACACACACTCGCTAAACCGGCTTCTATCATTCCTAGCAACAACTACAATAATTAATATTGAAGAATAAAAAATTTATACATATATGTACATGCATATCGCACTGGTTCCTCTAACGTGAGTTAAGTCAAAATTTACAAATTTTCAGTAGAGGAAATTATTTTTTAATATCACAAAGATGGAATACAACTGTATTCTTTTTTTTTGGCAAAAGAGTAGAGAAAATTATGTAGTAGCGAATGATGTATATCGTTTTCTTACAAAAAGTGAAAAATCACAAATTTTGAGTTGGCTCACTTTAAAGGAAACAGTGCGATATGTACTTTGAATTAATGTGGGTTTTTGATTTTGTTCTTTTTCTTTAGTTATCTATCTGCTTATTGAATATTCTTCACTTTTTATTTCTTAATAAGGTTATAAGTATTTTCAAAACAACATATGTAATAATCGTATTTTAATTATTTTTTTTTACAGATTCTATATTCACGAATAACTACATAATTAAGAAACAAATTTGCTAGCGATAGATTGTATTAAGACTTCTCTTCTCTGCAACAAGCATTGGTGACTTGTCGTGAATAAGCAATTAATTTTAAAAAAATTTTAAAATACAAAAAATTCAAATAAATCAGATACAATTATATACTAAAACATAAGAAGAAAAGATCCTGGGCTTTACATTGTAATTAAAAAATAATTTAATTGGTGGCAAATATTTAAAAAGCATGCAGCATGGCTCGTCATATAATGGCTGTTTGTGTGGTATGTCTGTTATGTGCAGATCATTTGCCTTGCCAACAACATATTGAATCTTTATTTCCTGCCCAACCGTTTAACACGGCGGACAATGTACAATTGAATGCTGTTGTTTACAACACTCACGATTTATCTCAAAGCATTAATTCAAAAGCGCAAAGAAAAGATACCACCGATACTTACGCCACGGCGAGTAGTGATAATCGCAGACGCAGAAGAATTAAAAGGAATTCAATTGACCACGATCATGGCCACAGCACCAAAAATGATGATGTACAATATAGACCAGAAATTACAGAAGCATTTTTAAAAAGAATATTCAATGATTTTGCAAGCGGTAACGATACCATACACGTTCAAGATTTCCAACGAATGTTAGATAAGCTGGGATTAAATCAGTTGTTACCCCATCAATTGCATAAACATAATGATAACAATACGGTAAGTCAAAATATTTTAAACAAATAATAATAACAAAAAAAGTTGTAATATAATCTACAGACGGGATATTAGAAATAAATAATAGTTTTCCATTTATTTTGTATTGTAATCTATTTAAAATGTGTTGAAAAAAAATTATAAAATTAATTATTTTTATAATTATAATTTTCTCTCTACAGTGTATTGCTGATTCAAAATTGATACACTATATAAAACCACACAGTCCTCCATCACCTGATCATCATAGTGATAACAATCATCCCCACCATAATCATCATCATCATTACGACATCGAAGAACTGTCAAGAAATTGCACAAATAGTACAGACATGGAATGTAGTGAAGCAAATACCTCAGAGCTCGACGATAGCCAGTATTTTGAGTATGCTCTTAATCAGAATGATATAGTAAATGTGTGTCCGGTGTTATTATATCAGCTAACATCAGCAAAAGATTCAGCCAATCTAGGATGTATTAATCAGGACTTATTATTGGAAATAGATGAACATGAAATAAAAAGTTATCAAAATAAAGTTGTAAAAGAAGATATAGTATGGGGTAAATATTAATATGAAAAATAAAAAATTCTTAATAATACATCTTTTCCGTACATTTTAGTGTGGATTTATGCATTTAGTTCAGTTTTTGCATGCAGTATTCTTGGCTTAGTCGGTGTAGCAATCATACCATTCATGAATTCACGTTTCTATAAACACATTATACAATTTTTAGTATCTTTGGCTGTGGGTACCATGACTGGTGATGCTTTGCTCCACCTTTTACCACATGTAAGTTAGTTGGAAAAAAAATAGATTATGTTTTATTTGAATAATGCAATTTTAAAAACAGTCACTTGCTGGACAAAACGAAAGCGGTATGATATTTAAATGCCTTACTTGCATGGGTGGCATCATTTTCTTTTATATAACCGAGCATGGTTTGACCATGATATCGGAATGGCGTAAAAGCGTAGCCAAAAAAGAGTCTAACCAGCCCTCAAGAGCCAAAGTTATGCGTGATCCAGATTCTTCACTTAACAACTCAGTGGCTGGTGATAAAGTTTGTAAATCGAAATACAGCTCGTATCCGTATTGTTATGATGAAATTGCAATGGATACGAAAAAAGATGTTTGGATGCATTTACCGAATAAAACATTAGAAAATAGTGAAAATCATGATCGTAATGGAAAAGTTGATCCTGATACAAGCGGTGAAAATGCTACGCAATCTTTGCTTTCGACATCGCAAAATAATTATGCTCTATTAGCAGAAAGAAATCATCACCGACACAACCATAATCATCATCATAACGATCATCAACAACAGCACAGTCAGCAGCAACAATCGCTACCCGACAGCAATACGGTATCTACAGATTTAGATGGTAATATTGTCAGTAGTGATGTTGGTGTAATAAATACCGTAACTGGTGCAACAAATGGTAAAGATTCGGCGAATGATAATACAGTTACTATAATATTAAGAGAACATGAATCATCACACCATGGCCATTCACATAAGCATGGCCATATACATTCACCACCAGAATCATTAAGTGCTGTTGTTTGGATGATAATTATGGGTGACGGTTTGCATAATTTTACCGATGGAATGGCAATAGGTATGCAAAAACAAAAAAAGGTTATGTGTATTATTTACTTTAGCTTTAATCTTTAGGTGCAGCCTTTGCTGAAAATATTGCTGGTGGGTTTTCCACAGCCCTAGCTGTTTTTTGTCACGAACTACCGCATGAATTAGGGGACTTTGCAATACTTATGAAAGCTGGCATGTCTGTAAAGTCGGCTGTGTACTACAATCTTTTAACGGGTGTTTTAAGTTTTATAGGCATGATATTTGGAATAATTTTCGGTCAGTCACCTGAGACTGCTCAATGGATGTTTGCAGCAGCAGCAGGTCTTTTTATATACATAGCAATGGTTGATATGGTAAATATAAATTGATTGAAAAAAAAATAATAAATAAAAATAAACATTTCAATTCATTACACAGATGCCAGAAATTTCAGCAGCTCACAAGTCATTACAACAATTTGCTTTACAAATTTTAGGCATGGGCAGCGGTGTTTTACTTATGCTTTTAATAGCAATTTATGAAGAAGATTTACGTAATGTATTTTCTACTGCCTAAGAATAAAAAAGGCACAGAACAAATAATGAATTCCTAAGAAATAACGAGAAAAGTTAGATGTTTAGATAATTAAACTCCGTATTCTTTTATTTACTCTTGTTAAAAAAAAATATTTAAAAACAATAAAAATTACAACACAACTACCACACCTAGAAATAATAAAAAAAACAAAATAACTACCATAATGAAAAAATAAAACAGTTATTAGGCATATTAGTAATAAAATAATTTAAAAAATAATTTTATTTATATACCAAGTATGTATATTAAGCTCAAATGTTATTTAAACACAATCCCAAAACAATGATTTGAAATAAAATATGAAACATAAGTAGAGTAATACAAAAGTAATTACAACACAAACTACAAACTTTCTTATAACGTGTGCATATAATGATTAAACGGATGTGTGTGTGCATGTTTATAAATAATTTTTAATTACATTAATTTTTAATTACATTAAAAAAATATTTTTCCATATTTATATATATTTTTTTTAATTACATTAAAAAATATTTTTTATATTAAAGACGCATTATTTATTTAATTTTCGATTTTCTTCTGTCTTTCAAGCAATTTTTTTTTGTTCATATAGTACATAAGGCAACTAAATATAAATATATTACTTAAAAGATCTTTGGTAAACTTCCTATTTTAATCTACTCACGCCAGCAGCTAAATTCAAAAGGGAAATGAGAAATGAACTGAATATTGATATGTATTGAAACAAAATTTAACTTATTTTATCTAAACTATTCTAAGAACGTGTTGTAATTTAACTTATATACAACATGTAAATGTATGTGTTTTTTTTCTTCCACCTCTACAACTACTATTACTTGTACTAATATACATACGATATACTTGATTTTTTTAATGCATATGTGTGTACTTTTAATTCTTTGTTAATTTTGTTCTTAATTATGAGTTTGCTTAAAATAATTTTAAGTTAATTACAAAGAAATCTTACACGTTTTAATGTTACATTTAAAAGCAAATTAGTATTAGAAAACATATTTTAATTGTAAAAACATTTTTTGTCTTCTCATATTAAGAAAGGAAATCACTGCAAGTGATTTAATAATGATGATATTTTTTATATGAAAATACAATTGCAATTCTTGTTAATTTATTATAATATATTTTTTCTACTGTAACAAAGGTAAATGGTCAAAAGAAAAACAAATACAATAATAAATACGATTTCGAAACTAAATAAGGGAGTCTTATTATCTATCTAGAAATTTATGCTATGAAATAGTTTACACAACATTTTAACAAAAACATCTTACTTAGAGCAGTACACAGGAGTGCTGGCCAGCTGTGAATAAATTCATGGAGTTGAAGTTGCTGAAGTTGGAGTTGGTGCTGTATGTCTACATAGAGTCCTGTTCAACTGGTTTTTATTGATGGAATAATGGACCAGTATAAGATATAACAATTTAAAAAAAAATTAGGCAGCCATTGTACAAAAGTTGTGCATTTCGGACAATTTAAAATTTTATCAACATAACGACCCGAAGCACAAAACACAATACGCTAATGTGGTTATTGTACAACTGTCCCCATGTTATGGAAAAGCCGTCACAGTCTCCTGATATCAACGTTATAGAAATTTTGGGGCATATCTCGAAAGTAAATTATAATCTCGGTCGATACCTAACATCAATGAGTTAAAAATCGCTCTAAAGGAGGAATGGGAACGAATTGACGAATACATTCATGAAGTTGAAGTTGCTGAAAGTGTAATTCTTTGGTGCTGTATGTCTACATAGAGTCCTGTTCAACTGGTTTTTATTGATGGAATAATGGACCAGTATAAGATATAACAATTTAAAAAAAATTAGGCAGCCATTGTACAAAAGTTGTGCATTTCGGACAATTTAAAATTTTATCAACATAACGACCCGAAGCACAAAACACAATACGCTAATGTGGTTATTGTACAACTGTCCCCATGTTATGGAAAAGCCGTCACAGTCTCCTGATATCAACGTTATAGAAATTTTGGGGCATATCTCGAAAGTAAATTATAATCTCGGTCGATACCTAACATCAATGAGTTAAAAATCGCTCTAAAGGAGGAATGGGAACGAATTGACTCTTCCTATTGCAAAAAGTCAGAGGAACTTGTTAAAAAGAGCCTAGAGACTATTCTCAAGAATAAGGGACTAGCCACAAAATACCAAATTAAAAACAACGCTGATTTAAACTTGGAAATTTTGAAGAGTCCGATTATTAATTTGTTACTTTTTGCATAGAGATTTTTTTAGTTAATGGGAAAACTTTGTTGTTTTTTTGTTTTATTTTTTGGTAAAAAATACATTTCATTTAACTGTCCGGTTGTCAAATTGAGCCACTGTGCGTATTTATCCAGGTAATCAATTGAAATTGAACTAGTCTTAAAGGGGATTATGATAGAATTTTCCTTGCTTACTGCAAGCAATAGATAGAATTAGTTCTAAAGAGACTAGATTTTGTTTATAAAAACAAAGTTTTAATAGAAAAAAATTGGGTGAAATCTAGAGTTTATCTAAAGTGCCCGACTAAATATTTTAATTGTGAATTTTTTGTTGTTACATTCACTGCAGCATAAGTGACAAGTCTATAACTATAGCTTGTTTCTATTCTATTTAATTATATTAAATAATAAATTTTGTTGTTGAACATCATAAAACCAGGATTGGATTCCAGGTCTTTTTATTTTGGCTGTTCACAAAAATAATAGGATTTCGCTATTCAATATTAACGTTACTTTTATTTTAGTATAACACTTATTATGCTATCAATTCTTTGTGAACTTTAGAAAGAAAAAGGAAAGAAGAAGAAGAATGAAATTATAATAAGCCATTAAAGGGCACCCTGTTATCAATGGTGTATGTGTCAAATAGTGGAAAAATGTCAGCGACCGGATTGTTACTGCTGCGTTCATTTATTTTAATTTTACCAATTTTGGTTTTCAAAGCCAATGGTCAATTGAATCCTGTTCCTAGTCAAGTTGGTGTCCATCGTAGATTTGAATATAAATATTCATTTAAGCCACCATATCTGGCTCAAAAGGATGGCACAGTACCATTCTGGGAATACGGTGGTAGTAAGTATACGATACCAACAACAAAATAACTAAAAGCATTTTGACAACACACAGACACGTCAGAGAAAATAAACTCGTCTCCGCTGTTAAGGCCACTGTCCATTAGAGTAAAAGAGATGGAATGCGAAAAAAAAAGAAAAGTGAAAAAATCATGTTGACAGAGTGGCAAAAGTGAATACTACTGGAAAAAATTTTAATAACATATTACAATAGATATTGTTAAATGGTTATAAGCATTAATCTTATCTTATTTTCTTAGATGCTATTGCCAGTTCGGAAAGTGTTCGTGTAGCTCCTTCCCTGCGTTCACAGAAAGGTGCCATCTGGACAAAGAATCCAACAAATTTTGATTGGTGGGAAGTGGAAATCGTTTTCCGTGTTACTGGTCGTGGCCGTATTGGAGCCGATGGTCTAGCCTTTTGGTATACAACACAAAAGGGTGACTACAATGGACCGGTCTTTGGTTCCTCAGACCGTTGGAATGGTCTTGGTTTGTTCTTTGATTCATTCGACAATGACAATAAACACAATAATCCCTATATTATGGCTGTTGTGAATGATGGCACCAAACAATTCGATCATCAAAATGATGGTACAACACAGCTGTTGTCTGGTTGTTTAAGAGATTTTCGTAATAAGCCTTTCCCTACCAGAGCCCGCATTGAGTACTATAACAACGTTTTAACCGTGTTGTTCCACAATGGTATGACCAACAATAACGATGATTATGAGATGTGTTTGCGTGCCGATGGTGTTCAATTGCCAAAGAATGGCTATTTCGGTTTATCAGCTGCTACAGGTGGTTTGGCGGATGATCATGATGTCTTCCATTTTTTGACGACATCGCTGCATCCACCCGGTCAAATACCAACTGAAGCTAAAGTTCCACAAGATAATGAAAAGCTCTCCCAGGAATATAAAGAATATCAAGAGAAATTGGAAAAACAAAAGCAGGAATATAAAAAAGAACATCCCGATGATGTAAGTATAATTAAATTTTATTTTTACTTTTTTTCAATGCAATTTTCTCATTTTTATAAAAAACGTGATTTTGATTTGAACATTTAAAGCTGTTTTAATACAAGACAAAAAATATTAATTTTTAAACTCCTTAGGACATAGTTTTAGAAACTGTTCAATTAAAAGTATCATTCCATTTCCAATTAAAAGTATCACTTATAATGAATGCGTCAAGAAATAATAACCAAAAAGAACTTTATATTCTGGGCACACCTATTTATAGTGTATTAAAATCAAATACCGTACTGAACATTTGTAATAAGTCAATCATAAATAGTCTTTGTCAGTCTGCCAAAGAATTTTGCACACAATATGATCACAAAATTCCGCATATTTTAAAATGATGACAGTATTGCAGTAAATGAGCGATATGTATTTCCCTTAATACACTGATCGAAGTCTAGCTTTATCTAAAATTGCTTATTTTTTAAGACTTAAATTTTATAAAATTATTGTGAACAACGAAATATAAAATTTGAAAGACTATAATTTCTGTGTATAATTTCATAATTTTATTAATATTTATTCAAATATCGGTTTTTTAGCACAAAGACGAGGATGAATGGGAAGAATTTTATGAATCGGAAAATCAACGTGAGTTACGACAAATTTGGCAGGGTCAAAGTCAAATATTTGAACACATTCGTGAATTATCTCGTAAAATGGACGAAGTAATTGGTAGACAAGAAAATACGTTATCGTTAGTTTCACGCAGTATATCCGGTCAAGCAGGAGCTGTGCCACCAGTCGGTACAGGAGCTGGACAACCGGCACCTGTTATAGGTGGTACAATTACACGGCCAGAAGTTGATATATTAATTTCCAATCAAAACACTCTGTTGGCAACTGCCCGTGAGTTGCGTTCTCTAGTTGGTGACATTCATGCTAGGGCTGATACTATTTTACAAAATCAACAACGTGCACCCAGTGGCCAAGTACAACCAGTTGGTGGTTATGACATACAAGCGGTTATAGCTGAAATGCGCGATGGTATGAATCAGGTTAAACAGGGTATTTCTCATGTTGGTCAAAAGTAAGTAAATACGCTCTTAGTTATTAAAAAATACAAATAGACTTAAGAATTGATATTTTTTTAAGATTGGGTGCCTCTCCACAAGCTCAAACTTCTTGTCCCACTGGTAATTGTGTTGGTGTGACCATGTTCCTTAGTGTTACGGCTGTGCAGCTACTTTTAGTTTTTCTATACAATATTTTCAAGTAAGCAATTAAAAGTCAATTTAATACCTGATATCAATATATTATTTTGTTTAATTTTACAAAATTTCAGGAGCAGAAGTGAAGCTCAAGCTAAAAAATTCTATTAGGTCAATAAAATAAAAGTTTTGATAAGAGAAAAAAAGAAAAAAACAAAAGAGGAAGAAACCTTTGTATGTAAACATAAACGTTATTCTTTATTAGACAAACATTGTTTTCAGGTTTGTTTTATTAATATATAAAAGAAAAAAAAACTGAATGTATGGAAATTTTTAAGTATGTTTTATATTCAAAATAAATAGAAAAAAATTAAAAAGAAATACCTTTAAAACCAAACCATATCGACTGTACGTTGTATACCGCTCATCCAAAACAAAATACCAATAAACAGACAGACTGACATATTTGTGTTTTCAGTAAAAAATTCAGTTAAAAAAAATTTTGTTTATTTCAAATTGTTAAACAATATTTATTAAAAAATATAATAAAATAAATACAAATTTCATTTATGTAATTTCACTCAAATTTTCTTCAGTACCATTTATATAAATTAAATTCTCAAAATTTATACTTTGATTTAAAAATATGTTGTTTTTTGTTCTTTTTAGGATTTTTATATTTTATTTCTAATTTTAAAACTGTAATTTTTTATTTATTATTAATACAGTTAATATTTTTCAAACTGATTTTCTTAAAATTAAAAAAACAACTTGATCACATTCCACTTTCTAAAAATGTATTTACTTAATTATTAATTTAAATCAAGTTCTTCTCTCTATTAAGGTATAAAATTTGTCTTTTTTTACAATAAAATTAAACTTAAAAAATAAAATGTATCATTTTACTAAAAAAAGGAGTTCAAAGATTTTAATCGTGTATATGTATAATGTGTAAAATCTATTTTAATCAAGAACATATTTTCCATTAATATTTGCGACATTTGCTACTATTCTGATAGCTTCTTAGTTCTATTGCTGTAGAACTCCTGTTGTTGAACGACGAAAAACGTGGTCTAGGGAGTCGTCGCTTGACCAATATTTTACCGTCATTAAAATTTTGCAGACACCTTTAAACAATTCAGTCAATTCAAGCCGAGCTACGCGTTAGGTGCATCAATAGAATTCGTCGAAGTGCATGTATGACTTTACATTCATTCCTTCTTCTACCTTTTTCTATTTGGTGTTTCCGACATTGACGTAAATTTTGAGACAACATCACTTTCACTCAACATCCACACCAATTCAATAATAATTTTGTATTCCGTTAGATTATTGGCGTCGACTGCTAATTGAAAATTTTAAAAATACAATACACACATATCTAAAAAAATTAATTGAAAAATAAATTCGCATTCAAATTAATATTTTTGAAACGTTCGTAGCTACGTTTTTTTAAGTTGTTAATGTTGTGACGTAGACTTTTTTGATTTTTGCCTTTTAGTCCAAAAAATTATTATTTGGCTATAAAACTTATTATATAATATATTTTTATTAAGCATGGATTGAAAATATACAAAATGTAACAAAATTTGATAAAAATATTAATTTACGCTTATCCACTTGCATGAAAATGTCAAACAAAAAACAAAAATTTAGTGTTTTCTTATTGAACCCCTTAGTGCATGCACTACGTTTGACTAATATTTGCTTATTTTTCTGTTTCTATTTCATACTTTATATACTTCTGAGATTTTATTGCCTTCTTTCTTTTTCTTTCGATTAAGTTTTGGAATACCAATTTTCGATCGAAGCGTAACTGAATGCGGAGACGTAATCGAAACTCAGAATAGTGGTAAATATTTCTTATAGACCTCTTTGTTCGAATATTGAATTTAGTAGGTCAGCTCGATAGGAGGATGCAGCCACATTGGTTCAAGTCAAAAAGAGTTATATCTAAACCACAATAGGTCCGTTGTGCGCTCGCGTATCATGAAAAAACTAAAAAGAAACATAAACAGAGGAAGTATTCGAAGATCGCAACATCATCCACGCATTTGCTGCATCTGATTCAATTAAATTTAGTAAAATTTCGAATATGCCCACGCCAAATGAAAAGGTTAAAAGATTTCCTTTAAAAAGCTTTATTGAGTGCAAAAGTGATTCATTTGCTAATTTTCGGTGCTCTTAGAAAAATTTCATAAAAAAAATTCATTGATAGTCATCGGTGAAATTCAATATTGACAATGGGAATACCGATTTTAAAAAAACCACGTCATCTTGTATTTAAGATCCCAAATAGAATAAGGGTGATTATCATGCTACACAATTCACTCTTTCTTGATTGAGGCTGAGTGAGCAGTAGATATCACAATTCATCATTTCGTCATTTAGTGCCTCTGCTATCTCCCAAAAGTTTAGTACATTTAAAATTGTGATACATAAAGATCACTACCAATAATGAAACTCGTTCTAGATACTCCAACATGTCAAAATTTGAAAAAAACGTTGAAAAAATGAAAGGATACTTTTAGCTTAAATATATTATTTTTTAAATTTAGAGGTATTCTATTCTAGGCTTCTTCCATAGCTAGTTGAAGATCATTTTTAGTCCGGGAGTTTTTTGTCCGATATATTTTTAAATTAATCAGATAAAAAATTTAAGTATATAAAACAAAATAAAATATTTATGTATAAAAATAATAATAAATAAAATAAGATATTGTATGTAAAATATATTTTTCAAATGTGCGAATATGCACTGGTAAATATTCGGTGTGCACGAATACTTATATCTCTAACTGTACATTATTAAATAATATATGTACATCCATTTAGTGGCCACAGCTTATTTCGTGTGCTTCTAAAAAATATAACTGAACGTTTACAGCATCAAAACTAAGAATGATATCAAAATGATTTAAATGCACAACTTTTATAAAAATACTTCTTTATTTAAATAAAAATTATGTATTCAACTTCTTAAATATTTGTAAAAGTAATTTATAAGAAAACTTAAAAAACTGGATTTAACATAGAACTATAAGGTTTGGACGATAAATTGTAAATCTACGCGAAAAATAATAATAAAAACAAAAGTATATGAGCTTTTACATAACATATCCTTTAAGCTTAAAGAAAAATAAGAAATTCAATATCTGCACACAGAAAAGTATGCATGCCCTGCAGTATTAAGTAACTAATTATCCCCCAAAAAATGCTAAAAATTGTTTTATTGTTAATTTATATTTTATAGAGCCATATTAAATCATTAAATTTAAATACAATTTTTTTTATCGTAGTTTCACTTGATTATTATGATATTATTTAGGAAGCAGTCTTACAGCCTTGTTTGTTTTTAATTGCACTTTTTTTGTACTAGGTTATATAATTTATCAGATAAATTGTCTGTGGGCCTTATGTCAGGTGACTAATAAGTAGAATGAAGCCGTCAAGTCAAGTTTTGATGTCTGAACTTCTAGTTTTTTAACTTTTTGTTTTCGTCACACTTAAATATAATATTCCTACTTGCATCACTCAAAGCAACTTTACTCCAAAATTCTTCAACATAAAATTTTAATAGCCGCGATTATATTTATATGTTATGGTTTTCCATATTGCTTGATGAAGCCTGCTGCTCATCTATTATTTTTAATTAACCCGCAAACAAACAAATATATTTTTGTACATAAGTTAATATAATTAGATATTTGGAAATGTAATACTTGTCCATTCGGATTTATTTTGTTGCAAATATGAACCTATGTGTATATTGGATGGCATGTGAAACTACAAAATTAAATGGAAATCTACTAAAAATATATAAAAGCTTTTCGCTGTCAAAACCTAAGCCGAAACACATATAAATCATGGCATAATCGCAGTTGATCATCAGTTCATTTTACACATTTGTCAAACTTTATATGAAAAAATAGGTATGCATAGAATATGACAGTTGTATAAAAGTCAGTTGTTGTAATAATAATATCGAATGCAATTTTTATATATATCTTCACAAAACTTATGCATTTTATGTAGGTATATATACAACATACATATATAAAAGCTAAGTGTACTGAGAATTTTCGTGAGAAATTTTGGACCTTTAATTATTTTCAAAAAGGGTTAAAAAGGGATACATAAAAAATGGTCATCAAAAGTGTCATTGGCATGAAAAAGGGTCAAAAGTGATACTTAAGTGTCACAAGGGCAACGCTGAATGATACACATATTTTATGTTTTAATTTTTGGTTTGCTGTATAAGACATATTCTTGGCGCAACATTTCAAAATCTTCTATTGGAAGAGGCTCAGCGTGAGCTGTATTAATTCCTGCCTGTATTTCAGATTCCATATTGTCAATGACAGCGACCTTTCAGCTTGTATAATACTTGTACTTGAGCTGAAAAGAGCTTCAACTGACAATAGGATATTACAAAGCTGAGATAGAAATTCAGAATCAATATTTTCCAATAAATTAATGGACGATAATTCTTCCAAACTATACTGAAGAAAATTTAACCGCTCTTGGTACAGCTTCGACACAGTTGTCCATATTTTAATCTACATTTAGTTTGCTGCTTTTTTACATTAACTGAGTGTGATTAAATTTAATAGCACGAATTTAAAAAAATTAAATTTTGTTATTTTAAATTAAATTTTTTATACCATAAAATAAACTAATATTTCCTTAACTTTCTATTTAAAGTATTCACTGCAGCGTCTCTCCAGATGCAGCTAATGATAAATTTATAGTCATATCAAGATAATAATTATTGCAATCAGTAGATGTTACTGATTCCACGGATTGATTACAAAGTCCATATAACTCTTTGGATCAGCTGGTAAATTTCGTGCACAAAGTTTGATTTTTGAAAGCACTTTTTTTATTAGACTTAGCATTAGAGAGTATGGTGGAAGAAAAACGAAGTTATGTAAAGACTTCGAAACTTTATCTTTTACATCTAGAGTTTTGTGTATCTTTGCATTGTCAAGGATCAACCAGTCACCTGTAATGTAAGATTCAGCTAATTTATTAAATAATTCTTCAAGAAAAAATATAAAGATGTTGGTATTAACTGTGGAATGCGCAATTATTTTTTGTGTAAAATGCCGTGTATGTTCGTTCATGGCTGCAATAAGGAAAATATTTCGTTCTCTAATGGTAGGAAAAATAACTCGTGCAGCGTATTCACTGTGATCTTGCCTTTTTTCTCCAAAGATGCTAATTAAAACCAGATTTGTCAATGAATATTATTTTTTCTCTTCTCTTCTGGAAGGTTTGTACGAAATATAATATGCGTCGCTGAATTGTAATGTAGCTATTTAAACGATATATACTGATTGTGCCAGTTTTTAATGTAATTCGAAAAGATTTTAGTGCATTGTGTTACTCGTTGTACTTTATTCCACGTTATGGATTTCTCGAATAAAAAATAAATTTAGTTTTAAATAAAAAAAAAAAATAATTTGGAATGAAAAATATTTAATTTTAAATAAAAAAATTTAATTCAAAGTGAAAAATTAAAAAAAGTTGTGTTGGAAAAGTTTAATCTGTTTCGCATAAAATTCAATTATTGTTGAATAAAATTGCGTTTGACTTGTAAAATATTTAATTTGTATCGAAAAGTCGATAATTTGAGAGTAAAAACCTATATATTGTATTGCGAATACTTGTTAATAACAAACTATTCCTTAAATAATGCACTTTCGCTGATTGAACAAGACCGATCTTGTTGCGTAAAAAACTCAAACTTTTTAAAGAATAACGACTTTTAATTGAAGCTAAAATTAAATTGTGGACGCATTTTCAACTGTCTTTTTTACCTGACAAATTTTAAGGTGATTTATTCTTAAAAAAAAGGAAAAATATTAATTATTTTTTTGAACAAGTTAAAAAAGAAACGAAATTAGTGGGCGTCACGATATCATTTAAATTTTTGTCGATTTATGGTTTTGTTTAACTTTAATATGCATACAAATATATACATGTGTATGTATGCTTAGTTACAAATGTGTACATACTATACATATGTATAAGAATTTTTTTCATCTAGGGAGTGGACTTGAAAAGTAAATAATTTTTGTACAAAAACTTTAACAACCAACAAAACATAAACGGTAGCCAAAATGAGGAATTTTAAGCATTTTATTGCCAGAATTTGTCCGACTAAATGGAGCCATTTAAATACCATTTATATACAAGTTGAATGAGTATGTGCATAAAGGTTTTATATACTTTTTTTGGTTTAATATATATTGTATGTACATAGAAAGATAAAAAATGGAAAAACCAATGAATAACGGTAATTGTATGTATCTATGTATTCATATAATTTAACTTTAATACGCGCAGGTTTCTCTTTAGGTCATAAATACTCTTTACTTTTATTCTTCTTTTTTTGCACAAAATAACTCTACCGGGGTAGAAAACCCGAAAAAGCCTTCAAATTTAACCAATCGCGTGTGGTGGCCAAATAAATAGAAAATGGCGATGAATGGAAAAATGAGTGTTTATACTAAAAAGTTACTCACTTTGTTGGAAAATGTATAATTTTAACAGTAATTTCTGAATTTTCTGCAAACTTTTTTATACGTATTTAAGTTAAGTTTTGAGTTTTTTTTAGTATTTTTTACAAAAATATTTTAGAATTAAACAGGGCTTAAATTGTAATTATTATTACAATTATTACATTTATTTACAGGTAAGTTTAATTCATTATTAACTAAGGACAAAAATATTTTATATTGAGGAATTAGAATATTTATAATACGGTTAAAGAGATCACCCGTTAACCTTACAAGTATTGTGGTAAGAAGTGTTTAAAAACAGTAGTTCAAAACAAATTCATTTTCTTTATTAAAATTTTAGTTTATTAAAGAAAGGTTACCAATTCCTGAAGCACTTTTTAAATCAGAATTAAGCTAATTTTTGATAAATTGCTTTAAAGTGAAACGGTTATCGAGCTAGGACCTGAGCAGTAAATTCCCTTGACTATTGTGTTTCGCATAGTTTTTAATGTTTTGCTAAACATGATACAGATCTGATCTCAAACGGGATTCATACAGATCTTTTGTAATTGTTAGACCCGACTTTAACAGTTCATAATAGGTAACACACATCATGGCATTTAAATACATAAGATATTTGTGCTTTGAATTGGCATAAAAGAAACCACTTTTTGAGTTTTGTCTGATGGCATTAATACACCTTTTAAGGCATTCAATATCGCGTTTTATATGGCATTAGATTTGCAATGATTGTGTTCGCACTTTTGCGAACAAACATATCGAACTCGTTGGAATTTGCATATAAGTATTACAAAAGATTTTATTCAGGTCTCTAGTTTGTGTAGACCTACTTTAATACAGAAATACATTTGGCTGGTATATTTAAAGATGTTTGCCAAAATGTTACACGAAATTATAGTTTTTCTAAATCGTTTTTTTATTATTTCGAGTAGCTGCCATACAATAGTGGAAATTTTGATTCTAATAATAAAAATTTTGAAATGATAATAAATAAAAGTAAAAGTTAACTGGATTACCCGTGCGAATATTTCGCCCCCTTAGTGGTAATTTTTGTAACATAATAAAGTGAAAACATTAAATGCGAATAATCGTCAATCGTTTTTAAATGATATTAATTCATATTCCTTATTAAATAATTTTATAATATTTCAGTAAAAACAATCTTTGAGGTTATGATGTGATTATTGTCTACTTTTTGTCTGTAAGACTCTTTAACAGAAACAAAAACACCTTTAAACGCGCGTATTTGTGAAAATCTTCGTCCATGAAAAAAAAAAACGGATATGAAAGAAAAGAAACATACGTTTTTAATGATATATATGTCGTTTAAGTAGCCTTGAAGAATCTGGGTGTATTTCTCAAGCAAACAAATCCGAAAAGTAACTTAACATCGGGTAATATTCAGCTAATTTATTAGCTTATAAGTGCGCGAAGGTTTTTAAAAACCGGTTTTTTACCCGTAACTCGAGTTGTTCGAAAATTTCAAAATCAGATCGTTGTTCTGTTCGGCAGCGCTTATCAGAAAAATAGTATCATTTGCCAGGTATAATAATATATAATATATCATAATATATTAAAATGCCATTTAAAAGGCTATCGACAACGCTTAGTGCACGTTTATCTCAAATGATGAGATCTGTTTTATCTCCGGGTAGGAGATTAACTGCAATGTCACATTTAATAAAACAAACACTGTATTCTCGACAATATGCAATATTAAAGAAGATGTTTGTAACTGTGAAAAACACCTTTAAAAATAATATATCTAATGATTGATAACAATGGGTAACAGGCATTTCGTTGTCTTAGATCTGTGACTTGTTTTTGACTAATTTATGACCTCTAAATAAGAAAATAACCTCCGTTATTGTCTATCACGTCAACTTTTTAAGCTGTAGTATACCCTGTTTCTGTCTCAAGAGTTAACATTAGGCGTTAAGAAAAATCTTGACGTACTACAAGAAAACTAACTACATTTTTGAAATCATCATTCCTATTTGATCCTACAACAGATATTATGTTATAAATTGCTCTACAATGTAATAATTCCAATAGATTTTAGAAGTTGTTTGAAAAATATGCCATTTGTATTGGTTTAAGACTTGCATATACATTGTACTATTTATTTCGAGAAAAAATATGGTGGTATGCAGTTTAAACTCTTGTAAATGAAAGAGGTATGTTGTATATTATCTATTAGAATGAAGCTGAGGCTAAACTGAGTTTACAATTTCTCTTAATTTGCTAACAACTACAAATGCAGAAATACTCGATGCAGTAAACTTTAGAATTCCAATTATTGCTTGCCTGTCTGTCTGTGGGTTCTTACAGATAACTTGCGCTTATATGGTTAAAACTCTTGTTTCGACATACATACGAGTACATAGCTTAAAGTGGCGAAGTGTTTTCATTTGAATACAGTTATGATGTAGATATGTATATTGTAAAGATAATTAGTTGTCCACAAGCCATGGAGCGATGCACACCTCAAGAACGTGAAATTATTTGACAAATTTTGAGTTTGTTGTTTTAAAAAATGACATTATTTTTATGCCACTTTGTATATGATATGTATGTATATATAGAATTGCTGTTAACAGTTTCTGAATTATAACCATTTCATTAACCAAAAGCAATGTATACCTAACTTAAGCTCAATTAAGTTTTAAATTGATGTCAACCATCACTCATTATCTGTACTGTTCATCTACATTGACTTTTACTCTCTCCCCTGGACTGTCTGTCTAAGCAATTCATTTATCATTATCCACAAACATACTTGTAGTTCGTCCTCGTACAGACCGAAAGCAAGAAAACCATTACAGACAAGTGAACACGATTTTTAGCAGCCAGCCTTTAAGTCAGAGCAATTAAAAAAAGACAATTTGGTGGGGCTCTATGAATATCTATAAATCGATGTTGTATAAAGTTAAACCATAATTTGCAACAAATGTTTTTGTTTCTATTTGTGTTTGACAATAGAGATGCGTTTAAAGAATTAATGATAATGTTATACATACGAGATCAAATCCATTGTATCTATACATGGTACTCGGTTTTATGATGACAAGAAAAAGGGTGGAGGACATATCCTGCTATAAATTTAAATTCAAGTTCGTATGCATGGGTGGGATATGTATTGTACGAGTATATGTCGTGCTACAACAAACACTATGTCAAATGAATTAAGTGCTCATAAATAAAAAAATCTTGATTATCGTTTTAGCTCTTCTCTTGCTCATTTTAGTAAAACAAGTTAATATCGCTGTTATATTATTGTTGTGTGCAATAGTAATACATTTTCATATTCATCATAGAGAGAAAGAGAGAGACGGAAGACTGTAATGACTATCAACAACCTACAACCCTTATCATAATGTCATATCGTCTTGTAAATTCAAAAACTTGACATGAGTGTTGATAAAGTTCTGCGATTTTTATTGATTTGAATCCACGCTCGATTGCACATTTATTTTATGTCTGTTCATTCCTTCTTGTTATATTGTGGATGCTGTCGTATAGTCAGCCTTACAAGGGACTATGGTTAAATATATTTAAACCATATGTAATAGCCATATAAAATTATTCGATTTTTATAAATATGAAAAAAAAGAAAAACAACAACAACAAAGCAAGATTAATAATAATTTAGATCAAATTTACACACGGACACAAATGTAATTGCATAAAAAAAAATCGTGCACTGGTACCAGTACTTAAAATATAAAATTCGTTAAAAGTGGTAACTGAGCTTTTAAACTGAAAACTTCGGAAGATTTTATAGTTCTCACAGCATAACTTAATTCTAGCAAAATCTCAAATATGACTTCCCAACATACGAGTTTTGTTTTCAAAATAAAACGACTAATTTTATTTCCTTGGAAAATGTTTACTCTGACGAGTACTTTTTTTGATAAGTCACACGAAAATAAATCTGGATGATCATATCACTGCAGATCATATCACTGCAGATCATAACGAGTGTATTATCGCATCAAACAATATCAGTTATTACAAAAATGAAAATTTCCGATTAAATTTGATCGTTATCATAGTCAGGACCCCAGGTCCACGCATGATCATGACACTAAAGCCATGAAAATTATATTTTCACAATTTCGGCCACATTTTTCTGTATTTCCATTCAGAAAAGAGCGCATAGCTCTTAGATAACTTAATATTTTATCGTTAAGCTACGCTTTCTTTCATCTATACCTTTTTGGGAAGAGGTTACTCTGAAACTATCGCAGTTACTTAATTTCAACATAATAATCCGAATTAATTTGTACACTTGGTTGCCTGTCAGTGACTTCAATTATCACTAGAGATTCTGGTCTGTTACGTTAATTATATGGCCTTAAGCACTCCACTCGCAATTGTTAAATAACGGAAGTTATGTTTACATACATATCGACCCCTTTGTGCGAATTTATCTTAAGTCAAATTTTTTACGAAATGGACTTTTTGATGCAAATGCATTCCAAAGTTACAAACTCATCACATAGCAAAACATTATATCTGTATTCGCAATACTCAGGAAGATATAACATTTAGAAGTTGGTGTTGATGTTACCAGCCAAAGCAAAAAAAAAAAAAAAAAAATAATAATAACAAATAAATAAATAAATAAATAAAATAAAAAAGGAAAATATAAATATATATGTTTTTTTTGATTACATTATTTTAACATTCTGTCCTATAGATTAATCGAGTAAATAGCAATAGTTGTATAAATACACAATTTTGGTTTTTAAGACATTTTTTCTTTTTTGCATTTTGTACAAACTCCTAGTTGTTTTTAGGGGTGGATTACGACTTATCCTTAAATTGATTGTTCAACATACAAATTGTAATACGAGTGGATGAATGGATTCAATGAGTGTTTATCCCAACTATTAGCGTAATCTCGTATCGATATTACGCCTTATGGTTAATGTTGCAAATTCTTTGTTATATTTCAAAACTATTTAAGCCTAATGGGATGAGTACAAGTCATAAAGTCACATCGCTACGCATCATCTCTCATAATCATATTGTAACTTTTCTTTTTTAACCAAATTGCACATGACTAATATTACTTTTTTTATTAATATTTTATTCATTTTTAGTTTTATTTCATTTCACTGCAATACAAATCTATTTGAATTTAACATGTCGAACAAATGAAATTCGTTTGGGTTTGATAATTTTTTTTCACTCATTCCGTCCACATACATATATAAGTATATATGTATGTATGTAAGTATATATGTATGTATGTATTTATTGTAACCCGAACTTGTAGCAGTAGAAACAAAGAAATCACAACAGATTTCCTGCGAAAATGTCTTTCCATGAAACCAACTAAATCCAACAACAGCCAAAGTGTAAGATAAATACCACCCAGCAATATATGAAATCGTTTATGGTTGTTGCCAAAAAATCACTTAAAAATATTAAAAACTGTCAGAATTTTAGTTTTTTTCCTTTTTTTTGTTTGGTAGACGTAAATATATTACTTTTGTAACCAATTTGTTAAATGTAGATTATGATATTGATAAATACAAAAATATGTAAGTAAGTATGTATGTATGCACATAAATAAATATGTATGCATATGTATATCGTATACATAAATATTTTTCTACATATACATAGATATATGCAAATACTATATATACATATATGTATATTATAGGTTTTTTTCAAATAATTTCATTTCCCACTTTCCTGGGATTTTAAAGCGGGAAAGCCGGGAATTTCTACATATACAATAAAAGTTTCAAGCTAAAAATATTTACATTTGCTTATTATTTTGTGTAATAATATTGCGGAGCAGCTAAAATAAAATCTCTAATTACAACTGGCTTAAAAGAGTACAATTTAGTATTAGAGAAATGTAGTCTCCATAATTACATACAGTGGCTCACAGTCAGAGTAAGCCAGGCTATATGTTTTTTATAACAAAATTATTGATATCTAATAAAAAGCTAATCTGATGGACAAAATATTAAGTACGTATTTTAATTAATTAACTTCAAACCTTAAAAAACATAAGAATTATTTCAGATAAATTTAAATTATCTACCTAATATAGAAAAATAACAAAAGCTCAAAAAAGTATGAAAATGATCCTCACAGTGAAAGTGGACCATTATCAGTAAATATATTTAATACTTAATATTCATGTTTTATTGAGCCACCTTTTTGCACTTTTAATGGCATGTCTTCGGATATTTTGATCAAGATGGGCCTAATAATTTTCAATAATAATTAAGTCCAGAGATTCTACTAGAAAGGAAAGGGGAATGAGGCTATTTGGGAACATTGTATGGTAACCCCTCGTTTAAAATGCTTGTTGTATGATTTGGGTTATTGTCTTGTTGAAAGCACCGGCTTCCAAAAATATCTATTGTTCACTGATTGCCTCGAATTATCTTTGAATAGGTCCAAATATATGAAACGATCCAAATTTGTTTCGATAAAAACTAAAAAGACAACCCCAGCAAATCATGTTCAACGTCAAAACATGTCTAAGCTGCCTGCATACATTCTTAATCGTTGGTACCACGTTTTTATATTAGAGCTCCTCGCTTTTTCGCCAAACTTTCGTTTTTCTTCATATTTAAGTACATATAATAAATATAATGTCATGGCACGACAAAACTTTACTCCAAAATTCTTCAATATAAAAACTTAATACCACGGTAAAGTATGTAGGCATACTTGTAGAGAGATTTCCGGAAAAAAATTTTTCCCCGTTTTTCCGGAAATGGTAAAAGTGTGGGAAAAAACCCTAATACATATTTATTATTTACTAAATAATAGTAAAATCGAACAAGATAGCATTCATTTTTGATACATATATTTTTACAAATAATATTGTAACTAAAACAGACGTGAAGCATTGTGATATCTACTAAGAAATCGGGTGATATCATAAAGAGGGAGTTTTGTTTTCCTCCGTCACTCTTTTAGGAGGCATATTGGTTTTTTGCAAAGCATCCATTACTTTGTTTCAGTTTCAGTCATCAATTTGATTTTCAAGCTAAGTAGATAATTAATCTACTGTAGCTCGCCTCCATATAATAGTGTGTAGTGGTGAAGATCCTTGCTAAGTGGTGGTGGTCATCCTTATTAGCATTGTAATTTTTTCCCAGTAGGTGGCGTTTTTCCCCTGATCATTCGTCTGATGTTTGTCATCGTCGCCAGAGGTAAGCTGGAATGTCAAGGGGGCTCCTTCAGATGGATTTTGGAGGGAGGTTAAAGTCTCTTTATTAAACACTTAAACGTAATTATTTTTTTATTTATAGTGTTGACTTCTAAGGGTTATAATAATGATATGATAAACACAAGAGGAGTTTGCAGAATTATTAAAGCTGTTTCAGTATGATTAAAAGATAATAATTGCATACATTAGGCAAAAACTCGCACTATATCTATGTTGTTATAATTGCATTTTTTAAATGTATTTCTTTAAGTTTATACTATTTTTAACGACAAACTAACCTCATGTACACACACTCACACTAGAACTTTATAGTAAAACCTATAAAACACATAAAATTTACAAAGTGTTTTAAATTTTAACATTATTTTAGGATTCAAGGCAGAACATATAGTTGCAGTTCACTTTATATGCTGCTTGTATTTGTAAAAACATAACCAACTATGAAATATGTATGTATATATGTTATGTATCGTAGAATGGAATGAATAAAAATAAAATCTTAATTTAATTTAATGTTTATTTTAACGAATGTACGAGTATGAAAGAAATGCATATCTTTGCAACACAGTTTTGAAAGTCATTAAACAATTTATACAGTCATAAATTTCCTTTCAATTCACTTAATGGCAGACAGACATTCCCTTTTGTATTTAAGTTTAGTTTTTTCCTTGCTTTCCTTGCACTGACAGAAGGTCTTAAAATAAAACCTTCAAAAGAAGACCATTAACGCATCTGTCCGCTTGAGCCGCCTGGGCGATTAAAATGTTCTTCTTTTTCTCTTTGACTGTTGTTGCCGTTTTTAAATGGTTGTGTGTATGTGTGTTTAAATATTTTACGCGTTATGACTTTGCCCGACGTAGTGTGCCACAACAAGTTGGGGTCATATTGTGAAAATGAAGATCTAAAAAATATTTTGCAATTTTACTATGTCATGTAATTGTGACATTCTAAAATTAAAAAAAAAAAAATTAAATCTTTCTTAAGGGTTTATGAAGAGAATTTTCCCTTTTTTACGATCAAATCATGAGGATACACAAATTCGTTTACTTTTTGTTAAATTACATTAAAATTTTTATGAGAGAACGGTTTGTTTCTAAAAGAGTGGGTATATTTGGCACAAGATTTTGTTTGCAATTTAAGTAAAGAGTGTTAGAATACATACATACATATGCAATGACTGGGAGTACAAGTCGTAATTGTTATTTAGACTTAGATCACAGAAAGAGGCTATTTTATATTCCGTGTGGAATTTGCATTAGGGCTAATACTGTCAATGGAAATTAATTTTTTTAATTTTTGGTATATAAAAATTACTATTTTCCTTTAAAAACAAAACAAAAAGGGCAATTATGACGTCACGCACATTTTAATTAAGAGAGAAAGAAACTAACGGTATCTCTAAAGACGTAATCCGTAGTATCTGATTCATGGCTCATGTTGCTACTTGTTCTTAACCGATAAGTCTCTCTTATTTACGAGGCCCTTAGATCGTATAAGTATTAAATATCTTAAGTGAAATATTTAAAAGTGTATGTATGTATGTATTTTGAAGGATGTTTGAAAGTTTTAATAGTTGAGTTAGAGAATTCGCATGAAGTCGACCAGTATTCAACACTTTTTGAAGTTAAATTTTGAATGCAAAATAAATAATAAAAAAAAAACTTAATGAAATTGTCATCAATTAAAATTTCTACACTATTCCCCCCGTTTGTTTCGTGTATCGTTTAAATTTCTTTAAATTGTTAAGTGTGCCTGTCTGTCTTTCTCTCTGTCGGTCGTCGAACGTGATGAAGGGGGTTGTTATTTGTTTTTTCCAAGTATTTCATTTTTTTATAACTGATGGTTTATGACTATGTGATGATGTTCTTATTTTTCGGATGAAATTCATAAAATATGAAATTATGACAACTATTCACTCGTATTTTTTTTTGTATTCAGACTCATTTGTTCGTTCGAAAAGTGTTTTTGCAACGCTTTTTTGATTTGCTTTTATTTAACGAAAGGATAAATAGATGCTAAAATACAAAAGGATGCGTAAAAGTAATCGTAGTAGTTGAGTGTCCATAAAAATAATTTGTGGCTTTATATTTCTTTTAGGGTGAAATACTAGTTTGTGAGATACACCACAATCTACATAAATGGTAATGTGGCTGAAAAGCTGACAACCCTCTTGATTCTTTTTTTAAATATACTATACAAAGAGAAACTTAAAAATGGTATAAAAATATTTTGTCAACTTGTCGACGTTATGATATTTTTTATTTTTTATTCTTAATATTCAATTTATTTATTGTAACATAATTTATTATTATTGTTGTTGAGGACTTTGTTATTATTCAAAACAAAAAATTCACTTTAATTTCTTATCAAACAAGAGTTTCATCTATGCCTTATTTACAGAACTTAAAAAAAATGTGTTTAAAATGAATTTACGAATATTGTTAATCAGTAAATAAGCATTGGAGTTTGGAAATATAAAAGTTTAATAGAAACATGATTAATTTATTTTTTGCTATTTGAAGATGGTACATAGACTTTCAACATGCATTAATATAGTAAGCTACGGCAACATTTGTCAAATATTTGACGAGAAAAAACATTACCACTATTTTATAGAAATAGATTTTCTTTTATTACTTTTTTTTATTAAGTAATTTAAAAATTCATATATCTTTTGGTGCTATTATTTATATTTAAATAATTTTTTAAGAAAAGCTGACATAAAAGGAAATGTTTCTATAAAATAGTGGTTACGTTTTTTTCTCAAATATGTCCGTAGCTTAAGTATGCAAAGGGTCCGCCAAATAATTTTTTTTTTTAAATGCTATAAAAAAAAACTGCTGAATATTTTCTCAAATTTCTTTTTTTATTTGAAAGTACAATCCTTCCGGTTAATAATGGAAAATAATTTCATTCAAATGGCTGCCTCGGCTGGCCATGCAGTAGCCTACACGATCGGTCCAATTTTTAAGCACATTATCGATTTTGTGCAGCTGTATTTCACTAATGGCTTCACGAATATTGTCCTTTAAAGCGTCAATTGTCTCTGGCTTGTTGGCGTAACACTTATCTTAGACGGCACCCCAGAAATAATAGTCCAACGGTGTCAAATCGCAGCTCCGAGGTGGCCAAAAGACATCAGCTCTGCGGCTGATAATGCGGTCTTTAAAAACAGGGCGCAAAACTTCGAGTGTAGCTTCGGCTGTGGCGCACGTAGCGCCGTCCTGTTGAAACCAAATGTTGCTAATATCCTCCTCTTCAATTTTTGTGAACAAAAATTCGTTCAACATGGCTCGATAACGATTGACTGTAACGGCCACTCCTTGCTCATTTTCGAAGAAAAATAGCCCAAAATACGCACCAAACAGTGACTCGCCTTGGGTGTATCGGCTTTTCAATGTATATGTGCGGGTTTTCTGTGCCCCAAATGCGACAATTTTGCTTGTTTACTACTCGACAAGACCAAAATGAGCTTCATCTGAAAAGATGATTTTTTTGACAAAATCGGCATCTTCTGTAAGTCGATCGCAGGCCCAGATTCAGGCGTTGTTCAGACGTATACACAACCATATTCGTTCAGCGGAAGGATAAAAATACTTATCTGTCAAATCAGACATGAGCTAAGTGTTACTATTCACGAAATAAGAACTAGTTGAAAAAAAGCGTTAGATGGCGGATATTCTAGTGGTAAAATTTTAATACATACTATATATGTATGTAATTCTGTAAATACTACTCAAAATGCGTAAATAAACGTTCTATTAGTAACCCATAAAAAGTAGTGGAAAATGGGTTGAAACAAGAATAAAGATTGTTACGGACATTTGATTTGAATTTTGTGAATCAATAAAGTTAGGTACCCTAATGCATTGATAAACTAAACTGGACCTTGCGTGTCGGAGATTTTTCACTAGATCACTTGTGGTTGTATATATTCTGTATTTTTACAATCTACAAAGGGCTCGGCCTATATAATCTAATGAAAACGAATAACAAACTTTGGTGTCATCTGACAGGCTAAACGCCTGGGAGATATCAAAGGCCAAAATCTTGCTTTCATTAAATCTATGAACGACGATCACTCAGCAATTTATTGGACTCTAAATGCTTTTCACGGTGGTGATTAATTTTACTTTCCATAATGGTAGATTTCAGAATTACTTGCTTCAAAATTTTTAGAGATTGCGGTTACATAAGCAACCTTCAAGCATAATGTACTGGAAAGGCTAGTTGGCTTGCGGTGTTATAATACTATCTCAAATACAGTGCACTTACAGCAGTTTAGGTTATAATAATTCAGTCCCAATTGATATAATTTGTATCGTAGTGGTCAGTTTGTCAATTGTCTGCGTAAAATGACAATTGTTTTCTAAAAACTGCCATTAATAAAATAATTTCTACACATTAAGGCAAATAAATCTTTTTTTATATATTTTCTTTTAAATGAACCCTTTGATATTTTTTTCACTAAAATTATTCGAATTTAGTAGTCAAGAATTGGACAATAAATCTTTTCTTTTCGAACATTAAATTATACGAAAAATGTCAAATTATCACAGTATCCAATAAAAAATAATAATGGCGTTGAAGAAAACTTTATACGAAACTAGTGATAAACCGGAAGATCACTTAATTAGAGCGTTGACTATCACTACTGTTACTGGTCAATGAATCCCAATGGACTTGAAATTTGAGGGAATATTATGGTTCGTTGTCAGTTAGTGAAAGAGTAGAATTTGGTATCCCATTTGTGAACATAAATCTTGTGCCAAAACTAAAATCTTAAAGTACCGGAACTAAAATAATAAAAAAGATATACAATGACAACAACAACAACATACAAGAATACAACACACATGCTGTGTTTTGACAACAAATTGATTCATACGAGTATAGAATGGAAGATTACCACCCTAGTGTCATTTTGCTTTGGCAGTGAAGAGATTTATGGTTAACAAAGTGAACCATAAGTAACATAAAAAGAAATTTCGTCTTAATTTCTTCATTCGTGTATGGTGTAAATCCATGTACTTGAATCCTGCTGCCATCTCTGATATAAACATGAAATTATCATCGCTTTTGAAATTGGTTGACTATTGCTCGTTCCTCTGACTAGTATTATGGGAAATCTTTTGTTTTGATAGGAAAAGTTTAACTTAATACTGTACGTTGACGTCTTTACGCTTATTTGTTAACGTAATTTTGCAACGCATTAAAAAAAAATTAAAACATTATCTTTTAGAAATGCATAATGACTCCCATAATATTATTCATGATTCTATTCCAAAAGAATAACTTTGTGCAGTGCAGAGCTTTAAGGAGGGTTAATCTTAACTTAGAAATGACAATCATACTCTTTTTCTTAACTTACGGAATTGACAAACAACAAAGTTGATACAACGATTGAATGGTCCTGGCAAACGTTATTTGCGGAAGTGAACGACAGGCGTCCGATTGATTTTAATTCAATTTTATTTTTATTGCCCTTTTTTCTTAGGGCACAACTATCTTTTGAGAAACAAAAAAAAAATTAAATTTTTTCTTGCACAGTGAAATGGCCAGTAGAAATATTAAAAATTATTGAATTTTGAAAACTAAGTAAGAAACAGTTATCTACAAATTAGTTAAAAATATTTACACGCAAGTTGAAGTTAAGTTTACAGTTTAAGGATTGTGTAGAAACACAATAAGAAAATCCAAACAGAGAGATAATAGACAATGAACGAAGTCATGTAACATAATAGAATTAAATTGTAAAAGACGTTAAAACTACAGATGAAAAACTATGCTAGTTAGGATGATGGCGAAAAAAACCGCTCTTTTAATTGAGAGTTCCGAAATGTCACTAAGTATGGAATGGTGTATAGTCGTGCAAGTCTTAACCCATCCAATCCTTGCAAATTTATAGGTGGATTTTCAATTTGAATTGTACCAATTGAATATGATTATGCCTCGCCAAACTGTCCGCTATTAGTCCCGGAACACACGATGAAAGTTTTCTTGCAGAAAGTCTGAGTTTGCCGATGAGAGGGGAGAAACGAATGTAATGGCGTACACTCTTTCATGTACTCTGAAATTCGTAATGTCATGCAACAACAAGGTTGTTTGAAAATCTCAAATTTCATTGAAATAAATATCGTAGTGTAGACGCGAATGCAAGTTTAAAAAAGAATGAAGAAAATTTCTGCAAAAAAACTTTCATTGTGTGTTCCGTAACTTACATTCCCTACACAGGTTGATTTTAAGCTTCCTTACTTTTTGATGTAGACACACATCCGCCTCGTTAATTTACGTACCTATACGAAGTTTAAATTTAAAGTGTTTACGAATACATACACTAACAACTGTACCAAATGTGGTTGAAATAAGTTGTTAAAACACTGTGTTTAAAAACAAAAACATAAAACAAGTAAGAAAGAAAAATATCAATAAAGTGATTTGCTTTATTTTAATTCTGTAGATTTTTCACATTTTCTTTTACGCAGCAAGACGCCACATTTAATATATTCTCTTAATATCCTTGCCATAGGATAATATACTATTGCCCACAGATATACTACATACATATATATTTTATACACATATATATGTGAATAAAAAAACGATACATTTACACACAAACATATGCATGCTAGTAAATCTGTAAGCATATGCTTGTATTTGTATTAATTATATCCTATGCCACCATAGGTTATGTGGGTATATTGCATTTGTGCTAAAATTTGTAATACCTTAAAGTTTAAACCCAATCTAAGTCAGTAATTCATTGGACAGGTAGCTAGGTTATGCGATTTTAGAACAAAAATGGTCCTTGTGTCATCTTTAATAACTGCAGCAAATTGTACGTTTCGTAATTTCGCCCACAGTTTATACAATTACTCGTACTTTGTGACGTAGCGCTTCATTAGGTCTTAGTTGACCAGTCACAAATTAGTTGTTTTTATTTTTGTTTAATACTCCTCCACTTTATATTATGGATCAATGACTTTGACAAACTCAAAAAAGTTTTTTTATTTTTACGAGAATTTCTTTTTTGTCTTCTATTTGCATTTCCATCTTTATTTTATTTACAGTTGTACAAAGATAGCGATTTTTTTGTTAAAGTTTTCCTCTCATCGCAATCAGATTTTATTTTTCTCAACTTTTTTCCGTTCATAGATTTATGTCTGATGTGGCGTCATTCTTTACTTTTTTTTCTTGGTTCTTTGTTTTCTTGACTTTCTTTTGGTGAAATTTGTTGAAGTATTTTAAGTTATTGGGGGAGAATTTTTGTATCACATTTTGTTTGTTTCGCTTTTAGCGGAAATGATGATCGTTTGCACAAATTTTCTTCTTCTATCATATCCTGGTGTGGGGTTGTGGGTAGATGCGCAAGAAAGGAAATAAACATAAATTTGTCAAATCCGTTAAGATTTTATAAAATATGAAAAAAAATGCGAAGGCGAATGCCGGGATGCTTTTGTGCGATTTTAATCTCGCACTATTAATCATAAATTATAGAACAACGACTATAACATTCGACATGTGGCAGAAGCAACGTCATCATCTTTCTACTACCCACTAGTCGAAGAAAATAAATAATAATACATGGTACTATGGTTGCTATTGCGGAAAACTTCTATGAAAACAATAAAAGTTTATTTTTTTAATACTTTAATGATTTTAGATAAAAAATGAATTAAAAATAAAATATAACATTTGATAAAGGCCAAAATAAGAAAACAGATTCTAGCCAACTATTAAAATTGAGTGTGAAGTAAGAAAATATTTTAGAAAAAATCATAATAATATTGTTTGTACTTACATAGGATGAGTGCACCTAAGGTCGGCATGTACCAGTAGTCGGCAATTTTTTATTTATACTTAAATAACTGAGAATAAAAGTAATTATGTAATAAAGTAAAGCTATATTAAATTTATAAATATTCTCAACTTTCTAAATGTTAAAAACAATTTGAGCTGAGATAAGTATTTTTGACAGTATTTTCTTCTAATTAGTGACTGTCTTTTGGTTTTTACGAAAATGCTTGTTTTCTTAACAAAAAATTAGTGGGAATGTCGAATTAATAATGTCAATAATTACTTTAAAATAATCAATTTTCAATCGGATATCTTTTCTAAAGGTAGAACTGTTGAAATATGGCTATAAAAGTGAAAGAGCTGAAAAAAAATATTTTTCTCTGCCGATGCCGGCAATAGGACCGAAAAAATTGTAAATGCTTCACACACATTTATATGCGTAAAAGCAGTAGCTTGAAATATGCAAAAGTCTTAAATTGCTGACTATTGGTACATTCACCATATATACAAATAATTATTAAAATTTAGAGGAGTCAATCTTAAAAAATTTAATTTCTATGATATTGGTGACATTGATTTCAAGGATTGCCTTGTTGCTAAACGATATCGTGGACATAGTAAGCTTATACTTCAACATCTTGTCTAATTGATAGAAATTCACACTCATGAGCAAAGAGAAACACAAAGAAGATTCGACGCAAAGCTTATTTAATTTAAATTTCAATTATTTCTTTAAAAATGAGAAAGAAATCAACATTTACAAACCGACAAATGCGACATTCGCCTGCATACTATTTTTCAAAATTTACATTTTAGAACCCGCACACATAGTTTGCAGTATCTGAAAATTGTTGTTTTTTATACATATCTATTCTTAAAATCTTTAACTCGGATAAGTAGTGTTCTGCTGCCAATGTTTTTCGGAAAATTTATTGTCTGAAACTCTGTTATGATTGATTAAAACTTTATTGTCTTTACTAGCTTATTATATAAATATTTGATGCACCACGCCGCGGAGATTTTAATCTTAACTATATATCATATTACGGTGTTTCTCCGCTTAACATTTACTGGTTAAGAAACAAATTTTGCTAGCACTCGTCTCATGCTGAAAATTCTCTTATACCAAAAAAAAATAAAATATACCAACAAACACAATTTTCATCAATTTTGTTATTTAGTGCTTTTAATACATTTTTACACCTACGTTAAAATATTTAATTGTGATAAAAACACACAAAAAAAAATTTTTTTTCATTTTCCAACGGTTTTTTATAAAATAAATGATAGCATCCCTGTTTTTCTTGACACCGGCGAAATAATAGTCGTGAGTACTGGTTACTTATATAAAAATAAATGTTAAAAGTACCCGTTAGTGATGTGTAACTAAATGTGTGAGTGTTTTTAGTTTTTCTTTGGATGACGGAGTTTCCTTTAATAAGTGTTTACATTTTAATTAAATAATTAAGTAATTAAGTTGTGTTTGATGTGAAAACCAAAGTGAGTTTTACTTAATTAAATTACTAAACAATGAAGTGAATATAAAAGATTAGAAAAATATTAAATTATTTGCTAGAAATAAGCGAAATAAAATTTCATCTGCATTTGATTTGCAAAGTTGAAGAGCCCAAAAGAACATTGAAGTAAAAAAAACAACAACAACAGAGAGTTAATAAAATGAAGAAAATTAAATAATATGAACAAAATATATAATAGAAGAGTATAAAGGAAATAGCATGAGAAGTGTTAAGTAGAAATTAAATATTTAATAATTATGGAAAAAGGGCGTATTTGTTCTTATACTTAAATTATGAGTGATACAACCATCATCAAAACACATTAATGCAAATTTATTATCGAAGAGACAAAAAAGAAAAAAATAAATCAAAGCAATAAAATGAAAATAGTAAATATAAGGCAATGTACAATGAAGAGTGTAAAAACGAAGAGGGAGATAAAGAAGAAAGAGTAAAAGTTTATGACAGGGTTCAATTCGGGTAATTGGGTGGTGTGTGGTGCTAATGGTGGTAGATGTTTAAGTTTTTGGTGGCATAATTTTACTGTTAATCTGCAAATGTATTGAGTGCGTGGAATCATGTACTACGTATATATGTACATAAGTATGGATGCAACACGTTCTTAACTTCATCATCGTCATTATATCTTAACTAAAGAAGTTTTCCTATGCAAGTGTTATCAATATTTGTTAGATTGTTTTTTACCGGCTATTTTTGTCTTCAAGAGCGAGCGTCTACATCTTGCCTATACGACCGTAATTTCTTTCCTCATGTTGTAACAATATTTTAGGGAGTCGCCATTGACGCCACTTAATGACGATTATGATTGCGTTGACCATAATTTGATTGAATGTGCAAAAACAAAAACGACAATAACAAAAAGAGTAATACTTTTTAGTCATGACGACAAATAAAGTTTTCTATAAGTCTTTAATAAAAATTATTTTTTATGCAAAACACATTCTTACTTTAAATATGGCATTAATTGCGCCCAACATAGATCGTAAAGCATATGACAAAGGCAAGTGTGAATTTGAAGTGTTATGGTATAGAAAGAGTTTTTCAATAAGGGTGAGTCGATGTTGAAAAAATATGAAAACAAAACTGTAAACTATATCGTTATTGAATATCAACGATAGGTGCATTAAATTCACTGACAGTTTAACCAGATTATATTATTCCGGGAACAGCTCTTCGACCAATGGACTTTAGAAGAATTAAACGCCAATTATGGTACCATGAAATTTACTGCACCAAATGGTTAACTGTATACATAGGTATATCTCTGACTATTTTACCATAGCGGAAATTTTGCAATTATACGCATACGTTAAAGAATTTGCCGTACGAAACCATATGGTTTATTTTTTAGCAACTAATTCATTGAGCCAAGAGATTTTTTAATGGCTTTGTATAAATGAATAAAAAATAAGTAAGGCCAAATTGCACCATTTTTAACCTGAATGTTGTTGACACCATCACCACCTTCATCTTATTGATATGTATCTATATACATATGTCTAACATTAGAGCATTGTAGACAAAATTTTTATTGTTTAACTTATTTATGCAACGGTAACGAAGAAATTACAAAGTCAAGAAAATGAAAAAATAAGATGCATAGTTACCAAAAAAAAAGTCATACATAGTATAGACACGTGATTTTCTTTGCCTTTGCCTTCTCAAGACCGTTTACCTTTAAACTTAAAATGCAGGCGTACATAGTCAATAAATTTTTACCAAACTGGTCGTTTTCAGTTTTATCCGTTACGCAAAGCTACTTTACAATAATGAAGTGTAGTTTTGACATTAAAATTTCGTTATTTGGATTTAAAGTCTTCAATTTCTAAGCAAAGCCTATACCCTTAGCTAGAAAATCCATCTTGTTTTTTGAAACTATTTCATTAGTATTGTTTCCTTCTCCATATTTTAATTAAAAACTTAAATTATTAAACAAATTAATGAAAATTTTTTATAACACTTACATACCTACCTAATTGCTAAACAACTTTTTATTTGCGGATTTATTTATTTGCATATGTACATACGTACATACTTCCATATGTACGTATGTATGTGATATGGCTTCATGAAAGTTATTTTTAGTTCCTCTATTTTTTTTTTTTTTTAATTTTTCAATCAAAATTTCAAATACATACATACTATATACTAAAGCAGGCGTGTATGTATTTGTAAAATATTTATAATTTCGAAGAGACGTTCAATTAGTCATTTTTATTGACTCGTTTAAGTAAAAAGGAAAGAAAAGAAGAAAGAAATCATTTAATAAACAAATGTGTCAGGGAATTCTCTTAATTTGTTGTGATATATTTGCAATTGTTTTTTCCTTTTTTGTTTTCGTATTAAGTGCAGTTTTTTTTAATCATATATGTTTTTGTTTCATAAATGCATATAGTGGGAAGCAAAACCAAATGGATGTTTAGAAGTTGAACGGAAAAGTTCATATAAAAATTTATTTACTCATTCGAATGAAACAAAACTTCACACATTTATTCGTTGTTAAGTCCTTTTAATAAAACACTAATAAAAAGTATGATATTCCAAAACTGGAATTAGAAAAAGCCAATCATATAAAAAATCCGCATGCATTCTTGCGTGCTTACTCTTTTCTAAATTGCAGTTGCACGAATTAAGTGACTTCAGGAAATCCTTCGCTTGGATTAGATTGTAGACAATTAGGGAAATCGGACGGTTATTATTCCACCGGTTTTAAACGGTTTTTTTGGTTTTGTCGAATACGGTTTTTTCAAAATCTTGATTTTTTAGATACCGAATAAACCGGTTGATTTAACACGAATAACCGCTTAATTTAAAGAAGTATAATTTTTATACGTTTTTTATCGTTTAATCGCTTGTATAAATTTAACATTGAACCTTGAATTTTTCACAAAGAACGTGATAACCAAGGTACATAGATCGAAAAAGATATGCACTCTTGAGCAACAATAACCTTTTCTCATCTTCTCTAAATAAATATTGATTTTTATATATGATGAATGATCAACTACACTCATTGAAAGCCAACAAACCCACAAAAAATCCGGTTCCGAACGGCAGATATATTACTCAGTGAAGTTTTTCACAGCGTAAATACACATAACCAGTCGCTAGTAATGTGAGGTGATATCTGTTGAAAATTGTCAGACGGCACGGCATGGGATTGCACCGACGACTTCTTGGTTGGAAGGTGAGTTCTTACCCAACATACCACAGTGACACACACACTATTAAATACGTGGTGCATAAATTTACATACAGTGCTGCTCGAAATCTAAGCAAATATTCTTGTCGAGGCAATTAAGGACTCGTATGTTACTAATAGATTTATTCAAAGTAAAACATTTAATTTTTGTTATAATAGACATCTAAATTATAACTACAATTATAATACAACAAAAACGAAATTAGCTCCTTGAATAGCTGTTCGAAACTTAAGCAACTTTCAGTACTTTGTGTAAAAATTTTGTTTTTATGCCCTCCGCACACCGTTTTGGCATAGTTTTTATGAGATTTGTTTGTATTATTGTTAGTCTTGATTGTCACTTTAATTTTAAGCTCTCCGTTAGCTTTTGCTTATTTTTAAAACGACGTTGTTGAGCTCTGCGCTTCAAGAATTAAGAACATTTTTATTTAAATAAAAGAAGCGGTTAACCGGTTATTTGAATTATTAGTATCCGAAAACCGGTTTTTTAAGAACTGCTACTTTTCGAATTATTTGGAAACCGGTTAAAAAAACTCGAATAATCGATCTTCCTAGTAGACAATCAAAACAGTCATTTCCTCTCTTTGGCTCATATTATATTTTGAATGTGGAATTTTTAAATAGTTCGCTTTCTGATCATCCAACTTCGACAATAAGTTTCATTCAGGGTACTAATAATGTGTATTAACAATATCCATTAAATCAGATTATTCATCATTATATAAGAATATTGTGTGCCGCTGTGGTATGGTAGGTAAGACACCCGCCTACCAACCATTAGGTCGTCGGTTCAATACCAGGCCAGACCATCCTAAAAGAGAAAAAAAGTTTTTGGACAGCGGTATCACCTTATAACATTAGCTAGTAACTGGTTATGATGAGTATTATCACTACTATTGAAAATTTCTCTAAATGAGTTTAAAAATAGAATCGGGTGCAGCTCATTGACTGAGAGAAGTCCCCACGTTCCTTCATGGAATGTTATGGGAATTAATAATATAAGAATATGAAGATCATTAATCTATCAATTGTAATTATGGTTATGTTAAAGAATTATTTTGGCCATCTCTGTTATATGCTCTTAATTTTTTGTTAAGAGAGTTTTTGTTTTTGGTTGTATTGGTTCAATATTATATGCTCCAATTGGTGAGTACAATAATGGATCTTCAAAAAAAGCTGTTTGTTTATAGAGATCAAAAGCCAACAATAATGTGAGCAATACATTGAAATCGAAATTCAAGAGAGTAAAATGTAAACACAAAGCTGCCAGACTAAATGAATGAAGTTATTGATAAAACATATTTATAGATCAATGATGAAAACAATATTGTTATATGAGTTTCAACTTTATCGAAACAATTCTTAACTACTTTATTTAGTTGCAAGTATTAAGGAGCGAATTAGTCTTTTATACAGATAGAATAATGAAGAAACCAGTCAGCACTTGTAAGATAATTTTTAAGTTTTTCAAAACGTTGTCCGCGTAAACTCAAGATCTTCGAATGAGTAATCACTTAAATGCTTTATCATAAGCCATTCTAGAACTGGGAAGCCGCATAAAAGATGCTTCACTATCCAATTAATTTTGTAAAAAGAAGTATCATGTCAAAGTGCAGTAAGAATTCGGTCCTGCTTCTGTCATATACTGGCCATTACAATTTCAGAACTCTCTCTTTTTCCCTTTTATCTGCGAATTTCGCTTCAGTTTTGGCGCACTCTAGCATCTCATTTTCATGAATGTCTGGAAGTCATCATACAAACAAGCCCAAAAGGTTGCTCAAGTGGCTTTATATGCACAAGTGTACACTGATTGTTGTTTTGACATATCGCTCATTTACTGCAATAGTGTCATATCTCAAAAACAAAATTTTTCAGGAGAGCTGTTTTCATTTTAAATTTTCTTTCAATGCTAAATTGATATAGGAATAAACGCTATGTTTTTTGCTCCTAATTTTGTACGAATCATAAAAATTTTTGCCCACTTTATATATCAAAATATTCGGCGTAGTTTGAAATTATTTTTCCGTCACTTCTCTAAGGAGCATATTGGCTTTCCACAAAACATCCATTACTTTGTTTCAGTATCAGTAATTAAGTTGATTTTCAGGCTAAGTAGATGATTAATCTACTGTAGCTCGCTTCCATACGATTGTGTTGTAGTGGTGAAGATCCTTGCTAAGTGTTGGTGACTCCTACTTTTTCCCAGTAGCTAGCGTTTTTTCTCCCGATCATCCGTCTAATGTTTGTCATCATCGCCAGGCGTAAGCTGGATGGTCAGGGGGCTTCTTTGGATTGAATTGCCTGGGCTGTTTGTGTTGTATATATCTGCACTCTAATCAAGTAAACTGCTTACGCAAACTACTCACTCTATTGGTAGTGGCTACTGGATACTACTTGAATTAAAAAGACGTATATTTTAATTTGTTTAACTCGTTCATTAATTTACAACTTAAAACTACCTTTACAATTTTTTTGACTAGATTCCATTTAGCTGACTGGCTAGTTATATCGCAAGGTCTATATATAATAATTCTAATTGTTGTGCTCTTTCAAGAGCTTGTAAGAGAATGTGCAAGTTACTCTTCGCTAAGTGTTTATGTGTGGGTTATTTTCACATTATATTTTGTATGTTTGGTAACCAACAGCGCTTGGGAGCGAGTGCTTAGTCAGACTCGATTAAAAGTGAATTCAGTTAGTTTGTGTAGCTACTACTTAATGTACTCGTAAGTGAAATAAACGGTGAAACGTAAAAAACAAACGAAAACGAAAACAAACGTGTGATATCGTAAAAGAAAAAAAACAACAACAACTGCAAAAGAAAAACACATAATAAAGATATTGTTAGTAATTAAAAAAAAAAAAAATACAAAAAAAACGAGAAAATAAAATAAAAATTTATATAAACAAGGCGTGAAAAGGGGGGAGCTAAAAATAGAATTATTTTGTAAATAAAAAAAATAAATAAAAGGAATTTTTGTGATACGCATAGCAAGCTCCTCCAAACACCTTCACCATACCAACTTACATACCTATCATATAAACGTCATCAACACTATCAATGTTCTCATTTTTGTTGCGTTTTGTGTTATATAGATAAATATAAATGTAGGTTCTTTTTACATACGTTTGCATGCATGTGAATATACTACATATATATACAATCTATTTTATATGGGTGTTTGTACATACTAGAGTATATCGTTTATCGTTTTCGGTGTTGAAGATGAGAGCAACATATGGTTTTCGGTAGTTTAATTGTTGCTTTTGTTGCCTCTTTCTTGCCCTGGAATATAACTTTGTATGGACCTTCCAGTTGCGTTTTTTTGTCTTCTTCTTCTGTGTTTTAATTATAGTTTTACATTTGTTAAGCAATTTTGTGGGTGTTTTCTAGATTCTTTCTTTTTAATTTATCATGAGTGTATGATGGTTTTGCATGTTTATAGTTCATAAACTATACTAAAAAGCTTCATATTACTAAATATTGTTGTAACTTTGTTAAACAATACACAAAGTTTAAAATACAAATAAGACTACAAAACCAATTTGTGCAAAAGTGATTTTAGCATTTAATTGATTAATATGTTTGTGTGCATACGTAGTATGTAGTAGTAGTATTGCTATCAAATGTCAGACTAATAACATGTATATTGGATTAATATTTACCAGTTAGTAGTAGATATTGCCATCTCATTATTATTGCCAATTTAATCTCGTTTAATATGATTTGTTTCTAATACGTTGGCATTTCCTACACCTACGCACATTAAAGCAGGTAAATAGGAGTAAACACAAACGACAGCAACAACAACTGTGTGAAATTATAATAAAAAATAATAATAATCAAAATAAAAGAAGGCAAATTGTGTCATAAAATAAAAGAAATTTAATTCATTTTTTTAATAAATAAATGGAAGATAAAAACCAATAACAAAACAAGTCGTGTCAGAATAGCGTTTAAGGCGCCTGCGTATGTGTTACTTTATTATAAATCTAAAAAATTCGAAAATTGCTTAGAAGTATAAAAAAAGAAATCATATATTATTACTATTATAAAAAGTTGATATTAAAATACTTACATACATAAATCATCGTACATATGTATATCATTTTAAATGAAAAAATGTCTATAAATTAAAAATTATTGTGTGTATCGCTAGCTCTGTCTCTTCTCCCTCTATCACTACTCTGTAGATATTCTGTGGAACTCTTTCATAACAACTCGTAATTTCGCGCAATAATATAACTGAAAAGTATTTTTTATTTTTATATTTCGAACATAAAATTATTTAAAAACAAAAAATTACCTCATCTTTTTCGTGTGTGTTTTTGATTTTGTTTTTTATTTTTTTTTTTTGCCACTGGTTCTCTAAAATAACCAAACATATGCTGATTTCATATTTTAATTTTTGTTTTAATTTCAAGTTTTCAAGTTTATATATGTATGTATATTATATCGTGATCATTTGTGTGTTCTTTAATTAAACAAAAAAAGGTAAAATAATAATAATAAAAAAATATAAACAACAATTGGAACGGGATTTGATATTTTGCAATAAATTTTACAACAGAAGTATATATTTTTGTAAGTTATATTTGTATAATTTTTTTTTAAACTTTATTTTAATATATTTTATCGCACATATACATACGAGGGCGACGCTAAAATTAGTCCGTCTAACAAAGTAAATACAAGAAATTGTGAAAAAAAATTTCTTATAATCTGATCTGGCTCGTTATCCTTTTCCAGCGTTATTCGATAGTTTTAACACCCTTCTTACATTAAGAACTGTCTGGCTCCTTAAGGTAGCTACCAACCTTAGGCTATCTCTTCATGGTTGGTAAATCTTTTATCACCGAATCAATTTTTAAAGTCGGGGGAGATAAATCTGGCAAATGAATTACGTGATAATACAGTTCGAGCTTTAATTCATTCATTTGGCCATCAAAATAGTGGACTGATGAATTGACGAAAGATAGCTTTATACTCGTCGTTGATTAATTTTACTTTTTGGAGATGACCTTCTAGGAACTGACTTCACCTTCTTTAGACACGATTATCCTAATCCAATCCACTACCTTGATTGTTTCTTTGTGTGTTAGTGGATCCATGTCTTGTCCATGGTTATTAATCGAGGCAGAAACATCTTCACGACGCTGTTTTTGTTGTATTGTCAGCAAACGCAACACAATTTTGCCTTCTCCAAATTTTAGTACAACCTCATTCGGCTAAGTTTGAACCTCGTCATGCCCAATATTTTATAGTCGTTAACAAAAGAACAGGCTCTCCAACCTTAAAAAAGTAATAATATACGCTTTATAGGCAAAAAACACAAAGCTTTGTTTTTAGATCTAATTGTATAACACTACTCTAAATATCTAGCAGGTTACTCAGGCACCGAAAGAATTTTTTTCAAACTGTTGTTGCCATCTATACGCTAGGTTGGCTAACTGCCTGACTACCCTCGTATGTATATACATGCATAGTTAAAATTAAATTTAATAAAATACAAATAAAAATAAATACATATTTGTTCAAATATATACTCTCACAATTAAACTGTTTACCTCCAATTACTTGTTCGTCTTTACACTCATTTTTTTATTGGTATGTGTTTGGATAGTTTTCTATATGGGTCATTTCATAAATACATATTAAAAATATGTTTATTAATTATTTGAATTATTATTTTTTGTTATTGTTTTTATCAAAAATAAAATGAATCATCAATGAATTTTATTTGAGTTTTGTTTGCTAATGCGATGACGTAAGATCACAATAAAAAATATATATTATTTCAAATATACTCCCGTATATATGTATGTTCATATCGTACATTTACTTCACTAGTGTCGTAACTTAAAAATGCTAATATTTCTGGACAGCTGTTTTAAATTTTCAATTTCCTATTATTTAGCATTGATAAAGAAATAAATACTTTATTGTGCTCTTAATTTTGTACGAATCAGAAAGAATTTTTGCAAAATATTGCGCATTACTTAACTAAAAAATCATGTTTTTTGAGTTGCGACACTTTTAATAGTTTAGCAATATCTCAAGCGAATAACTTTAACGACTTCACTAGATATTCGTTAATTACCTATATTATTAATAATTTCATTTTGATATCACTAAACATGCGTTTTTAACCTATATCGTCGCAATGTTCGATTATTCGAGCAGTAATTTTGATGAGACTTTATATGTTTTTTTTTTTCATTTTTAGTGCAGACTTAGAACTTTTTTTCATACAATTAGATATTGTAAGATGTTAGATATGTACAAGAAATGTAAATATAAAAGATTTTTACTAATTTCACTCCTCATTTTATAACAAAAACGAAGAAAAACATTAATTTAATTTATTCGAAAAAAAAAAATTCTCTGGGACGATATGGGTTAATAGTTTGGCAATAATTCGAGAATGAAGCCTCTGCTCTTTTCTCCAGCTTGAACACGACATTCTATAATAACATCGTCATTGCACATTTGGCACACATTTCTCTGGTAAAACATTCAAAAACGACTTTTGAAGCTAAAAAAAAAATAGAAAAATATCGGCATATACCCAATACACGTGTTAAAACGTCGCTTTTTCAGTGACGAGTCGTCACTGACGACTAAAAGTAAAAGTATAAGAATATATGTGAATTGAGAAGGAACAAATGTCTTATGAAATGAATAGCAATGTTCTATGCTCTTTCAACCATTTTTGTTCGGCAAAAACAGATATTTTTTTTTCGAAAATTCTTCGCTAATAGCTAACAATCGCTTATTGCGAACCATAGGTTAAGCGGGCTGTTTTTGCCGTTACTTTTGGTTTTAAATTATTTTTTGCCTCCTTGCTAAAAACGAGAGAAATCGTTTGCTTGTTTCTATGCCATGTTAAGCATTTATGTTCTACAGAAACAAGAGTTTATGAAGTTACCGAAGAATTTTTTATTTTGTTGAGCCACTCAAAATTAGTTTCGAGACTTCTTTGCTAATAGTTCGCTATTGCGAACATTATTTTATTTCAGTTTACGACAGTTTAGCAAATATTTTTGTTTCGAAAGTTCTTTGCTAATAGCAAACCATTGCTTTTTACAAATCTCAGGCCAGGCGAGGTATTACAAAACATTTTCATATGTGTTTTATTATTTCCTTTCTTTGTCTAGAGAGCCTTTCTTTAATTTTTCCTCGAATTATAAATAGTTTGTAGTAGCTTAAATTTATTGCTTCTGTGTGCTTGTTAATTATGGTACAAGACATATCTCATATCTGATGTTGACAAATATGCCACTTATCTCTTAGAACGTTTCAAATGAATTCGTAATATGATTTGGACCCTTGTCTGAATCCTTTGGATATGCTGATACTCTCAGTTAGTTTTCCAGTTTCAGTTGGTTCCAGTATAACTATTTAATACATTATATTTCCTAATCGTCTATGTTGATAGGTATAAGAGTGTTGCAGTTTTGAAAGCTTTTTCATGATCAACGAATCATAGAAATACGTTTTTCTGCTCGTTTTTGCATTTCCGTAACAGCAGTTGTATAGAAAAAAATGTTTCGTCTGTATCCATAACTTCTTTTAATTCAAATTGAAATTTTTCCATCACTTTTTTGTAAATTTTAGAGTGGAATATTTTTAGAGAATTGCACATTAAACTACTGTCGCTGCACTGTTTTGTGTGGATTTTCTTTGGAATGGTAATGAATCGTAAATATGTTTAAGCAGCTTTGTCAAAAGTAAATAACACGAGTGTGGAATTCTAGTAAAAAATTTCAAAAATGTAGTACAGAACTTCTAAAATGTACTTGTGATTTGCTGGTTCCAATGTCACACTAGTTCTCAGCTTATTTGTGGATGGGAATACATTTTTCCCAGTTATAAAATACTTCTATTTCAAAAGGACAGGTAGAAGGATTTTCGGGATAGGGAATTTTGAATTTTAAAGATAAAATGTATAAAATATTTGTACGGCATATTTTAGGGATTTCAATTAAAGTTTATTTATCCTGCATTTGATATTGAAAATTTATTAAATTGACACCTCTAAGTATACATATGTATGTGATGAAAATTAAAATATTTTTTTTTTGTGTATTCAATATTTTACAAGTCCGTCATGCGAACCAACTAAACTGATTTTGTTGAACACAGAATGAAAGTCCAATAAGGTGTTTTTTCAAAATTAGGCCTGGAAGAGGTTAAAATCAAGAGAAAACGGGCAAAACTAGTTACTTTTCTTCTAAAATTACATTTTTTCTTTTTTAAAGTATAGTTTTTTGTTTGTTAACATTCATCATCAACCAAAAAGTGTTTTTCGAACGTACGAGTACATATTCAATTGCTGCACTTTTAGTGACCAATTAAGGGATAAAAATAGAATTTTTGGTTATAGACCATTCCTACAATACAAATAGTTGTTACGGTATATCTTAGAAATTATAAAAGATAGAGTCCACAAACTTTCGACTTGGTTTTTTTTTTTTAATTCCATAATAGGAAAATGGAAAATAACATTTATTTAAAAGTACTTTTTTTCTTCTACTACTTTGATATGGCCATGTGTTGACTTGTGCAAAAAAATCATTTGATATAATGTACTCTTAAAATAGAAGGCCACAAATTTTTAAAGACTTGATTTATTTCCCTGTACTCTATTTTGAGTTTTTTGGTCGTAAAGTTCTTTTTGCATTTTAGATGAAGATTTTTACAAACATGTGAATGAAAAATGAAATTTTGGGTGCATAAAGCCAGGACAATTCCTTATTTTATTTTCGAAATTGAAAAGAGAAACATTTCCCAAGAAAATTAACATTTATTTTATAATATGGGAACAGGGAATATGGAAAAACTTCTTTTTCAGAATTGGGCTGATAGTGTTTTCATATAATTTAAAGCTAAAATCATTGGTTTTGCTGTAATATTTGTTGAATTGTTTTTAAATAACGATGAAGATTATATATATTTTTTTTAAAGAAAGCTTAAAAAATAATATAACTTAAAAAAAAATTCAACAAATTTAAGTTTTCTTAATATGATTTTTTTACCTAAAGATTTAAAATTTTTTATTTCTTTTAAGTATTCGAAATTTAAAATAAAATAAAATCCAAGTCCAAATATGTATGTATGTATATGTGTGCACATATGTACATATATGGATGAGCATCCGTGTATATGTAAAATATAAGAAAAAATAATTTTAATTTTTTTTTTTTGTAGTGTTTAATGCATAGTCTCACGAGTCAAAAACTAATATAATAAATAATAAGAAGAAAAACAGGGAACTAAATTTGTTAATAAATAGACTAGAAAATAAAAAAGAATTTTTCGTCTAAAAATCAAAGTCTACATGATTATTAGGAGGGTATCAACCATTTACATATGATTTTAATTTCTATCCAATTAGCCAGTACAAACTTTTTTAATTGAAAATAGGTTTTAAAAGAGAATGTTAATGCAAAATATCGTTTAAATACTCTCTTTAAGTAAGCCTTCACTTTTACCTTCACCCTTGAATATTGAAAAATCTTTACACTTTTACTACTCTTACGTAAGGGGGGTCTACCCTAATATAATTTCCTACATAAATATTTTTATTTGAACATACTTTTATTTCACAGTTGTATTGCGTTCGTATGTGTTTTTGGGGCACAAGTGGAGGCGTCATTTATGTCCAAAAGTAAATAAAAAACACACATTTTATCTCTTGGCGTTACAAGTGTATGGAGTTGATTGAATTTTGTTTTTTTCTTTTCTATTTAATTTTTTTGACTAGAAAATATTGTGGAAGTTGTTGTTGTTTATTGAAAAAGTCGTCTTTTATGTACAAATAATTTTTAAATACAATGCACGGTGTATGGGTTGTAAGCTATTTAGATCAGTCTGGTATTGACAAAACGGCACTCATTTAGTCATTCATAAAATTTCATTGAGTTTAAATATGTTTTTGATTTTTTCATTGATCTATTGTATTGCAAAACTTATTTATCATAAAAAATATTAATTTTAATAAAAATTCATTCATTTTTACGATATTGTGTTTCACTCCATAAAAAAGTACTTTATTTTACTTACTATATCAGATGTTCATTAATTTCTAAATTTGGTTTGATATGCGTGTGTGTGTCAGCTAGCTATGCATGTAAGCTAAAAATCGGTATTTTTGTTTTCAATAATGTTGAATCTTTTAAAATGCATCTAAAAAAACTGAATTATATTTTAATAACAAATGGCATTATACTTATTTTAACTGCTAACACAGTTTAATAAGACATTCAGGGGTGTTACAGAAATCAAGACAGAACTGTTATATATCAGAATTGAAATTCGATTCTGATATAAATTGGTGTCATGAAATCGTCCAGGTTTTGTTTTGTTTCGAACATAAACCAAATCAATATTCGAAACAGCTGTTAAGGTTTTGTTTACATTTGGTTGGCAATGTTTGAATTTCTTTGGTTATATTTACATTTTGTTGGTTTTGTTTATAATTTGGTGACGTATAAATTTTAATTTTTTTTTAACATTTCTAAGTTGCATTTTAATAATTTAGTGTTAAATAAATTTTGGTACAAATTTGTTTAGTAAAAGTATGGCAGAGGCTGTGGCAACATATTAATGGATGAAGAGTATTGTGAAAAAGTCAAAAGAAAAATTTTAATTCTTGATTTATTTAAATTTAAATGTATTACTTGTAATTGCCTTTACTTTAAATTGTGGTACATATATATGTATTTTGCGCCAATAATAAATCGCTCAAAAAAAAAATCAAAATAAACAATGCAAATCTGTCAGCTGCAAGCTGATCTGATTATTTCTAACAAAAAAAAAAAAAAAAAAAAAAAAAAAAAAAAAAAAAAAAAAAAACAGAATCTATGACACCATTTTCTGATAGCATTGGATTTTTTGGTGTCACATACCAAAAACATTTTTTGTCGATTTCAATTCTCATCCTGACAACAATCAGATTCTGTAACACCCCTGAATGTTTTGTTTTATTATCCAAATATTTAAGGGAGTTATTTTATTAGTGGGTGCTGCAATTGGGTATTGGAGTAATTGAGTTCAACAACTGTTGTTTTAATTTAAAAAAGTTAGATCTGATTTATAACATGCATAACTTAGCAAAATATTTTTTCTCAAAAAATCATCAAAAGTAAAAAATTCCTTTAACCATTACCCGGTTATTGCTTATAAACAACCAATTGTCTTACTTGTAGGATATTCTTTTTTCATTTATCACTTTATGTTTCCTCTTTTATTTTGTTTGTTAATCAAGTCAAAGCATAGTTTATCAATTTAAATATTTTCAACACTTCTCTACTTTTTCTAATTTATCATTGAATAATAATAAAAACTAATAATCGTACTGCTTAAGAATTTTAGGTTTCAAATTTTTAGAAATTAACTTGATTTTTTGTTTTGTTAAAATGCCTTAGTTTTCAAACTGCTCTGATTTAAGGACCATACAATAAACCAAATACGAATAGAAATAAAAGTTTAGTTTTAGATGAACAGCCCCCGCCACTTCCATCCACTTCCTCATGTCATTCACTCTAATTTCAAAATATAAAAATAAACAGACAAACATAATATAAGACATACATATGTATGTATGTAATACACAAAAAAGTGACACACTTTAATGCAGAAACACAATTGACTGAAATCAATCAAAGTAAAACGCCTCCTTTGCTCTCTTCTCCCGTTTACCATTAATTTATTAGGGCTATTATGTTGTTTGTTTTCTTTTTTCATCACCATACATACATATATACATATTGTTTATCTATCAGTCAGTTTCTAACTGTTATTTTACTTATCATTTATACCACTTTGCGGTCGTTACGTTAATCCATTAAAGCGTGCGTGTGTGTATGAGTGCGTGTAAATATAAAGGGTCCGCCAAATAATTTTTTTTTTTTTTGAAAATGCTATAAAAAAAACTACCGAATATTTTCTCAAATTTCTTTTATTATTTGAAAGTGCAATCCTTCCGCTTAATAATGGAAAATAATTTCATTCAAATGGCTGCCTCGGCTGGCCATTCAGTAGCCTACACGATCGGTCCAATTATTAAGCACATTATCGATTGTTTGCAGCTGTATTTCACCAATGGCTTCACGAATATTGTCCTTTAAAGCGTCAATTGTCTCTGGCTTGTTGGCGTAACACTTATCTTTGACGGCACCCCGCAAATAATAGTCCAACGGTGTCAAATCGCAGCTCCGAGGTGGCCAAACGACATCAGCTCTGCGGCTGATAATGCGATCTTCAAAAACAGGGCGCAAAACATCGAGTGTAGCTTTGGCTGTGTGGCACGTAGCGCCGTCCGGTTGAAAGCAAATGTTGCTAATATCCTCCTCTTCAATTTTTGTGAACAAAAATTCGTTCAACATGGCCCGATAACGATCGCCATTGACCGTAACGGCCACTCCTTGCTCATTTTCAAAGAAAAATGGCCCAATTATGCCTCTGGACCAAAATCCGCACCAAACAGTGCTTCGTCTTGGGTGTATCGGCTTTTCAATATATGCGTGCGGGTTTTCTGTGCCCCAAATGTTTTTTTTGCTTGTTTACATACCCGCCAAGATCAAAATGAGCTTCATCTGGACACATCGCACACATTCTGCAACATTACCATGATTTTCAAAGTAATGTCGCAATATTTCCCAGCGTTGTTCAAGCGTATACACAACCATATTCGTTAAGCGGAAGCATAAAACTAATTATCTGTCAAATCAGACATGAGCTAAGTGTTACCATTCACGATATAAGCACTAGTTGAAAAAAAAAACGTTAGATGGCGGACCCAGTAGTATAGCGCGGTATTAAGAGAAGGGTTAGTAAAGTTCTACATAAAATTTTGTGACTATAGCCTTAATAAGGATGTTGTCTGATGCTTACTTATCACAGCATCAACCTATACATTTAAAATTGTCTTATATTCTTTTTTCTATTCTTCTGTGTGTGTGCCAAACATTTCCTTCTTTAATTGAAATCTCATATTCGTTTATTATTTCTCCCTCTCTCTCTTTTTCTCATGCTTTTTTTCAATTGTCAGCATTTGTTTGTTGTTATTATTCGCTTTTTTAAGTGAATTTATTTAGTCAACATACTCGTATTACACATAAAGTAACACAATAACAAAATACATTAAGAAATCACCATGTTTATAATTATGGAAACTATACTTTACACACGTTTACACATACCCAAGCACAAACACAGCTATTGTTAACAATTGTTAAAAGAAGATAATATATACACTAGTGGCCATAACTAAAGCACCTGATGTTAAACAGCGACATTTTGGCCAATATAATGCCTTAGAAAGAACTTAGTCGGAATATTTTTGTGTTTTTATATTAAAAATCTATTCACCAAAATAAAAATAAAAAGATTTCATCATTTATTGTTCTAAACGTTTTTTTTTTTATCAAAATAATGAAAAGAGTCTAAAATACGCCTGGTCAAAATAAAACAACTTTTGTATTTCTGGAATTGCTCACTTGAAAAATGGTATGTTGCCTTATGCACAAACAAATATGCGTATGATTTGGGTTTTCCACCGTTATAATGACCCGAAACATGCTTTAATCTTGTCAAAGAATGGTTGGTTGGTCAATTCAAAAGTAGGAGTTCTCGGGTAGCTATCTCAATCGCTTGATCTTAACCCTATTTAAAGTCTATGGAGCATCATAAAGCGCGATAATAAAATGGATTCTAAGAAGAAAAAACACACCATTTTTAATCGTGTCCATAAGATATGGTTCACTATTAGTCAAACTCAAATTGAGGTATTTATTGATGCAATGCTCCGCATATGTGCTGCCATCATTAAAAAATAAGGTTACGCTACGACTGCTAATTTTACTTTAAAGTTCTTGGACATAAATACAAAAGTTTCTTTAGATTTTACTAAGCATATTTTAGACTTGTTTCATTATTTTGATAACAAAATATTTTCTAGAAATAGAAAAGTAAATGATAAAATCCTTTTGTTTTTATTTGTGTGAATAGATTGTTAATATGGAAACAAAAACATGTTCTAAGTTGTTTCTAAGGCATTATATTGGTCAAAGCGTCGCTGTGTAACATCAGTTGCTTTAGTTATGGCCACCAGTGTACACATGTACATGCTTTCTCCGCAACAATGCTCACACATTTTCATTTAGAAATATTATGATGCATAAGTGTGTGTGACCGTTTGTTTACATTTGTTTGCATAAGTGTGTGTTTATTGTATTTATACAAATTATTTATCAACGAATTTTATCAAAAAAATTTTGCATTATTTTTCATATATGTATTAATTATGAGATATTCTTCTTTTTTTAATCATAAAAGATTTTATGAAATAAGTTTGATTTACTTTTTGTTTGCTAAGTATGTAAAGACTTAGATGTCAAAAGAGATACTGTATATATGTATATATATATATATATATATATATATATATATATATATATATATATATATATAAGTTACTTCTTTTTTCGTAAATGAATCCTTAAACTTTCATTTGAGTTTAAAAATAAATGAATGCATATTGTAATTGAATTAATTTTTTCTTTCAACAAAAAGTAAAATAAAATTCAATAGAGATAATTTAAAAAGGAATGCAAAAAATCAACAAAAGTATACTTACAAACATACACAAAGTGATTATTTTATTTTATATTCATACAAAAAAAAAAAAAAAAAGATAACAGCAAAAATAAAATTAAACATATAAGTCATAAATATTAAAAAAAAAATGATTGACGGTCGCATGAACGGATGAACTCTTAAGGGCCTATTTTATTAATGCGTCACTGACTTATTCGCATACTTTTATTGTCTGAGAGTCAATTATAATACGAGTACATACAATGAAAATTAAGTAAGCTTTCATCAAAAAATTGGGAAAAAAAATTTACACTTTTTTATAGGAGTGATCTAATTGAGATGTCCGGATAGTTCATTTTAATATTCACAATTGAATAATAGATATTAATAAAATGTATACGTATATATATTTGAAAATTAAATTTAAAAAATGTTTATCAGTTTTGAGAAGAGATTGGGAAATTCAGGAGGCAAATCAACAAGTTATGCCGGGCTTTTATATTTTGTGATATTGATATTCTTAAAAAAGGTTTTCTTAATTTACTTTTGCCGTATTGATTTCAAATAAACATGGCGTTCTTTATTTTCTTCCGTTAGATATTCTACCCTCACTAAACGCAACATTTCAATATCCATTTACGAAAATTTCTTTAATAGTTTAATTTGAGCTTCTTTTTTGATTTCAAATTTATTCGAGCGCTATTCAATAGGAGTACAAGAGTAAAACCAATTTCTCTTTTATATAATTCTATATACATAAATTTTTTTGCATATTTTCTTAATATTTTCTCTCATACGGAGATAGTATTGGCTGTATCCTCAGCTTGGTTTTTATGCCGTTAATTTTATTTTTTTACGTTGGCTTAGTTCTAAACACTTGAACACATTTTATTTCATTACATGTATGGTTGGTTATGTTGTTTTTTTCCTTTAATTTTTCTAAAGATGTTGATGACATGTGTATGTATTGTTGTAACCTGACGTTGCTGCTGCTGCTGCTTTTTTTTATTTTTATTTATTTTTGTTTGGCTTGGAACGTGTGGGCCACACCACAATTGGTTGTATCACCATGTGGCGCGTTATAGTCGACGACTTACTGACTGAATTAAATCTGAAAATAAAATTGTAAAAAGAAAAGCAAAAAAAAAACATATTTGGCTCCCGACAGTCGGGCACCTTTACATACTCTGGCAACGCTTTAGCATTAGTATTAGTTACAACAACCAACAACAACAATTGCAAAATGACTACCACCACACTTCACTTGTTCCCAACTGAATATCAACTCATACATTTACAACAAGACGTTTTTTTATGGCAAAAATTCATTTGAGTATTGCCATACTCATAAAAAACCGACCATTACAACAGCTATGACAATAACAGCAATAACAACAATAACGACAACAGAAATTACAATAAATGATAATAACGGTAGCATTATTTACAACAACGCTAGACAATTTAACAAATTTTTCAATCAAGCATTTATTTTAAATTTTTTTCAAAAAATTTTTCACGTATTATTTTTATTTTCACAATTTTTATACAGATTTTTTATTTGAAGTGAACTAGCTACAAATGCTACAGGGATGGTATTATTTTTGTTCTGTTTTTCAAATATATTAGTAGGTATAGTTTGGAATATTTTTTTGTATATTATTTTAAACGGCTAAAATGGTATAAAGTATGGTAAGACTTACATATCTCTTGTCGCGCCAATATACTTTTTAAATCAATAATATCTTGTAGGTCCGTTAGGTGTACACTGTGGTGCAAAAGCCAAAAAATACCGAATTAACGTGCTTAAGTAGAAAAGTTGTTGCATTTAACATTCGTACTTTGGAAAACTTAAAAATAGTATACATACTAAAGTGCGAAATAAAAAAAAGTTAAATGAAACCATTATCTATTGACTTAAAGAACGCAGTATTAGAAAAGGCTGAAAGTGGCGATTCAACTCGAAATATCGCTAATTTTCATAAAATAGGACAGCGGTCAGTGGTTAGAATAATTGCTTATTAGAAAAATTCTAATCCAGATACAAGTTTTCGAACAAAGAAATGGAGTCCTTGTACGTTCTTTCGTTTCAGTCAAAATAAATAGCACGAGTTTCTGCCTGTTCTGTCGATGATAGCAGATGGACTGCCCAGAGGGCTCTTAAACGTGTTGGATACAAAGCTTCTATTCTGTGCTACTAGTGTTAATTATTAATCAATTTTGTTAATTACTGATCAATTTAAAATAATGGATGCTCGGTTAAAAATTTGACCAAAAATAAAATACTTCTTTCTTGTATTTGAAACGAGCTTTATTAAACCAAATAAGTGCCGTTTTGATCGATAACTTTATACTTTTCTATGCTAATGTATATGTACATATTTCTAAAGAAAAAGAAATATAAATTCAGTAAATTTCTTATTTATGACTAATAGCGCCTTCTCATCGCTAAATACGCGTACCCATTTTAATACAAACATATTTAGGGCTATATATAGCTTTCGATTATTCTAAGAACAAAAACAGTATAATGTAGTTACTGTTATCGCCTATATAAACATGATTTTTGTGGTGCAATATATCACAAAAACAATTATAAAAAATAATAAATAAAACTGAATTGCGTATATATGTATGTATATGTATTTCTACCTGTATCAATTGTTACGAATTCTTAATTCACCTAAAAGTAAATTATTTTTTATTAAATAAAAACAAAAAATATAAAAAGTATGTATAGACTTTTGCAATGTTTTTGTAAATCAAGTTTAAAAGAAAACAAATATTTTTTTGTTTATTTTTATATTCAAAAGAAATAAAAAATAAAACGCTTTGCCACACTTCCGTTACTCATCATCACTTTACAAATATTTTTAAAAAATACGGATGAATCATCAAAATGACCATTTCATTTTATTAAACTTTTTTATTTACCCAATTGTTCACAAACAGACAGATACTGATGCAAAATATATTCAAAATGATGCTGTTCTGTTCATTCATAGTCCCGTACATATTCTTAGTAGATCATCATTATTTTGTGTTTAGCCACCAAGGCGAGATCATGATGATTATCAGCATCATCATTTTTTAAACGTATGTTGCCGTTGGTTTTCTTTTACTTATTTCAAATGAAATTAGACTGGGTGAAGGTGAGGCCATAGAAAAAGAAAATTTTAATTTTACATCGCCATGTATATGTTCATTTATTAAATTGATGGTTTGATGATGATGATGATGATGATGATGATGATGATGATGATGATGATGATGATGGCGATGCCTCTGGGAAGAGAAATTAACAAAAACAAAAGCAAAGAAATTGTCGAATATTTAGGGTGTTTTTTATTGCTTAAAGTTCTACCTATTTAGTTTGTTATTTATTTTTTACATTTTGTTTTTATTATACATATGTACATAATTTGAAATACTTAAATTTCCATACGTTTTTCTTCTACAATTAAATTAAATAAAAACAATGGTTTAAATACAGTATTAACTTGATAATCCGCACACCTTAATTCCTGAGCATGTCGGAATTATCGTAGTGTTCGGATTATAGATGTTAATTTTGTTTTGTTCATTTTTATTATGAAAATACTTTTATACTTACATTTATTTTGCAAAAAACCTGGAGTAAAAAATAAAACTGTCCGGTTTAGCGAAGTTTCCGGATTATAGATGTGCCCGGAAAACCGCATGTCCAGATTATCGGGTTGACACTGTATTAGTACATAATATCCTAGGCATTTGTATAACATAAATGAGAGGAAGAAAATTTTGTTTAATAATTTTGAAAGAGTAATAATCAGGTTTTGGCACATCTTCTAAAATAAAAAAGAATAAAAAAATATGTCTCATGTTTTTCTGTGACAGATTTAAAATTAAAATTATCAATATTGAAGTTAAGCCATCAAAAACTAGCCTACTCTTACTTAGCCTATATTTTACTTTTCTACTTTTAATAAATAAATAAATTTTTTTAAATATAAATTTTATTATTTAATTGTATTTCAATACATTTCTTTTCTATTTCAAAAAATCACTGAAAGCACTTCATTTATTATTATTTTAGTACAACAAATATATTTTATTAAAAATACAGTGAAGCATAAACACACACAAATATTTTATTAACTCCTAGTCAGTCAGTCGCCTATCTTTTAGTTGTTTTTATTTTTTTATTTTTCATCTACTTGGTTTTCTATTATATGCGTTCTCTCTCATATATAAATGCAAGTATTTATGTATTAAAAAGATAAATAAAAAGAAATTGTTTATATTATCAAAGATGTTTGTGTCAATCAGCATGACTTCTTGGGGATACACTTCTTTGTCTTATTTAGTTGTTGTTATTGCAGTTAATACCATTATTGTTGTTGTTTCAAGTTTACTAATTAAGGATTTGTACCGCATTCTTTTGTTGTTATTCTTTATTTACTATTTATTTATTTTTATTATACATATGTACATACATATGTATATATGTATTGCAATCGTATGTATTTTCTCCATTTTGTATGGTTTGTTAGTGGTTTTTGGTTATTGGGTTCGAGATAAAATATCCACAACCACTAAAAAAATAATACAGACAGACTCATATATACTCATGTTCCTATAAATATTTATAGGTTAAGTGCGTCAGTTTTGCCCAGCAAACACAAAGAAAAACTAAAAAGTTAGGTTCGAACTTGGCAAATATTTGACTAAAAATTCGTAACCACACCCACTTCTCCAATACGCTCAATTACTGGCTGATGATGTGCATTGTTCAAGACTTCGTTTGAACCTAATTTAGAAACTTCTACTATGATCGTTCTCAAGGTATACAAAAATCAATATTTACTTTGTGTGGAAGGTACACCGCCTACTTGCTCAATTACGCCTACTTTTCGACTGATGATTTGTATTGACTATGAAGCTATTTAGACCAAATACTGAAACTTTCGCTTTAACCATATTCAAGATATACTAAAATCAGTATTTACGTTATGTGGGAGGTACCACACCCACTTGTGTAATCCCGCCAACTTTTTGCGTAATGATTTGTATTGACTACGAAGTCATTCGGACAAAATTATTAAACTTTAGCTTTAACCGTTCTCAAAATATATTAAATATTTACTTTGTATGTGAGGTACTACGCCCACTTGTCTCACCCCGCCCACTTTTTGTCTGATGATTTGCCTTGACTATGAATCTATTTGGGTCAAATTTAGAGAATCTTTCTGTTACCAAGATATAGATAATTAAATATGCACATTGTATGGGAGTGACACCGCCCAGTGCTTTACCTGAGTATTCGCCACGCTGGCATACCCCATGGTGCCCGAGTCACGGGTGAATATTACGTCCACCAATGCTCCACACCCATGATAATCAGAAGTGAGTACCAAATTCATAGGCGCATTATTAGGACGCTAACCTTCACACCTTGGTGAAGTGTTGGAAGCCATATAAACGCCTGCCGTGATATGGGTTACGGCACGCGGTTGAAAGTGCAACACCACACTGAGCTCACACACAGCCCGCGTTTTAGGTTTAAAACCACAGCCGTCATGAAGCTCCCACACGGGGGCCTACCCAAAAGTCAGGCAAGGACTGAAGTCCCTGGGGCTTCTGACTTCCGTGGCACCAGAATACCTCTGGGCAGGCTCAGTAGTATAAATGCTACCTCCAATTTCAGCCCCATAACGGCTCCGGATTGGTGACCGGTGATGTTGCAACGCGCAGTTGGAATTTTTAAGATTTATACAGCCTATAGTTCCTTCCAGATATACAGAGAGATACTGTCAAAATTTCAAGAAATTCGGTTCAGCCGCTTATTTGTCCATAAGAGACAAACAAACAATCATACATACATACACACATGCATTTTAATATATAAAATAGTTCTTTTCTTTTGATTCGACTATAGTTAAATTAAATTAGTTTTGTTTTAGCATTTCTTGTATTTTGGCATTGTTTATTGAAATTACTGGTTCAAGAAAATCCTAGTAAAACTGAAGAAATGATAAACTACAAAAAAAAAAAAACACGAAACGTGTTAGATGATAAAATATCATTCCTTTAACAACCATACCCATATCAGAGCCAGCAACAATCCAATCATTTCTGTACAATATTTTTTTAAAGATATGTATGTATATGCATCAATCTAACCCCATCTGTGTATATCGATGCATCCATTTTATTGGTAATAGTTGTACATTAGCTAACAATGATTACGATGATCATGAAGATGACGCTGGTTAATAATGATGTTGGTGAAATGGTGGTGTACCACATTTTTGCACTTATTTGGTAGCAAGGCCACATTCTGGTTTTCCATTCATTGTCTTTTATATTTTATTTTAGTTTTTTGTGTCTACATCCTCATAAAGAATTGCAATCTTCGGTGGTTATTTTATTCTATTTAATTTTATTATTATTTTTAAATTTTCAATATTATTTATTGTTTTTTATTTTAACAATAAATAAGTAAAGTATATAATATCTTTTACCGTTATAATTTTTAATATAAATTATTTGTTAATAGTTTTTTGAATGGAAATACACAGAATTACTCTTTCGACCAATTTAGATGTCGTTACAGGAATTTTTGTTAGATTTGTTATTAAAAAGCCATATTAAGTTGGATTAGAAAGCAACAGATTTGTTTCGTTGAATTTTATTAAAAATCATCTTTTAATAGTAATTATCGTCGTCAGAATTAAGCTTTCCGTAGGGCAAGTGCCACAATTGAAGTAAGCATTTTTGATTATTTTTATAAGATTTATTTTAAGAATCAACGCTCTTAAAGTGTTCTGATAATCGCATTTCGCCTAAAACTTCCAATGCGCTTTGAAATCATATAATATGGCGCAAGAAATTTGGCGATTTCAAATCACATGCACATACTAAAACTAAACTTAAAAATAACAATACTTTACGAAACTTTCAACTCCCTAGTATTAATTTTTTTTTTTACATTTTATTAACGAAGAGGTTTCAACTTCCCTTCAGACAACTCCAACTAAAAAAAATAATAAAGAAGAAGTCCCCTGACCTTCTGGTTTACCTCTGGCGATGATGACAAACATCAGATGAATGATCAGGAAAAAATGCCACAATGACTACTTTGTGGAAAGCCTAGAGGAATGAGGTGGAAAAAAAATTTTTGTGGTAAATAAAGATTAGTGTGTTGATTGAAATTTGAAGATTTTGTCTTTTTGATTTTTCGTTAAAAAAGTGAATTAACTAATTGAAAAAAAAATAATACTTTTCACCTGCTGGCGGGTTAGCCATCATTAGTGATGTTGTATTCAAAACTTTGATTGGGTATTCCAAATTTTGTAATAAAAGAAGCATATTTTTGCCAAAAGTCTTAATACATCTTTTTACAAAAGGCTTATAACCGTTACCTAAATTTATTTACTTATATTTTACGTAATCTACGGTTTAATTTCTATAAAATAATACTTGTATTGATTCAAAATAAAAGTATAAATTATTTTGTTTTGGAAACTGGCGAAGTTATTTTGTAAAGCACATAATGAGAAAATCCTGCGACTATCAGCATATTAAAAAATATCAATTTCCTTCGGAGTTAACAAGATGAGGTATCACTTTTTTCATAACTAAACATATTACTTTAATAAATCCAAAAATAGGTCGGTTTCTACATAAAATAGCGTATAAAAACATTTTTAAACTTGGAAAATTTGGAATGAATTGAACGAATAATGTGTATGTTTGAGAAATATACACAGATTCCTTAAGTTTACTTACGTAATATACAAGTATACACCATATTTAAGAGATATAATTCCAAAATCAGATTCTTGTTGTACTCGATAGCACTTATCAGAAAAATGGTATCACTTCCTAGGTATTTCAACATCATCCTTTTTTGTGACATAGTTTTTTTCTGATACACTTTATTTTGACGCGTGAAAAATAGATTATCTTTCGTTTTTGTTGTATAACTTAAGTTGTTTCAAAAACGTTATAGTTGTATTTTAAGAATTTTGTAAAGCCTTAAACAGAGTTTTAAAAAAGTATAAAATGTTTAAATTCATCGTATTTTAAAAGACTGAAATAAATATTAAATTCGAGAGAATAAGGTTGTACACTTTATTTTGACGCTCAGATTAGGTATGTAGGAACATGTCCATATATACATACTTATATGTTCTACCTCAAAATTTACGAGACGATCCCAAAATTAACTGACCTAACAAAAAAACTCTACAAATTAATCTCTTCTAAGGTCGATGCGTTTTATTCAGCGATATTTAACTGCATACCCTACCTATAGTGAGAACTGACTAGCTCCATCAATCACAGACTCTATCTCTTAATTTTTTGCAGATCTTTTACCACCGAGCCTTTTTTAATGTTTGGAAATAGAAAATAAATTTAGCGAATAAGCGAAAAAGTGCATGCTGAGAAGCAATACGAACTTTAATTCACTGATTTTGACTATCGCAGTATTGCATGTGTGAATTGGTGCATCATCTTGATGAGACATTTTATTTTTCGAAAATACGGCGATTTTTTTTTCTTAATTTCATCACCTAAACGGCGCAATTAGTTAGGATAATACTCGCTGCTGACTTTTTTTATTTTTTAAAGAGTCAATAAAAACAATTTTCCTAATTCAGTTCACTGCTTTGACTGTTTCTTTGTGTCAGGTGGGAAGTAGTGAACCTTTGTCTCATCCATGGGTACGAATCGACGCAAGAACTCGGCTTTATTGCAGTGAAACAGCTCACGCACCATTACCATACCATACCATTTTGTGGATCTTCTTAACAGTTTATAGAGTGGACAACGCAATTGGTAGACTACCATAGTTTTCGTATTGATAGATCGTATGACAGACTCACCCAGTTTTTAGCTCGGATTTTATAATTTGTGCTATGTTTTCAAACTCACTAAAAACGTTTAGATTTGAGTGTTGAAAAAAAAAAAAAAAATACTAAACGTGGTGCCTTGGAATTTAAATAATATTTTTAAGGTTGCCACTTTAAATCAAAGTATTTTTTTTAAATCACTGCCATCAGCCATACGTCAGATCGTCAATTTTTGGAACCGCCTTCGTTAAAATCTTTATAGATACCCTAAACTTGTTATTCGGGGGTGGCGTGGTGTAGTAGTTAGAGCGCACGCATAACAACACAAACGACCCAGGTTCGAGCCCTAGCAACGGACATGACGAAGAAAAAATTTAATTGTGGCTTCGAATGCTTAATAATAAAAAAGGGCTTCAACTTCCCTTCAGAGAACAACTCCAACAAAAAAATAAAGTAAAAAGCCCCCCTGACCTTCACGCGTACCTCTGGCGATGATGACAAACATCGGACGAATGATCAGGAAAAACACGCCACGTACTGGGAAAAAATTACAATGCTAAAGTAAAGATTACCACTAATTAGCAAGGATCCTCACCACTACAAAAAAAAAAAAAAAAAAAAATCATATGGGGAAGCTACAGCAGATAATCATCTACTTAGCTTGAAAATATCAAATTGATTAAAGAAACTGAAACAAAGAAATAGATGCTTTGTGGAAAGCCAATATACTCCCTAGAGGAGTGACGGAGAAAAAAAAACCTTGTTATTCCACTAAAACAAAAAGAGAAAAATAAAAGAAATAATAGTACAATATAAAATTCAATACTTTATGCAAATAAGCATTAACTCAGATTTCTTATTGAAAATGAAAAAAAACATGTGCATTTTTACTTTATTCGAATTTTTATGTGGAAATGATTTGTTTAATAATTTTAAGTTGCGGATTACAACAAAACAAACAAGAATAGAGAGATTTTATATCATTTTTGCGGTTACAAATTCAATTCGAACAATTAATACGCAGAGTTTAATAACTATTTAACCAACAAAAAATCGATCTATCTCTCTATCCATCAAATGTCTAGAAAGTTCAGCTACTGTATGTATTCGGTTTTCACTCTGCGGTTCAATAAACCTAAAAAAAGACTATTACATAGAAATTCAATACACACATATAAAATTAACATTTTAACCTTTTATGCGTTTTGGAATTATTATTTTTTTTTTCTATTAAATATTAAATACTAAATGTTTTTTGTATTTTTTTCAAATTTATTTTCAGACTAAGAAACCACATCCATTTAATTTTATATATACACAAACCCAACTTCTACAACGAACGACGACGAATGCCTTAAGCATTTGGTAAAATTATTTTTAATATTATATTTTACTTTTGGCTTTTTCCCCGTAAACGAGATCATAGTAATTACTCTGCCGAATTAAGAAGACAGGTGAGTAAGTTCTTTTCAAAAATTTGTAGAGTATGTAAGGAATATAAATTTAAATTCTTATAAAATTGATTAATTTCTCAAATAACAAATTGATGTATCAATTATAGAATTTGTGATCTTTTTTATGACAGAAGGTTTATTTCTAATGTGCTCTTAAATTACAAGTGCCTCGGTAAATACAATACCAAAAGAATATCGTTTCTCTTTAAAAAATATTACACTTTGAAGAATAACTATTCGTACAGGCTAAGCCTAAAATCAATTTCATATTGTTTCCTGGTTTTTAAGTTAAACTAGCAAATATATTTAATAAAGATTTGTTTAAGGGTATACTTGATTTCCATTATGTATTCAAAGTTTAATTATGTTTTTGTTTTATTTTAATTAAAAATATGTACATATGTATATAAAATTAAGCCATTAATTCAGAAGAAAAAGTAGTTGTACATTTACTAATTTTATTAGCATTTTTTTTATAATCTACTAGAGTAACCCTAAAAACGGTATTTCTCATAACATTTTATATGGAAAACCAAGCATCACAAAAGATTACAGATGATGTGGATAGATAACGAAGCCTTAACCGTTATCTATTTAGTATGAATGGGAGTTGTCACGCCTTTTAACTAACTAAACTTTATCAGTTACTGACTGATGTTGAAGTTGTTTAAATCAAATTTAGAGACTTTGGCCAGCTTAACGTTCCAATAAGAGAGACTGAATGTCATTAGTAAATCAAAAATTTAATGTTTTGCATATAAGTACCGTTCTAACAGCAGCAACAGCAATAACACATACCTATGATACCATGCAGGTGTATAGCAAATGAAAATCGAATGATCAGAGCACAGAGCTGAAAAGATTTCGCTCAAAATTTCAATTAGAAAGACCGAACGTCATTGTACACGTAAGAAATTACGATACATGGTTTGGTAACTTTTTTGGTTTGGTGGCAATAAAAAATCATAATATGGAAAATGGAGGGCATTTGGTTGATATTTGTATGGGAATATATAGGAAAATTTAAATGCCACATCTCCGGAACCACTGGGCCGATTTCGAGCAAACTTCGCGATCTAACGCAGTTAGGTTTTTTGTGATGTTTTATTGAGTCATTGGCCTATGTGAGTAAGCCACAAACCATAACGGTCAAATTTACATAAACTACATAGAGTCCTGGAAAATTTGATATTTCGCCACTCAGCAAAGCAATCGATAGATCTTTCAAACGAATAATAGTTTACATTTAAAACTCAAAGAAAATAATAAGGAACTACAAGTCGCATGATCGCGTCGGCTGTATGAACACTCGCCATGAGATGAATTTTTTGTTTGTTTGTTTATTATTCTTTTTTTTTTTTTGCTAATGGCATGTATACTTGTTTTGCTGGAACTGGAACTACAGCCTAGATACACAACTTTACGTCGCTGTATTCCATTAACGGTAGCGGTGCATACATATTACGTAATTTCGTCAATAATTACCAAACAGTTAATCGTTGTAGATGCCTTAAAACTTGATCGAACACTTGAGAATTGTGTTCGCATTAATAACGAAAATATTGCTTGTGAACATAACGCAAGAACCAAAAAATTTAACTAATATCAAGATGCAATAAAATTCACGTCGCCTATTTGTAATTGAGCCAAGCTTTATGGAATTAGTACGAATTTATGGAATTAGTACGTCTCCAACAAATTTAAAGGAGTTTGAAAATAACACAATTTTAGATGTTTGATATATTACATACCCCACGACTTTGTTATGAATATTTATTACAAACTAGCTTTATCCATCCGACTTTGCCCGGAAATCTATATATGTACGGTAGTGGACAGCTATTTATGGACAACAGTTGTTTGTATACTTTACCAGAGTATTTATTGATTTAAAGCCTTAATAAAAAGCAATGACTTCTTATTATGTACGAAAAATGTCACGCCCATCTATTCAATTCTGCCCACTTTTAAACTGATGTTTCGTATTGACTGCCAAATCATTTAGACAAATCCAGAGGATTCCACTCCAACAAAATCGCGGAAGGAAGTATCCAATTTGGTTCATTCGTTTTCAAGTTTTAGGCATCCGAATAAATCACAATCCATTTATATATATATAGATTAACAGTTTTTAAATTGTAAGCTTTAGTTAATGATTTAATATTAAATGTTGCTTATAGGCAGCATTGTACATTTTCGGTGATAGTTCCTATAGTTTTTGTTATTTTTGCTAACGGTTTTTTTTCTTATGAAATTAATATGTATGTGTGAACAATGCTCACTGAGCATTCATTTACGAAGTTACTTTTCTAAAAACTTTACAAGTGTTCATGTGCGGGCTAGTTAAAGTTGTGTTCAGACGTCCACAAAAAAGTACAAAAAGTTGTTCTACAAAAAATCGAATAAAAGCTAAACGCGAAGAATTTTCTTTATTATAAAAAGTGAATTTTATTATAAAAAGCAGGTTAGAAAATGAAATAAAGTTAGCAAAACTTAATAAAAGTTTTTACTTTATATCAAGCAACTCATGAGCACAATGTTGCTTATGGGCAACATTTGTCCATACTGCCTCAGTTCAACAGTTATTAGTAGTTGGTTGTTTCAACCATAGTCTGACATTACGCCAGTAAACCAACGCAAAGTGGTTCATTCATCAGCGATCCTTTCGAGCATGCAAACATTTTCATCATCACCGGCGTTTGCATACTTATCAGAACTTTCAAAATCCATGCGGTCATTGAATTGAATGGGGAACAAAAATAAGGTGTAGATTATGTATTCCAGAATCAAAGTGTAAGGTGCACTAATGTTGTAATCTGTAAAAAAAAAAACAGTTTTGTTTCATATCACTCATGAACTGTATAAAAAATTTATAAAAATAACAAAAAATAAAATTATTTGTTTGTGTTTTAAAATGTACCACCGTGGCTTAATGTTGCTTATAAGCAACATCTCATAACGGTAAAACCTGAAGTGATAGAGGCATGAAATCGATATCAATTCATATCCAAAGCTCAACAAAAACCTAATATATTCAAAATATTTTTAACCACGCCCACTTTAATGTTGACATCAACACGAAAAAAATATATATATGTATGTATAATAATGTAGAAAAATGCCCTAAAATGTTTATTTTATTGTTCATTTAAACAATTTCACAAATTAAAAGTATTTTTAACGTTCTTGTTTTTTTGTTTTGGCATCCAACAAAATGTTGATTTTGATTCTATTTACTTTCACATACGTTTTACAGCTTCTTACTTGACTAGAAAATCTTCATATTTTAAAGAAAAACACAAACAATTAACAACAAAAAAGGATAACAAAAAGCTAAAGAAGGAAGGAGAAACAAGTGAAATATAAGATAGAAGAGATGAGATTAAAACATTTGTCAACAAGAAAAACAAAAACCATAAACTCGTAAAATATCAACCATAAAATCTCAATTGGCGCGACAATGTGGCGCCAAGCAGCCATTTTGTTTTACCATGTAATTCAGTAAATAATCTTGTATCTACTACATACAAGTATGTATGTACGTCTATAAATACTTTTTTGTTATATTTTCAAAGGATATTTTGTATGTATTTAGTACTATATAAATACGTTTATATACATACATAAGAGTGTAAAGCTGTATATGTACATATTTATACGGTTGACATTTACAAAATGTAAAAGCACGATAAGAAATCAATAGTAAAAAAATTAACGCCATTTTGGAGACTTTAAACCAAGAAAAAATAAAAAATAGTGAAAACTTACAAACGAAATAAGTTATCATGGCAGATTCAGAGTTATATACATACATGCTACATAAATTATTATTTTTATTGATTTAAGTGTGGGACTATTATAAATAATATTAAAAATATAAAAAAAAAATAAATTGTTTGCCATCTTTGATTTCAAGCAATTATTTTATTATAAACCACAAATAATTGTACAGATAAATCTCTCTGTTATTAAGCAACTTATCTCCAGCGATAAATTTCAAATAATTTTTTTTATGATTAATTTTTTAAGGTAAAAGTTTTTTAAGTGAATAATGTGCGACGCTTCGTGCATGGTGAGATTGGAAAGAAATTCAATTAAAACGGCCAGAATTGATCAATAGAAAAAGTGTTGTGTTCCTTCAAGATCCGACAGCAACTGAGATCTTTACTGAGAAGCTTTGATGCATCAAGTATATAGTCCAGATTTTGCGCATTGAGATGACCATTTGTTTCGATCTCTGCAGAACTATCTTAAATTTAAACTCCGTAAGGGCCTGCATAACGCTAATGGATCAGTTTTTCGCTCAGAATTTCCTAAAAATGCTAAAAGTTATCGATCAAAACGCTCGTTTCAAAAATAAAGTGCTTCATTTTTGATCAAATTTGTCAACGAATATTTTCTAAAACCTACTAAAAAAATTAATTATACATTTTTTGATACTCTAAACTACGAAATAAATATATGTACATATGTACTTAAAACACTTAATGTTATTGGTTCACTAATATGTTTAATAGCTTTTCATAACACTTTGTGTAAGAAAATCTTTAAAAAATGTGCTTTAAAAATATTGACGAACTATATTTTTTCTTGATTCTTGACAAGCTGTAAAAATTCTTGCAAATCGAGCGAAATCAAGTCCATCTGTCAACCCTTGTGCTGAAACATGATTTGGTGTTGTTTTTGGTAAAAAAAAATCGGCCATATGCAATGCTGACCTGATGCATTAGCAAAATAATACTTTACTTAATAATACTTTACTTTACTGAGCATATGATATTCAGGTAGCAACTCCTAATGTCTTACGCTCAGATAATGATGCAAAGTTGTAAGTAAATCCTTTGCATTTCATCAAATTTGGCGTACCTTTTTTTGAATTGCCTCTTCCTTTAGGTGAATATGCTATTATTCAAAGAGACTTGATATCTAATACACTCTACCACTTCAAATATTCAACCGATATGACAACGTCATCAAATAATTGGTCGGTTCTCTTTAAAAGATCTTGCGTTTTGATTTTAATCGATATTCAATACAGTGATGTAATGAAGTTGTCCTTATTATGAACTCATTTTTAACACACAGTTCTTTCGTTTCTTATAATGAATTTCCGTAGAGTGAATTTTTCTTTATAATGAAATAATTATACAGACCCTCATGTTTCAATATAATGAATTATTTCCAACAATTTTCTGTTACAAATACATACTACCTACATTGGAATGCGTTTCTTTATAAATTGACATACTTCGAACCTCCATGGAGATGAAAAGTAGCTTGCCAACTAATATGGTATATTTAAATCTTTTATAATATTAGAATATATACGGTGACTCACAGTTTAAGTGAGCCAGGTTATATTTTTTATTAAAATTATTGATATCTAACAAAAAGCTAATCTGATTGCAAAAGTATTAAGTATTTTAATTAATTAACTATTTCAAAGCCTAAAAAAGATAACAATTATTTTATACAAATTATCTACTTAATTTGTATATTAACAAAAACTCAAAAAAAAAATAATAATCAGTTCAAGTGAGTAATAGTAAATATATTTTATAATTGATATTAATATGTGTATAATTGGGTCAGCTTTTGCTGAAGTAACAGCTTACAGATGTCTAGGCATCGATTCCAATAAATTGCACTTTGACTGCAGAGCATCCAGAAAGTATTGTAGTGACTTAATGGCATGTTTTCGGATATGTTGGTCAAGATGGGCCCATTAATGTCGAATAATATTTAAATCCAGAGACGGTACTAGAACTGGGAAAGGGAATGAAGCTGTTTAGGAACGTTGTTTGATAACCTCTCTTATGGTTTGGGTTATTGCCTTGTGGAAAGTGCCAGCTTAAAAAAATACGTATTTTGTTCACTGATTGCATCGAATTATCTTCGAGTAGGTTCAGATATGTGAAACATTCCAAATTTGTTTCGATAAAAACTTAAATGCCAACCCTAGCAGCCCATGTTCAACGCCGTTATGGCAAATATAATGGCTTAAAAAAACTTAGAAGGGAAGTAAGGGGTGTTTTTTATGGAGGTATAGAACTTTAAGTTGCAATAAAACAACGATGGATTATTCGATTGACATGAATTTTGTTTATCCGTGGCATTACATTTTAAATATGATTTCTGGCATATGCCCACGGCTGGCGCGGATGTAGTCCAATCTGGACGTCCAATTTTCGATGACTATTTCCAACATTTGTGGCCGTAATAACACGGCGAATGTTGTCTTCCAAATGGTCAAGCGTTTGTGGCTTTACGGCATAGACCAATGACTTTACATAGCCGCACAGAAAGTAATCTAGCGGTGTTATATCACAAGATCTTGGAGGACAATTCACAGGTCCAAAACATGAAATTAGGCGGTCATCAAACGTGTCTTTCAATAAATCTATTGTGGCACGAGCTGTGTGACATGTTGCGCCGTCTTGTTGAAACCACATCTCCTGGACATCATGGTTATTCAATTCAGGAATGAAAAAGCTAGTAATCATGGCTCTATACCGATCACCATTGACTGTAACGTTCTGGCCACCATCGTTTTTGAAAAAGTACGGACCAATGATTCCACCAGCCCATAAAGCGCATCAAACAGTCAGTTTTTCTGGATGTAACGGTCTTTCCACATACACTTGAGGATTACCTTCACTCCAAATGCGGCAGTTTTGTTTGTTGACGTAGCCATTCAACCAGAAGTGCGCTTCATCGCTTATGAAAATAGGGAACAACGGTAATCTCGTTTTGAGCCCATTCGACGAATCTACGCCGAGTCTATTCATGATAAATTGCCAAACCAAACTGAGAATAAATCTCTTGACAGCTGTTAAATCGGTCGCCATCTTGAAAAGTAATGCAACTTAAAGTTCTATACCTCTATAAAAACACGCTTTATTTCTGTTTTAATATTAACACTTTACTTACAAATACATTAATAAAAAGAAATTCAAATTTATTTTTTCTCGAAATAATATAATATGTTTAGAATATGACTTGTCAAAAAATGAGCAACTTTTGTATTTCTGTTGCAAAACTTGAAAAAAAAATTTTTTAGTCGATAGCGTAACTTTTATTTTTTATGATGGCAACAGATCTGCGGTGCATTGAGTCAATAAGTCCCTTAATTTGAGCTTAAGAAATGTTGCATATAATTTTAAAAGTGGTGAGTTTGTTCTTTTTTTTCTTACGATCTATGATTCTTCGAAGATTTTCAATAGGGCAAGGGTCAGACAATTGAACTGGCCAACCGAGATCTCTTCTATATACTAAATGTACCTGTGCAGTTTTGCGAGAAAAATACTTATTTTAGAACTCTTACTACTTTAACCTTTAACAATTATTTTTTACACAAATCAACGAAAAAACTTACAAATATGGTATTTATAATTAATATCCTGTATACAAAATTGTTGCTTTAATAGATTTACAATGCTGTACAGGCTTGCTGCGTACCTACAAGGGGCATCCTAAAAACCCTATTTAGGAATAGAGTTTTCCTTTTTAAGTCATTGATTATTATTTCTAGAGCCAATAGGAGTCGAAATATAAAAAATCAGAGGTTTTAAACCACCTATTCAGAAAAACGATTTGAATGAAACTATAAATTGTTACAATTTTCATAACTGACAAGATTTTGATATATTTTTCTATTAACTCGCTTATTTGCATATACATTAGTTTTTTGATTGTCAAAGTTTTAATATTATTGTCGCAATTACGTTTTATTTGTCTTTAAAAATTTACTCGATTTCAATTTACTCGTTTTCAGCTTACAGAACATAGCCGATAAATGACTTAATTTCAAATCATTGAATAATTCTATTTTATGTTAAGTTACAAATTACTTATTTTGATTAAAAATGAGGATTTTAGCTTTCATTATTAATCTGAATTAATTTTGATAACATATTCGTATTCGTCTTACGCAGCACCCTATTCAAAGATTTTTAGCTTTACTTTCGGTTATTGGTTTTTATAAGATTTTTTTCTAAAGACAAGGCTTCATTAATCAATGGATCATTATACTGAAAAAATAAAAATCGTTTTGTCATATTGTTAAAAAGTGTATTTTCATGTTTTCAAATTGAAAATTGACGAACTAATTAGATGACAATCGAGCCACAAGCCTCAAGGAGTTGTGTCATAGGAGGTGGATATTAAAAGATTAAACATGTTTAACTATAATGTCGTGCTGTTTAGCGATTTTCCGATTTTTACAAATAAACAACAACATCATGACGCATATTTACGAATAGACGCATTTCTTTCACTTTGTTGCTAAAGAAAAAATTAAATGTCGAATTGTTTGTAGTCTTTTCTTTTTTTATAAGATTTTTTTATTCTGGGGTTTTGCATATTAATGAAAAACAAAAAAAGAGAAAGACCAAGTGAAACATTTTCTACGGTTATGTAATACAATGGTTCCAAGTAGCTACTACTCGTTTCCATACACTTGGCAACACAATATAACACAGTTGGAGACTTTCACGTGATAACAACAACAATATTGATGATGATGGTGATGATATTTTCAAAGTTGATGTTTATGATGCCAGTGTTACTGCATTATAGTCATTCGCAACTCACTCATATTATTGAAGAAGTAGAAGTAGAAGAGAAAACACTCAACATGTAGTTGAATGAAAGAATTTCCCCTTTAACCTCCTTTACCACCCTTAACTACTCAAATATAATATTTATAAGTTTTCTTTATTTTACCCCTATTTTTGCAAATGCTTAACTCGATAAAGAATTCTATGTTTATTTCTACATTGCAAATAATATTGATCTCAAAGATAATGAGTGATGCTGCTACTCCATTCATATTCCCTGTATATTTATGTATGTAGACAACAGCAGCAACATTTTCTTTTACAGGATCTCTATGTTCCGTATTGTTTTCGTACTTCTCATATAATAAATGTGGAGCATGCGCTGTTTATGCCATACTAGACGACTGTTTAACGTCGTCATTTACTGAGGACTAGTAGGATGAATAAATTTTTCAGACAGAAACCCACGATGTGTCGCCAGCATAACACATCATTCTAGGCCTAACCACAGATCGGAAAAGACATCACACATCAGCCATCCAAAAATAGTCTAAAGACGCAGCAGTAACAAAATAAAGTCAAGTGTTCCTAATTCAACAAAACTTGAGAAATTTTTCTTAAACAATTAATCGAAGAAAATAGAAAAATTAAGAAAAACGAGAAAGTATAAAAATATTAACATTAACATAAATAAAGTGCCTTAAGTATACGAGATTTAAAACCTAAAAGACAAACTAAAGCTTTTTATTAAAAAAAAAAAAAAACAGAAAAAACAAATTACAAGTGCCTTTTTTATAAAAAATATAAACTGTTGAAATTGTTTTTAAACATTTTATTTTCAAACCATATTTTAAACTGTTCTAAAAATTTTAAGTTTTAAGTGCCTTAAGTGAAAAAAAATCGTCACACAAACATTACACACCGTTGCAGCCTAATATTGACATTTTCTAATAATAGTCAAATCAAATGTTTTAATTAAAATTTTATAGACAAAAAAAAACACAATTGTTATACCAAAGTTTTTAATAGTTATATTGCTTCGTTTTTTTTATACTGCTGTTACACTACTACTCAATAATAATTATTATTGTTATACTACTTTTATATATAAAAAAACATAATTATTATGAATTATGTGGAAACGTTTCCAACTGTGTTTCAACTGTTTTACAGTTTGAAAACGTTTCATTATGTCATCACCACAAACGTGCCTATACAAAAAATCTCCTTGCCGTAACATAGATTCAAAATGGATCCTACATAGTCAATGCATGTCCGGAAAAATTTTGAATCAGAGTTCAGCTCTGGAATCAGGTTATTTATTTGCTGACATATGGGTTTTAGAATAAAAATATAAATAAAAAATACACACACAGAGACGACCCTTGTTATTTTAAATAAATAACCACCTCAGCCAATTGAGATGCCTTCGCTTTCTGCCTTTTCTGCCAGAATGTGCCTTTTTGTTGTTTTTAACTCACAAACCTTAAAAGATACGTTCAAGAGCTTTAATCATTTAAAATGTAAGTAAAATATGTTACAAAATTTTTTTTTTTTAATTTTATATAAAAAAAGATAAATTTTCAACGTTCTGAAACTAAAATTTTCAAAATAATTTTGTTCTACAATTAAAATGTTCGAATAAGTTTCATTTGGATTGAGGTCAATCGATTGTAAGACCAATCCAAACAATTTATTTCTATATAGTTCACACCCAAACACTTCTGAATTAGACAGATAGGCCTCCCCTTAAATTTCTACATAATTTTTTCGAAAGATTCTTCTTGAGAGCAATCCTCAAATTTTAAGATATTTTGAATATTTGCTCAGGGGAAAATATGGCTTTAGTAAAATACATCCAATTTAATTTATGCCCTATTGCTGTTCTCTACCCAACTCAATTTGGTAGTCTAAAGCTAGATTCACCCATTCGGTTTAGATAGAAAATTTGTTCGGACATTTTATATCCAGTTACTGTAGAGATATTGCATATTGTTGGCTTAATATATAAATGGCGTATCTCGATTTTATCAATTTTAAGTTTTTAACTTTTCCTGGTGGTTTGCCTCCAAATACACCCCCCTTAGAAAATATCGCGACCTATCTTTGAAGCGAACTTATAGCTTATTGCAAAATGCGTTGTTTTTTATCTTGTATTGACGATTTTTAATGTTTTATTCAGTTCTTAAAGGTACTCCTGTAAAGTAAAAAAAAATCGAGGTCCGCTTCTTCTATATTAAGCCATCGATATACAAAAAATTATTCTTTGCTAATGATTTTGCTTCATTCCATGATTCGTCGCTTATACTTAGCTTGTTTTCTACGGTTATATTCCAAATGTTTTTTGGTGGAATATATTACAATGGTTAAACAAATTTTGGCTGGTTTTCATTATTTCTTAATAGTATTTATTTATTTTTAAGAATGATCTTTTTTTGCGTAAACTTTTTACTAACACGTTTTGCAAATACGTGGTTTTCTTGTTGTCCTAGTTTCAATTTCTGTTGTATTAGTATCCTGATACATAATACCTATCTATCATGTCTTTTTAAAAGTCGGCAGTTTTGTGGTTTCGCAAGGTATAGTTAAAACTTTCCTGTGATATAAGAAAAAAGGTATTTTTATATGTTCAACAAGTTTTTTAAAAAGGAATAAAAATTCTTTATAAAAAACACTCGTAGACTTTAAATATTACTTTTTTTATGTTTTTTATTTTTTTTTTTACTTAATTTTGAAAAACCTAGGAAAATCATTTCGATAGAGTCTAATTTGTCGAGAAAAAAGGGGCTATAAGTTTAATCCGCTACTAATTAATGTTTGTCACTTTACAGTGTACACATACACATGTCCTTACATTTGACCACTTTGATAAAAATGTTTTCGTATTTTTTATTTAATTAAATTTACATCTTGGCAATATAAAATTTATTACATACTAGTTTTACCCATCCGGCGTTGCCCGGAAATCTATATAAATATATATTATAAGTGGCAGATAAATTCGCTTTTTTCCCGATCATATCGGTTTATTTTTTTAAACCTGTCTTTATAAAGAAAATCTCAAGACGACTATTGACGCCTCCCGTTATTAATATTAATGTGCAACTGGATATAGTATGTGGAAAGTTTAAAGAATCCATCTGTTATAGAACCCAAGATCCCCATGTGTTTCGTACGAATGACCTAAATTGGTCCGCTTTCCCCCGATTTTAACCTCTCTCCTATAACACATTTGCTATCTAGTTCTATAAGTTATGATATTGTAGTCCGAGTTTTTTGTACAATTTTTATCACCCTATTAACTATTACTAACTTTATTTTAACTGATTTACTCTATACACAAACACTTGTTCTATGCTGCTCTCCCATCTTTCACATCATAATGAGCTTTATGTATGCCGTCTATACGTATTTCTAAATTAAAATTCGTTTTTATGAAGTATTGATGATGATGTCATTGTCGCTGTGTTTTCTAAGAAGAGAGAAGAAAAAACAAATAAAGAAGAAGAAACTCAACTAGAAGTGGTGGGAGGAGAGGAGAGTATTGAATAACCAAATAATTTTATTTGTTGTTGTTTATAAAATTATAACATAATATACATATTTACTTGTATTTATTTGCAAGGGTATGTATATGTATGCGTATTTGTTTGTACTACCGACGTTAGATTTCTTCTTTGTTTTTGTATATGTTTTTTATGTTTGTTTTGTTATTCAAAGAGCTGACTGGTTAGTTGGTGTCACTTTGGAAATCAAAAACCTTTTAATGGTCACCTCATGGGTTATTATTATTATTATTTTATTTTTTGTAAATAAGTTTTTATATATTTTTTTGATAATCAATATCACCACCACTTGTTGTTATCTCTTATTCTATATTCCTGTAAAAATAATTTATCTTAAACGAACAAAGATGGCAAGAAAAGACATAAAGTCATGATTACGCTAACGATGTTAATGACGCCGTAATTTTTTGCTTATTATTCGTATAACTTTTTCATTTAATTAAAACTTTTATGAAATTTAACAAATATATACAAAGGTATGAACAATAATTTGTATAATATGTACCTAGCTATCTATTATGTACTCATGTGCACATGTGTATGTCGTTAACCTTTGGGACTAAGAAATTATATTATTAAACGGTGTTAAATTCCATGCCCAAATGGAAGTTAATAATGGACATTTGTTGTATAAAAGCCGCACAAAGGTTTTTTTAAAGGGAACATTTCAAATAACATACTACATCTGTAGCTTGGTACTAAAAAGGAGTTAACTTGATATTTGAAAAGTGATTAGATATTATAGTACATTTCTAATAATTCTATGCTTTACATTTTTTCCTTCTAATTTTAAGTTAGTTTTAAGATTATTATATATTGTTATGTCCTTGAATTTGAATAATTTTATGATTTACTCACACTCTAATTTATAAGATATTAATCTTGTTGTGTTAGGTCTCAAATAAATAAATAGAATAATATAATGGCCAATGTCAATATTTTGCTGTTTTGAGTTAATCGTTGCATTAGGTTCCTTTTCTTACAGCCAATGTCTAATTCAACCCAGAACAGCTAATAAAGTTAAATATTTACATTTGGTAACATTGTTAACACTTATGGGGTTTTATTTTCGGAAAAAAATTTTGCACTTTGTTACCCTTACTTTTTTGTGTTAATTAAAAAAAAATTAATACAAAAAGGGTGCTGTGTATACCTCTAAAAATGTTGCCTTTAAAAATCTTTAATATTTCTTAATTTTGAACGCTGTTTTCTGGTAAAGAATAAACAAAGTGTAACATTTTATGTCAGAAAAGTAAACGCCATTACACAAATGTATAAACAGCGTTCGCTGTTACTTGTAGACCTACATATAATGCAGTTTTTTCAATTGTCATATCTAAGAATTATAACAGTGGATTGCCTGTTTTTAAAGTTAATTAATTTATTACATCAGCTATGACTTTACGTACTGACACAGGTCCGAAAGGTCTGTCCTGACTTTAAAGACATCGCTTAAGTAAAGACTATAATTGATTTTCGCAATTCTCCGTAATGAATGTCACTTAAAAATACACGTTGTTGTGCAAATTTACGAATTTTTAGCATCATCATCTTAAAACCGTTTTATAGTTTGGAAGTACTATTCTATTATGTAAGTCACTTTTTTCGTAAAACAAACCATTTATAATAAATTTCATTAAACGTATGTACATATGCATGTATATTATAAAAAATTTGTAAATTTTGTCATAAAACGAAATCAAACTAAAAATGATTTGTAAAATCTGGCAACATTTACTGGAAACTGTTAAAATGTCAAATTTTAAAATAAAAAGCGATATACTTTGGCATCTCTTAACAGCTTTATCGACTAATTTCTTTAAGGGAGTAATCGTGTGTTATTTTGTTCTCATAAGCACTAGAGCGCATGCCCGCTCTAATTCTATTTGAAATTTTTGATTGTTTCAATCAATTTCTTTTGTTTTACCCGTTTAAGCATAAAAATCTAGTTCTACAGCATCCCCTAAATATATAAAAAACTGAGATTCTTATAAATCTCCTTAACACGTACACATGCTCGTATATAAAAAAAAATTAAATGAAAAACCGCTTTGTACACTAAGCTTTATCGTAATGGATTTCAGTCTTGTTTGGGTGCGTTACATGAATACACGAATTTCCAAATGAAATAACAAATAAAAGAAAATATTCAAAAAACAAGCAGCAAATTAACTTTTTTTGTGGATGGGTGTGTGCGTGTGTGTATTTAAAAAGAAAAATTGAAAATCAAAGTAAAAATTATGGTGGATGTCATAAAAAGAAAAAGTAATTATTTATTTATTTTCTCAATGTACAACAAAAACTACAATGCCACAAATAGAAGCATTTATGATATGCCAAGTTTAAATTATTATCGAATAGAAAAAGCAGAAGAAAGTTTTTAAATGATTTGCATTTTGTTAAGGAAACTGAAAAACGTTAGTATCGATTTTACTACAAGCAACCCCCTCTGCTGCAATCAATATTAAAAATTATAAATACTACATACATATAATACATACATCATATAGGTATAAAATGCTTAAAAAATGATTTTATAAATTATAAAGCTAACGAAACAAAAAAAATTTCTCTTACTGTATGTAACTGAAAATGTAGATATTATTTAATTTTAATAATTTTATGTAGTTATCATTTTTTATTTTTATTTTTTTTTTGCATTTTAACTATAATCCCAAAATATTTAAGGGTGTTGAACTATTATACCCTACTATTATATAGTACAATTATTTTTTCTCCATCTTCTCGTTTTTCCTCCCATCTCGTAAATAAATAACATTCTGTTTTTCATTGTGAAGATGAAACTTGTTTGTCCATTGTTTCTTCATTAATTAGGAAATTAAATAAAAGTATTAAAGAATACATCAAGAACAGCATAAAGCTCTGCTCTTTAAAACATCCATCCAAATAAAAGTTTATGTATGTTTATGTACCATATGAAATACAGTAGCAGTGCCAGAGGCTGCAGTAGTGTCAGTACTCAGTTGCCATACACTTGCGTGTGTTGGTTTTTTTCTTTTCTTGTCAAATTAAGGGTGGATTCCTCCTAAACCGCTTTTGATACTCTATATAATATTTACTGCGTGATTATACTTGGAAAAAAAATCGTTTCAAAATCGATGTTTATTTTAGTGCTTATAGGAAAAATAACACAGAAAAAATACAAAAAAGGCTATAAAAACAAGAAAAAATATAAATCTGTGTCATATTTACGGTTGCTACTATTTTTTTCTGCAGATATACACTGAAGGAAAATAATTTAGGTGAATGAAATATACGGCGACCCTTTCGCAAACTGTTTTGAATGTGAAATCAAATAACATGGAATCAATTTTTACAAATTGAAGTGGTTCCAAAAGATTATAAAATATGTGAAATGTAGGTTTAGTTTTGTAAAAGATCTAAGTCATTATGTCAAGCGTAATGTTAAGTTTGGTCCATACATTTTGAATAGGCATCAACATTTTTGACAGATATCGATAGATATCTTTTGAAGTACTGATTTATTTTGATCTATAGGCGTCATTAGGGGAATTCAGTTGATTGTGATAGCCAGTGATAACAAGTTCTTTTTATTGGCTATCGATAATTATGTCACTTAAAATTAAGAAAACCAAAGAAAGAGTTGACAGGAATATGCGTAGTGTGCGCTTTCAGCTAAACAGTTAGTTTCTGTGCCAACAACTAGGTTTTTTTAAGATCTCTTAGTCATTGATAATTGTTTGAGGGTTTGGATCTTGTTGATCTTTTATAAATGCAAGTCAGAACCACGACGCCATGCCGTTTGCCATTTAAGACATTTTTTCTTGACTGCAAATCTTTAATTATTAAATTTTGGTTCTATACATGGACATTATTATTACTTATGTTTTTAATCTGCCTTGATATCAGAACAATACAATTTTGCTTCCAATTGAATAGAAACATTGATTTTGTATTACAATTTCTTCATGTGTAGCCTTAATTATTTAAAAATAAAATATATTTCATCTTGACTTTTTCTTTCTTCTTTATTGTTTTTCCAGTGCCTTTTATTATCATAAAGGGAATAAATAAAAAAAGAAAAATAAAATCGTCTGCCTTCGAATTATTTAATATACCACACCAACAACAACAACCATTATTATCGTTAACAAGAATAACATCACCACTATTATCACAGTACAACAACAAAAACAACGAACTGTTTCAAGAAGTATTTCGCAAAAACGAAAAACTACAAAATAAATTTCATAGAAAAGAAAAAAGAAAATCATTCGGAGACAAGAAGAAAATTAAACAAAAATGTCAACATTATCGTTACGTATACAATTGGAGGGTGGACGTGTTACTAAAACCATACAATTTCATCCCAATACAACAGTATTTGATGCCTGCAAAATAATCCGAGATAAATTTGCTGAAGCTGTTCAGGGCCAACGTAAGTAAATATATATGTATGTAGTGCATGCACAATCTATTTTAAAGAAAATATAATTAAATAAATAATCAATATTTATATTTACATACATATTTATTCTTATAATAATTGTTAGTAATTTTTATAAATTTTATTTAATTTTGCTTACCATATTGCAGCTAGCGAATATGGCCTATTTATGCCAGATGAACAGACTCAACAAGGTGTTTGGATGGAAAATGGCCGCACCTTGAGTTATTATATTTTGCACAATCAGGATATTTTGGAATATCGTCGTAAATTACGTACCCTACGAGTTCGTATGTTGGATGGTGCTGTTAAAACTATTTTAGTGGATGATTCGCAACCTGTCTCCCAGTTGATGGTTGTGATTTGTACGAAAATTGGTATTACCAATCACGAAGAATACGGTTTGGTGCGAGAGGACACCGAATCACAAAATGAAAATTTACCAGATAATAAATTTGGAACCTTGACTTTAAGACGTAAAATTATGGAGAAAGATCGTGATACCAAAATGGAAAGTTTACGTAAAAAGTTAAAAACCGATGATGAAAGTAAGTAAAAATAGAATTGAAAAAAATAGGTCTTCTATATAGCTGTCATTTTATCGTTGCCACTTTTCATTTCATTTAAGTAAATTGGGTTGATGTGGGTAAAACATTACGTGAACAAGGTATTGATGAATCTGAAACTGTACTGCTGCGTCGCAGATTTTTCTTTTCCGATCAAAATATCGATTCACGTGATCCCGTACAATTGAATTTATTGTATGTTCAGGCACGTGATGCAATTTTGGATGGCACACATCCGGTTACTCAAGAAAAAGGTATATTTCATCATGATAATAATTGTTTCATAATGATGTTTTAATAATAAAATAATTTCATTTAAGCTTGTGAATTTGCTGGTATACAGGTCCACATACAATTCGGACCTCACAACGAAACCAAGCATAAACCAGGATTCTTAGAGTAAGTGAATAATAATATATTTAACATTAAAATTTTTTTTTTTAATATTTTTTAACTTTTTTACAGTTTAAAAGACTTTTTACCACAATCGTATGTACGTGTTAAAAATATCGAAAAGAAAATCTTTGCCGAACACAAGAAACATGCTGATCTCTCTGAAATTGATGCTAAAGTCTTGTATACCAAGACCGCCAGGGAACTGCCCACATATGGTGTCACCTTCTTTTTGGTCAAGGAGAAGATGAATGGCAAAAACAAGTTGGTGCCTCGCCTGCTAGGCGTAACTAAAGATTCCGTTTTACGTTTGGATGAACGTACCAAGGAAATCTTAGTTTCATGGCCTTTGACCACTGTCAGACGTTGGGGTGCTTCACCAAATACTTTTACTCTTGATTTCGGTGATTATGCCAATCAGTATTATTCGGTGCAGACCACCGAAGCTGAACAAATTGTTCAACTGATTGCCGGCTATATTGATATTATATTAAAAAAGAAACAGACCAAAGATCATTTTGGCATCGAAGGCGATGAGGGATCAACAATGGTTGAAGAATCTGTGGCACCTTCCAAGTAAGTAGTGTCTCTGAAATTAGAAAATATTATATAGTATTATCATTTTTTATTTTAGAGCAACGTTTTTGCAACATGAAACGAATAAAATCGGAAAGATTAACACAGAATCATTGGCTCATCCTGGCATGATGCGAGCTGATGATGGTGAGTAACAAACTTAACAGAATCTAATTAAATATTTTTATGTATTCGCTAGGATAGTGTATTAATTTTATCAAGCTTAGAAAATATAATAAATTTTGTATACATATGTATTTTCTTTTTTTGGTTCTTTTTGTTGTGCTTCTTTTGTAGCTTTTTTGATTGTAATTGTTTTAATTATTTTTTATTTTAAATATTTTATTTTGTTTATTATGTATATTCTATAGGAGAAAAATCGTATACTCAAGGCGAATTACAAACAGTACAATATGGCGCTTTTGTTGGGCAAGTTAACCATGCCCATCAACCGCCCACGGTAAGTTGCACTCTTCTTTTTCTTGTACATTTCACTGCATACACATTATTATTACTTTTCTGCTTAAGTTGCTCATTTCTCTTATACTTTCATTTTTTATAACTTTTTTCTTAAAAACATACATGATTTATTCAAAAGGATATAACAAAAATAAAAATCTTGTTTAATTTTCTTTAATTAAATGCTGCCATTTTTTTCACATAATATAAACAGGCAAAAGTTCAAAGTTTCACAAAGTAGGTTTTGATTAAAAAAAAAAAAACAACAATAACTAAAAGGCAGGATTTTATAAACAAAACAAAGTACATAAATATTTAATCCTTGAATTATTTATAAAATCCATGCTTAACTGCAGGTTTTTTAATGAAATGTAAAAAGTCTTTTCACTAATTGAACATTAATTTGGTATTTTAGTCTAAGGAAGTACGTATTAGTTCTGTGAATCTGACTGAACCTCAAAGAGCTTTACTGGGTTACATTTCAGCCGGTCAAGAAATATTAGTCCGTGCAGATGAGGAGCTAAGAACGAAGGTAATTCAAAAGCTTTCCATTTGGCTTATGGCGTTTTCTTTTCCGAAAAAAAAAAATGTTGCACTTTGTTGCCCTGTTTTCTTTTAACAAAATTTAATAAAGAGAAAGGGTTCTGTGTTTGTCTTAAAAACGTTGCGTTTAAAAATTTTGATATTTCCTAATTTTAACCTATTTTTCATGGCAAAGAACAAAAAGAAATGGAACATATTTTTCAGAAAAGAAAACGACATTAAATACTCAAGTATAAACAAATTTTATTATTTCATCTTATCTAACAGGCTCCAATACAAGATTTGGGTAATGATTTACGTTCCATAGAATGGCGTGAAAATACTCTGGATACTTCGAAGCAAGCTGTTACTAGTCATGTGGCCACAATGAGTGCTGCTACCGCTCAAATTATTACCGCCACTCAACCCGATGAGGTTGATACTGAACTTATATCGGCCTCAGTATCGCAAATCGCCCAAACCATACCAGAAGTTACCAAAGAAGTACGTTTAATAGCCGCTTTAATGGAAGATGACACACATGGTGATAAACTGTTGGAAGCTACTCGTAATTTGTGTAGTGCCTTTAGTGATTTACTAAAGGCCGCAGAGCCAGAAAGTAAAGAACCTCCTCAAAATCTCATTAATGCTGCTAGTCGTGTAGGCGAAGCCACAACTTATGTACTAAGCACCATTGCCGAAGAAGAAGTACCCGAAAATCGTGATTTGCAAGACATGCTTCTCGGTTTGGCTAAGGCTGTTGCGAATACTACTGCCGCTTTAGTTTTGCGTGCTAAATCTATTGCCGCAAGTTGTGAAGATGACGAATCGCGTAATCGTGTCATTGGTGCAGCTAGCCAATGTGCCTTGGCCACCAGCCAGTTAGTGGCCTGTGCGAAAGTTGTAGCTCCTACTTTACACAATGCTGCATGTCGTGAGCAATTGGAAGGGGCAGCTAAAAATGTTGCCAGAGCTGTTAACAGTTTGTGTGAAGTGTGCAATGATGCCACAAATGATCCCAAGTTGAAAAATGATTTGATGGCTGCAGCTCGTGATGTGTCCAAAAGTTTAAGTGATATGCTAGAACATGTTAAGTTAAGTTCTCGTGAATATGCCAATCGTACCAGTCAAGAAATGAGCCCTGTTGAAAATGTCATAATTGGAACCAATAATTTGGTAAACGCTAACAATCCGCAGGAAATGGTGAAACATGCCAAGACCCTTGGACAAGCCACCGCTCAACTCATCCAAAGCATCAAAGGAGAAGCTGATCAACAACAAGATGCTGATATGCAAAGACGTTTATTGTCGGCGGCTAAAGAATTGGCAGATGCCACTGCCAAACTAGTAGAAGCTGCTCGGTTATGTTCCAGTAATCCCCATGATACTGAAAATCAAAACGCTTTACGAATAGCAGCTGAGGAATTGCGTATAATTGCTACCAGCACTGCCAATACTCCAGATTATAAGCGCAATTTAATAAGACGTTTAGAATATTGTTCGAAACAAGCTGCCTCAGCGGCTACTCAATGCATTAGCGCAGCACAGAATGCTGTACAACATAGTGATGATCATCAAACCAAGGAATCACTTTTACAAGATTGCAAACTTGCTGCAGATACCATACCACGTTTGGTGACAGCTGTGAAAACCACCCGTAGTCATCCCGATGACTATAACGCCCAATTTAATTTAATTGAGGCTGCCGAGCAGTTCGTTGAGCCCGCTTATCAGGTTACTCGTTCAGCACGTGCTTTACAGCCTACCGTAACGGATGTACCAGCTGCATCACAACTATCAAAGAGTGCATTATATTTAGAACAAACAGCGTATGAACTAAGCACCGCCGCTCAAAAAGCTAGAGAAGCCTGTGGTGGGCAAGAATTGGAATCAGCTTTAGAAGCGGTGCGTAATTTACACAATGTTTTGGACGATACACGCAATGCTGCCCAGTCAGGATCATTAAGACCTTTACCTGGCGAAACAGTAGAAAATACTGCTGAACAGTTACGCAAATCTGCCAAGAATGTTGGTATTGCTTTAAGCCGAATGATATCATCGGTTTTGCAAGGTCAACGATCGTACGCTGGTATTGCTGGTAGAGACACTGCTTTGGCTTTGGGTGATTTTACTAAAAGTGTCCATGGTGTCGCTGCTACCACTAACAATGCTCAGGTTATTGATTGTGCTGATGATGTGGTTTTGAGTTCAGCTCGTCTTATTGAGGAGGCTCAAAAAACTTTACAAAATGTAGGAGATCCTACTGCTTTGACTCAAGCCGGTCGTGATGTTACTGAAGCTCTATCGAGAACAGTGGATTGTATACCTGGACAAAGAGAAGTTGATCAAGCTCTGCGCAATGTCAGTGAATTAAGCGAAATTCTATCAATGAGCGAATTTCCACCTTCTAACCGTAGTTACAACACTTTACAAGGAGAACTTAAACAAGTGTCCGAAAACCTTAGTGCCGCCGGCGGACAAATCGTACAATCGTATGCCAGCCCTGCCAAATTGGCCGAATCGAGTAGCAACTTTGCCACAAATTATCGTGATTTGCTATCCGTTTCAATGGAAATGGCCGGCCAAAATCCCGACGAAGTTGTGCGCTCTGAAATGATTGATTGCTTACGCAATGTTTCAACTCAATCGTGTTCTCTACTGTCCACTGCCAAGTCTATAGCTGCTGATCCTGGTCAACCAAACTCTAAGAATCTTTTGCATGCAGCTGCTCGCAGTGTCACTGAAAGCATTAATAAATTGGTAGACGCCAGTATACAATCTGCTCCTGGTCAAAAGGAATGTGACAATGCCACCCGCAATATTGAAGCTTTAAGAGTGCTTCTAGATTATCCCCACGAACCAGTTAATGATCAAGGTTATTTTGATTGTGTGGAATCGGCAACAGCAAAATCACGGAACTTGGGATATGCATTTTCGGAAATGATCAACAATGCCAAGCAATCTAATCATGCCGAATTTGCCAAATCAGTTAACAGTGTTTCTGAATCCATACACGGTCTAATTGAATCATCGGCTCAGGCTGCCTACTTGATCGGTGTATCACACCCTAGCAGCATAGCTGGTCGTCCAGGAATAATTGATCAAGCTCAATTAACATGGGCCTACCAAGGTATACGTCAGCATTGCGATATTGTCAGTAGCCCCCAATCAACGAAACAACAGAAGATCTCGGCTTTAACTGTTATAGCTAAACACACTAGTTACTTGTGCTCTATTTGTCGACAAGCTAGCATGAATACTAATAACCCTGTAGCCAAGAATGAGTTCATTGTTTTGGCCAAACAAGTTGCAACGGCAACATCTAATCTTGTGCAGGAGATTAAGGCTATCGAAGATGACCCAGCCCAGCCAACTAGAGCACGTTTAGTAGAACCTTTGCTTGAGGCCGTAAAGGCAGTTCGTCAATATGCTTCCAGTCCTGAATTTATATCAATACCAGCAAAGATATCGACTGAAGGCAAAAAAGCCCAAGAACCTGTTTTGAATGCTGGTAGAGGAGTAATTGATGGTGTAATTGAAATGGTCAAAGCAGCCAAATCTTTGGCGTTATCCCCAGATGATCCACCGGTATGGCAAAAACTTTCAAATGCATCCACCCCCGTGTCGGAATCCGTTAAGCGTTTAGTCGATAACATACGTGAAAAGGCTCCTGGCCAAGCACAATGCGATCAAGTTTTACAAACATTAGGCACTTGTATGCGTGAATTGGACAGCTGTGCCATGGCCGTAAATGCACAAGGTCTTTCTCAGCGCCGTGATAATAACCTACATGGTTTCTCAGGGCAAACTCTTAACTCTGCTGCTGAATTATTAGAGAAATTGGAACCCATACGTATTGCGGGCAAAAATAATGCTGAACAATTGGGCCATGCTGTGGGTGAAATTTCTCGCTATGTAGTTCCGATGGTTAATGGTGGCATTGGAGCGTGTACTCACATTGTTCACACTAATCAACAGATGAGCCTTATCAATCAAACAAAATCGGTTGTTGAAAGCGCCCAGAATTTGGTGCAGGCAGCTAAAGATTCAGCTGGAAACCCTAGAGCGACTCATGCTCATCCCAGACTTGATGAATCTATTGAAAATACCCGTGAAGCTATACAAGAGCTTACTCAAACAGTTCAAAAAATTAATGCTGAAACCGGCATTGTTACAGGTCTAATGGAACAGGTTAATCGTGCCATTACTCGTTTAACAGACAAACGTCAGTCCCTACTGAATGCTTCCTATTCCGATTCATTTGTAGACTACCAAACACGTATGGTTCAAGCCGGCAAGGAAATTGCCAGATTGGCAAATGAAACAAATGCAAAATCTTCAGTTGAACCTCAACTTATGCCGCAATTGGCAGTGGAAATGGCTAAGCATTACACCCAACTAACACAAGATTCCGTAGGAGCCTCCACTACCACCACATCACCTGATGTCGCAATGCGTATTCGAAATACTGTTATTGATTTGGGACGTTCTGTTAGCTCTATGATACAAACCAGTGCTGGAGGGGCACGAGCCGGAGATACGGTTCACCAAAATGAAATCTCCCGCAATGCTCGTGAAGTATCCGAAAAAGTGGCACAAGTTTTGGCAGCCTTACAAGCTGGCTCACGAGGTACTCAGGCTTGCATTAATGCCGCCCATACCATATCTGGCATTATAGGTGACTTGGATACAACAATAATGTTTGCTACTGCCGGAACATTACATTCGGATAGCAATAGCAGCTTTGCCGATCACCGTGAACACATTTTACAAACAGCTAAAGCTTTGGTGGAAGATACCAAAGTATTGGTAACTGGAGCAGCTGGTACCCAAGATCAGTTAGCTAATGCTGCACAAAATGCTGTCACAACCATAGGTAAGTCAGCCACTAGGTTTACAGAAAAAAGCAAAAAAAACAAGCTAAAAAATGTCTTTATAAAAAATCAAGTACAACTGGCTGAAGCTGTTAAACATGGTGCCTGTTCTCTGGGCTCTTCCCAACCTGACTCACAAGTCATGGTCATTAATGCCGTCAAAGATGTAGCCTCCGCTTTAGGCGATTTGATTAACGCCACCAAACTGGCATCAGGCAAACCAATTAACGATCCCTCTATGCAAGATTTGAAAGAGAGTGCAAGAGTAAGTAAATGAATTCGCTATTTTTATTTGGTTTCTTTTTAAACTAAAGGGTTCGAATAAAAGGAATCCTTTAATTAAAAAAGCTTAACAAACTACTTAAGTGTAACGCTTTAAATGTCGTGATTTTGATTTTCACCATTTACTATAAATACCATATGCAATATAAAAATTAAATAAAAATACATATTTTACCAGTTTTATTTTTTTTTAATTAATATTTTCTATTTCAATGCATATTTTTTGTTTATCCTAAATAAGAATTAAACTGGTACTTTGCACTTTTGCTCCTACTATTGGTATTAAAGAGGATTTTTACTTTTTTAATGTACATGTCAACGAGTATGGCTTTATCACAAATTATCAAAAAAAAAACACTAATTTTATTTAAAGAAAAAAATACACTACACCGCACGCATATACATATATTAAAATTAATTTAAAAAAGTGAAAGAAAATTGTTTAATCAGTATTTGTATGTATTAATTTTTTTACTCAATTATTTTTTTTAAGTATAAACAGTGATAGAATAAATTATTGATACAATAAGCGTTTGAAACTTCACGATCGATATAATGGCCTTAAAATGACGGTATAAAATAATAATATTTTTAAATTTCTAACAAATTTCATTTTTTTTAATAAAAAAGTACCCAATTTCACGGAGTAAAATGATTTATAGACTTCATTAGCAATTAAATTTTATTGTAATTATTAAATTGTTAAACATTTTCGTAAAACGATTGCCTCCAGTTGTTTTGGTGTCCTTTGTATTAAGTTCATTATTGTTTATTACTGCTCGTTCTTTTACTTATCTGTCCAACTCTTTTCGTAAATGCTGAATATGATCACTCCTTCACCAAAATATTTTACATATTGCACCATGTTTTCCTTTTTCTAGCTACGTACTGGACTTTCCTGATTTGTTTTCTTGGCAAAGACAACTTGAAAATACTAATTGATTTCAAGCTGCGTGCAGCCTTCGTCACATCCAGCAATTTTATTGAATTTTTACAAATAGGGTTAGGAAAATATATTTTGGTTCACTGATGTAACAATAACAGTCTGACAACACTACACCTGTACTCTTTGTATTTTGTAATCCATTTAGACTTTCCTTTTTTGAGATTCCCTTGAAACGCAAAACATTACTCCGAATCAATCAAGATTTGTCTTAACTGTGCAAAGATTTTATTATTATATGCTGATATTTCTTAGTTGCAACTTGAAATGTGAATATTGTTTTATTTAAGAAGCAGAAATAATAGTAATTTCTTAAAAAAAAAACTTACCACTACAAGATAAAACGGTAACATTGTAAGAATGGAACGAAGTATATCAATAATTGTGATCTGCGAAGTTGGGTATTTTTTATTTGCTTATTATCATTAATAAAACAAAGTGAATTATGTGCGAATTGTAGCAATCTATCTCGAAAATAAAGTTTTAAGTTAATCATGAAGTTGAAAATACAGTGTCAATAATTAAGGTCATCACTGTATACATATAATGTATGTACAACACCTAGTAGATGTGTAATTCAAATAGCTTAAAGGACTTTTGCTGAAGATAATTGTAGAAACAAAAAGAAAAAAATGTTTGAATATTTAATAATACAATTTTAAAGAATTTTAACAGCTTTGTGTTACTACTAAAGCATTTTTTATGAAGGTTCCTGGGCTGTCTTTCTGTTTTTCTCTATATTCACAATCTTTGCTGGTGCGCTGCTGCTTATGTTTTTTACTCCTGCTATATAACTACTGTATCTATTACTGCTCTATTGCTGTGCTATATAGTTAGTTCTTTCTTCCCTTTTTTCATAAATAAAAATTCGGTATATTTTTCAAAATTTTAATAATTTTTCCTTTGTAAGCACTTTACATTTAAAGATGAATTCAATTAAAAAAGAATAATGTTTTTGATTTTAAAATTCTATTTTTATTTTATTATTCTTATTTCAATTTGTTTGTTATACAGACGCTTAAAGAATTGTGCAAATCTGCCGCTATCGAAACTAACCACATAAGCCAGCAATCATCATCAAACTATGGATATTGAGCGTGTATTTTTGTCTTTGTCTTTTTCCTACATAAAAACATACATACATGCCACATCTAAGACATCATCTCTCTTCATTACAGAATGAAACGAATAGAAAAAAAATGTTTTTGAAATCTAGATGTTTGAAATTAAAAATTGAAATTATTTCGTACAATTTGCCATAACTAAATCATAAAGTCATATATTAATGTTTGTGCTTAAGACGTTTTTGTACACGATTTTTTTTAATATTTGTAATAACATTTACGAATGCTGCGTGAAAGGAAGAAATAATTTTTAACGAATGCGAAAACTTCGACGAAGAAAATCTGATCAGGCAACAAAATCTAGTCGCTTAAAAAAATAAACAAATTGTTGCAGCATCTGTAAATGTTAAATCACTTTAAATAAAATCATTTAAAAAATTAAAAAAAATTATTTTGAACAAAATTTGCCTTTTTTCTTATACATGACTACATATGCAGCCTTACATTACTCGATAGAGGAATTTGTTCGTCGTTACACTAAAGTAGTTAGATAATGTTTTTTTTTCTTTTATTGGTTTTCTGTTTTAAAGTCCAAAAACAAAACACAAAACATTTAAAGTAAAAAATGAAATATTTTTATGAAATAAACGCTTAAATTAGGTAATGGTTTTAAATGTGTCGTCACTGTTGAAAACTGTCAAAGCTGTAGAGGATGAACACACAAGAGGCACACGAGCAATGGAGTCCACTGTCGAGGCCATATCACAAGAAATTAGAGTAAGTTTTTTTTTGTTTTTCTATCTAAATTGTAGCAAATACATACGTAATTGAATATTTTTAATTAATTTTTTTTGAAGGCAATGCACTCACCACCGCCATCTGGTAGTGCCCAAGTTGGTCCTGAGGATTTGATACGTGTCACAAAAAATGTTACTTTGGCCACTGCCAAGGCTGTGGCAGCTGGTGCTTCCAATTTGCAAGAAGACATTATGACGGCCGCCAATTTAGGAAGACGTTCTATATCGGAAATGCTCTTAGTGTGCCGTTCGGTAGCGTGGAATTGTGCTGAAACCGATGATTTAAGACAACGTACTTTGGAGGCTGGTGCAGCGGTAGGTGAATCGTATCGCGAATTACTGAATGGCATTCTACACAGCTGTTCGGCTGATGATCGTATGCATTTATCCAGACGTGTCGCCAAGTGTGTTACCGATTTGGTAGCTATGGCACGTTTACTTAAAGGATCCGATTGGATCGATCCAGAAGATCCTACAGTTATAGCCGAAAATGAACTATTGGGTGCTGCTGCTTCTATAGATGCTGCGGCTAAAAAATTGGCTTCTCTACGTCCTAGACGTAATGATGATGTCAAGGTATTCCAACTTTCTTTTTGTATTATTAATATTTTAGTTCCTTATAACACTTTGTTTGGTGACATCATAATATAATCCACAAAATAAAACTTGAATAACTATCATTTCATTCAAATTAACTTTTAACAAATGGTGGTGTTGTACTGTGAATGTGCTTGTTTTTTTTAATACTTCCCCGCTGTCTAAAAGACTTTTAAGTCATCATGAGCTGTTAGTTCCAGTAAGATATGTTTGATATTCTTGGTTGTCATAATTATAGATTTTCACCCAGGAATCAAACATATTATTATTGTGATTAATCCCTAATACAACTAATTCAATCCAATCCATAGAATATTGAAAAACTTATTTAAACAAATTAACAAAATTAACTTAAATATACACATGTATGTACATTATTTATATGTGTATATGTAGTAGTAGTTAATTCGTACATATGGTATATTAACTTTTGTATATTTTATATTTCTTCACCAATCTAGATTGAACTTGATCAGAATATGAAATTTGACGAAATGATTTTGGAAGCTGCTAAAGGCATTATGGCCGCCTCATCTGCATTAGTAAGAGCGGCGAATGCTGCTCAGCGTGAACTTATCGATCAAGGCAAAGTAGCCAAACGTCCTTTAACATCTTCCGATGATGGTCAATGGTCTGAAGGTCTAATATCGGCGGCTCGTTTGGTAGCAGCAGCTACTCACAGTTTAGTAGAGGCAGCCCAAAACTTGGTTAGAGGCGTAGGTACAGAGGAAATGTTAATATCTACCGCAAAACAAGTCGCTGCTTCCACTGCCCAGCTGCTTATAGCCTGTAAAGTAAAATCAAATCCCAACTCTGAAGCTGGTAGACGTTTACAGGCTGCTGGTAATGCTGTTATTAAATCTACCGACAATTTGGTTAGAGCCGCTCAACAAGGTCTTGAAGTGGAGGAAGAGCGTACACTTAAAATTAATACCTCTATGGTCGATGGTATGGCTCAAGAAATTAATGCGCGTTCCGATGTATTACGCATGGAGAAACAACTTGAAGAGGCTCGTCAAAAACTGGTGCTTATTCGTCATGCCCGTCAACGTCAAAAGAATGTACAAGGTTTTACCACAACCGATGAAAGTGATTCCGAATATGCTCACTCTCAATATGGCACTCTCAACAAGAGCCACAATAATGTATGAATATTTTTCTTTGATTAATTTAATTTGTTTTTTTTATTATTTAAAATATGTTTAAAGTAATTCTTCTACACACACAGACAGACAGTCGGTCAGATAGACACAAAATACAAAAAGTAGAAATTTACTTATTTTCTAAATTTTCAGTAGTTGTTGTAACAATATGGTTTACTCTTAAAATGACTAATTTATTGAGGATTTACTAAAGCCGTGATTGGCTTGAATTTTCATATGTTTAATGAGTGTCTCTCCATCATTTGATTTAAAAATTCATTTTGTAGTTTGTTTTAATAATTCGATATTGTGTTAACACTATTAACCTTAACGAACTAACATTCATCATTCTTTTTTCAAAATTTAGACACTTAATCGTTCGGGTTTCTATGGTCAAATGGAGGCGCCAGCATCGCCTAGTTATTTGAGTCAGCAGCAACAACAGCAACAAACAAAACATCATTATAATTATGCCACAAATCCACAACACTTCCATCATCCAGGTGCCGTTTCCCCACCACCACCAATGAATCACCACAGTCAGTTGGATAATGATACAACTGCCTTCCCACCACCTCCTCCTCCTTTGTCAACAACCATTTCTAATATGCAAACAGCCACTCATACCTTTAGATCTAATCCAAAACTAACCGCCAATGCTGTACCACGACCCTATCCCGGCAGTCCGGTGACAGCAAGTGGTACTAACGGTGGCGGTCGTTTATCACAACCAAATAGTCCTCTAACACCTACTAATAAATATTCACAGAATTTTGAACAATCAGCTTCACTAAAAACTACCACTACTGTCAATTCCCAACAACAGCATATAGCAACAGCCGGAACGAACCTTAATCAGGTCAATCGTAACTTGGAGGCATGCGTACAAGATTTGCATGACAAAACCTTCGGTCAAGGTGGTGTGGTACAAATAACAAGCACTAATACATACCCTGGACAGAGTTATGAAGGCTATACTTCAAGGTAAGTACTATAATAATATAATTAAAGGTATTTAATGGCTATTGAAAAAATCTAATTTCACTGTTTCAGATATGAAACTCGTAATTATGATAAAACAAGTGAGCTTGGCGTAAAACCTTTAGAATCTAGTTTCAATCAGTTGAGTCTTAATACTGAATCTGGTAAAATTAGTCTTATTGATCAGGGATCTGAACGCTTAACGTCAATGACTCAACGTGTTATGGAACGTAAATCATTTACCACCACCTCCGAAACAAGAACAGAAAAGAAAACCGAATCACATAGTTTTCGCATGGAATAATACGTGAATAGCTACTAAAAGTAAATATAAATAAAACACCAACAACAACGAAGGATCTTAAAAAAATAACTGTTTACTGTTTGCCAAAAGTGCTTTTTATGAGTATAACAAATTATTAGTTTTTATTATCTTTATAAAAAAGCTATGATTTATTACAATTAAATATAATTAATATATATATATATACATATATTTTAAATACATTGTAATGCCAATGTTTTTGCCAATAATTTGATTGTACTAATAATAATAAACTACTACTACAACAACTAACTAACCTTTTTTTAAAATATACTAAAAAAAAATAATAAAAACTAACTATTAAATAATCTAATCCATTAAGTATTGTGTCATTAAAAATGTATTTTTACGTTTTTTTTTTTGTTTTTGATAAGAATTCTTTCTTAATCATGTTCTTCGAATTGAAGCATTTTATTTAAGCTAAGTGCATGCTTATATTTTGTTTTACATAGTTCTAGTTTCTGTTTTGTGTATGATTTTAAACAAATTTTAAAATTTTATTTTTGAAAAAATCTTACAGCTTGAAATAAAATTAATAATAAGATCTATGTTTTCATGTGTATGTACATATTGATTTCTACGTACTATATGTATCCCAAAACTTTAAATATGAGTGTTTTTATGTTTTTTTTTTCTTCTTATTTTCATTGTGTATAATTATTAAATAAAATATGTTCTGTAACCAAAAAAATCGTTTTTATTTATTTATTTCGTTTTTCTCATATGTGGGTGAGTAAAATAGAAAAGAGCAATATATCGTACGAGGTACGAAAAACTTTCAAATGGCATTAACATTTCATTTTCTAGGGAAAACAAATTCTGCTGCTTAAAATACAGATTGGGTTTAAAAATTGTAAATTATAAGGGTCTAAAAAAGGTTATGTTTCTGGTGGTCGTCAACCTCAAATGAGAGAGTGAAAAACAAAATTAGTTTTGAATGATTTCTTAAAGAGAGTAATACCTCATCTACGCAACAAATGTACAAATTGTAATAGATAACAAATCAATATTTGATTATCCTGTGGTGTTATTGTAAATATATCCTGTTAAAAGGAATAAAACTTCACCAAATATAAATTTTTTAGTTAATTTTTAACATTATCTTAATAAATATCTATTTAAACACTATCAAAAGTTCATACGTAAAAATATATATATATATATATATATATATATATATTTTTTTCATTTTATTATTTACATATGCTATATGCTTTATATACAATTATAAAAAAAACACAAAAAATAAATGCAATAATAAGTCTTAGTAGTTTTAAAATATTTTTACATAGAATTATAAGAATTTAAATGCAATAGTAATCATTATCGTTGCCCCGTCCGTTGCTAATGCAAGAATTTTCTACTTATATTCCAAATTCAATTGGCGACCAATAAGCCAGCGTCTTATTTCCGAAGTACCAGCACCAATTTCATAAAGTTTGGCATCGCGCATAATGCGGCCAGTGGGATACTCATTAATATAACCATTGCCTCCCAAAATTTGTATAGCCTCTAAAGCAACTTGTGTAGCCTTTTCAGCACAATACAAAATAACACCAGCGCAATCTTTAGAACTGTTATGTCCAGCATCACAGGCACGAGCGACACTGTACAAATATGAGCGACAGGCACTTAATGTTGTGTACATATCGGCCATTTTACCTTGCATAAGTTGGAACTCGCCAATTAATTTCTTTTGCTTTCGTTGATGGGCGTACTCGAAAGAAGTATCAATAGCAGCTTGCATAAGGCCAACAGGGCCGGCGGCTAATACGAGACGTTCGAAGTCCAAACCAGACATCAACACGTAAACACCTTTGTTTTCTTTACCCAATATATTTTTGGCTGGCACTTTGAGATCTTGGAAAACAAGTTCACAAGTTGGACTGCCGCGCATACCCAATTTATCAAGTTTTTGGGCAATGCTAAAGCCTTCGGAGGCTGTTTCGATAATGAATGCAGTAATGCCATGACCATCAGCGGGACTATTGCCGGTTTTGGCATATACAATTAAGGTATCGGCTATAGAGCCGTTGGTAATCCAGAATTTTGTACCATTCAAAACATAGTAATCACCTTTACGCTCCGCACGTAATTTCATGGAAACGACATCCGAACCAGCTCCAGGTTCAGACATGGCCAAACCACCAATATGTTCCCCATTACATAATTTTGGTAAATATTTTTCCTTTTGTTCTGCAGTGCCATTCTTGGTCAATTGATTGACGCACAGGTTGGAATGGGCACCATAAGACAAAGCAATACCACCAGCCGCTCTTTAATAAATAAAAATGTTTAATAAAGATAGCGATAAAGACAAGATTATTCACCCTACCTCGATATTTCTTCCATAATAATGCAGTGATCCAAATAAGAACCGCCAGTGCCACCATACTCCGGCTCAGCGGTTATACCGAGAAAACCTAAATCGCCCATCTTTTTCCAGAAATTGCGAATTTCTCTAAATGATTAAAAAATGAACCCAAATTATATTTACAATACACAAAGGGGACGAGTATACGTTACAGCCATCCCTTCCATAACTTACGGAAAATCATCGTTCTTATCGATGTTCTTGGCAAAGGGAGCCAATTCTTTTTGGAAGAAATTAAAAGCCGTTTCTCTTAACTTTTGCTTATCCTCGTCTAAACCATAAATTTGATCATTAATGGGATAATGGGACATGTGTCTGCTAGCGATGGTACTTTGTGGTCCGACAACAAATTTACGAGCCAAATGTTGACCAAAGGCTTTTGCTACCAAACGTAAAGACATTTTTATTTTCTAATTGTGCAACACAAACCACTGTAACAAAAAATAAATGGAAAGGGCCTTTTTTCTACTCCTAGCACTGGACGAGAAAAGAATAAAAACTAAAAAGAATTATCTAACCATTCATAGATCATTATCATAAAAGAGTTGCCAAGTAATTTTACTAAAAAAATTTATAAAAAATACATAAATTTTTCGAATTTTAATACAATTTTAAGCAAATTTGCTAAAAATGACTTTAAATAAAATACAGTTGAATTAATATGAAAAAATTTTAATTTTATTTTAACCAAAATATTGATCATTAATTATTAATTTGCACAATGGCAGTCCTATTTTCTCAATAATTTGCTGCGTTTAGTAAGCATTAGCAAACAGTGTTAACGATACTTTAAGCGGCTATTGGACGGTCATACATGATATAGCAAATGTTTTGCTATTAAACTATCATTATTGTAGTACTAGCTGAAATCTGGTGTGCTTCGCTATCCCTATATTATCTTAACTACAAGCTTAGTTTTCATGTTTTGACATTTTTTCTATTTTATTCTCATCCGGTTCAAATCCAAACATTTAAAATACCCTACAGCTCCTTTCAGAAAGACACTATAGAATCTGCTTTTTAGCTGTACACAGTTTTCAACTAAACATACATTAATTTTTATATACCACAGTATATACAATATACAGGTCCTTAAAAAAGGACGCTTTTAAATTGTTCTTTTTAGTAAAAAAAAGTATTCTGTAAAAATTTGAAATTTATACCTTAATTTTAACACGTGCCGATATCTTTTTTTTAACATGTACCGCATTGAGGTTACACTTTATACATACCTATAGGTGCAGTGCTCAATCTCAATGCGGCACGACATCGATATAAAATTTTCGCAGAATATTTTTTTTCTAAAAAGAACGTTTTAAGAGGTACCCCATTCAAAAATTTTTTTTCATATAAGGGCCAGGTATAAAGTTTAGTTTCAATGAGGCACTTGTTAAAATTAAGATATCGATTTCAAATTTTGACAGAATAATTTTTTTACTAAAAATTTATTTAAGAAGTTCCCCATTAAAAAATTTAGATTTTGGAAAATAAGGACCAGTCTAATATACATAGATAGCTTTTACTCAGTGTGCTTCATTCAATATGTGTTAATCCAACCTTTTCCGATTTTTTTGGCTGATGTGAATAGAAAACGAAGCTTTAATTGTTGTTGTTCACTAATCAAAAATTCCATATTTAGTATGAATAGGGCGTGCCACGCGCACTCACCCAATCTCGCACGTTATTTGACTAATGATTTGCATTGATTATGAAGTCATTCAAACCAAATTCACAAGCTATTGCTTTAACCGCTCTCAAGATATACAGAAATCAATTTTTATTTTGTATGGAAGGTACCACACCCACTTGTCCAATTCCGCTCACTTTTTGACTGATGATTTAAATTGACTATGAAGTCAATTAGGCCAAACTCGAAAACTTTAGCTTTAACTATTTTCAAGAAATACTCAAATCAATATTTAGTTTGCATGAGAGGTACCATGCCTTCTCGTCCACTTTCGCCCATTTTTTAACTGATGATAGTATTAACTACGAAGTCATTTAGACCAAATTTGGAGACTGTTACTTTTACCTTTTTGAAGATATAGACAAAAAAATACTTACTTTGTATGGGCGTGGCACTGCCCAGTCAAAATTTGTACAATATAGAGAGATACTGTATGAATTTCAGGAAAATCGGTTCAGCCTTTAAGCTGTCTATGAAACACAAATATACATACATACAAACACACATTTATTATTATAAACATATGCCAGAGATTGAAACGTTTAGACAAATTGAAGATAAATTTCTCCTGTTGTCTTTATTTATACAACCTCAATAAGTTACTGCTTTTACTCCGTATCGTGACGTATGCTGCCAATACAAAGGTTTTCCAAACATTACTTTTTGAATTATCCTCAAGGCTTCGTTTTACTTGGGGATTCCACTCAAGGGATTCTCTGTAGATATAATTGGCAGGTTACCTTTTAAATATCTTATTCTTACAGCTGTTTGGCCACCAAATTAGGAAGCGCTATTTATAAGGTTTCTCTTCCATATGCAATACATTGTACCACGAAAAAGACGTCATTTTTAAAAAGACTCAATATTGTTCTGTTGCTTATGTGATAGGGTCGCCCAATTTTGTCAAAATTAGTAAACGTAGCTTTTGTCTTCATTATTCTGTGAGGAATGTCAATTCGAACAATATCAGGGAAATCTGACTATTCCAATAGTATAATGCGTTCATTACATATAGTGCGACTAATAAACTAATACTGCCTGTAATGAACCTTTGGTTCGTTTAATTAAAAGTACTTTGTTCCACTGTACAGCAGTAATGCTGTAAACTCTAAACATGAGCATGAAAATAGGCCTTCTTTTGTGTTCAACAACTTGAACTTTTGATTTTGGCAATTGAACTTTTTACAACATGCAACACACATACCGCCACAGACAGACAACAATGAACAACACACAAACGATAATGAACTTGAGCATTAATGTTGCGCCCAGAGAGGAATGGTGGTTGGCTGAAAAATGTAAATATTTACGCAAATAAAGAACAATAAAGAGCAGCAGCGAAAATATCTGAACTTGTTAAAAAGTTTTATTTTCAAAAGGATTTGGGATGAATAAACGACAAGCAAAAAATATATGAGAGAATTCTAAAAAGAACAACATAAATGAAACGAGATTTACACATGATGACATTGGCTGTGGCAACGTAGACCGTAGAGATTATGATGTTGATTGTAATGAGCGCTTTAATGATAATAATAAGAAAAAAAGAACATCTAAAAAAGAGAAAAAAACAAAAAAAGATATCAAAAGTTCATTGTTAACAGAAAATGTACTTTTTAATGTCTTTTATTTTATTAAACCAAACGACTGACGACGCTCTAAAGGACGGACAAATGGAAGAACCTACACTCAACAATGTTGAGTAATGCGCATGACTCTACAGTCAGTCTTTTAAAAACTATTTTACCGGTGGTTTACAACAAAAACAAAATTGAAAACAACACCAGCCAAGAGAACCCATTTTTAAACGAAAACACAACATGCACGCCGGTAAATGGAACTGAAACCCATTTTAAATAGTTTTAGGCACTTACATCGACATGATGTCAACTAGGAAGAACATTTAAGACTACGCCGTTAAACGAACATTAAACGACAGCAGCAGCAGCGACAGCAACAACAATGATTATAAGAAAAAACAACGTTAACAACAACTAATTCAACTGAAAAAGTAATTAGTAAATGGGAAAATTTAAAAGTGAAAAATAGTAGAAAAAATCTTAAAATTTCATAAATTTTTACAAAAGAAACGGAAATTGTGTAAAAACAAATTATAACGGATACTTAATATTTTACACTTAATTAGGAAAAAAACACAAGGAGTAAGTACCATAAAAAAAGAAAAAAGGCGGGTATGACAACATTCCTTCCTTTAAAGTTTCTTGTATTTCCCAAGTGATTTCAGTGCTTGCGTAAATGTTTATAACAGTGTCGAGTAAGTCACAAAAATTAAAAATATAATAATAGTTAAACATGTGACTGGCACTGTCTGTTGTCCTTGTTATAAAACCAGAAAATTAGCAAAAAAAAAAAGAATATAAATGTACGGGCACACGTTTTAGGTGAATTTTTTATTTATTTATTTTTTTAACGGCTACTTTCGAGGCACTTTTAATTTTATTTTCTTCTTCTTATTTAATATCGGTGACCTCATAAGAAATTAATAAATCAATAAATGATTTTAAGGGGCCAACAATGAAATGAACAACAGCAATAAAAATATGAAAACAATTTTCCTTTTGTTAGTCTCGTGCATAACAGCGCATTGCTTTATAAACAACCTATGAAATCAAAAGGCCTTCAAAGGTAAACTAATAATACACCATCATAATAAGAATTACAAAACAAATGAAAACAACAATTACCCACGCATTCCTTTGAAAAAATCCTTAATTTTTATTTGTCAACGCCATTGATTCAATAACTGTTAATGTGTAAATTGTGATTATGAATGCAGCAGCAGCAGCAGCATAGTTTAAGGCTTCCAAGTATTTCCGTCACAATTAAATTTAATTTCCAAATTTAAAAATAAAATTGTAAAGATTCAAATTAAATTTAATTTTAACCAAATTAACCAAAATCACACAAAGTAAAATGTCAATAAGTTGAATGAGTTCGTTTTTCCCAAAATTTTATTTTTGGCAACAAATTTTGTTTTGTTTATACTCGTCAATGTATGTGCAAGTGTGTGTGTGTGTGTGTGTGTGTGTGTGTATCTCTTTATTATGTGTATATAGTTGTATTAAATGATTTTTATGCAGTATGTATATATGTACACAGTTGATGTCAGCTTATTAGTAATGATGCAAGGTGAAAAAAGAACAGTTTAACAAGAAAACAAATATGTACATATACATACATACATATACATATGTATCATTAATTTCTTTGTAAGCTTGTTTGTTCATTTGTTTGTTGTTCAATCACTCAAAAACGATTGAACCGATTTTGATAGGTCTAACCAACGAAAATGTTATAGGCTATGCTTTTTTTAATTGGAACCAGGGGAGGTTAAAATAGAGGGAAAACGCGCCTAATTTCGTCACATGGTAAATAATTTTGTTTTTCAGTTTGTTTATGATTCAATCACACGTAAACGACCAAATCGATCTTGTTGAAATTTAGACCGCAGCACATACAGTCATGTGGAAAATAATAGGGACACTAACGTGACGCATTTAGATTAGATCAGATAGTACGCAAAATGAGAGAATTGCTGATAAATAATTGTTCTAATTTTTAGTTAATTAACTACAGAAACAAATTTCATTGATCTATCGGCTTTAGTGAGCCAAATTTATAATTTAAGAGTAATTTAATTAAATTTTGAAATACAAGCAATAATTTAATAAAAATGCAATGAAGTTTTTTCTGTAGTTAATGAACTAAAAATGAGAACAATTATTTATCAGCAATTCTCTCATTTTACGTATTTTCTTCAGCCAATAAAAGCGCAATAGGGTGCTTTTTCAAAAATTGATCCCAAGGACGTGAAAATCGTGGGAAAACGATCAATATTAATTAGTCTTCTGCTGGAGTGTCACGCATTTCTCTTCTTAAAGCAAAGTTTTTTGTTTTCTAACATTCATCATCAACTAAAATGTGTTATACAACAGTACATTTTCATAAGTTGTACTTTGGAGGGCTAATAAGGGGTAAAGGTAGAATTTTTGGTTCATAGTCCATTCATACGAAACCCGTAGGTATTACGGTATAGCATGGGAACTATAAAAGATAGATTCTTCAAATGCATCTGCATGCTATTCTATTATCAAGATGCACATTAAGATAAAACATTCACTTCAAAGGAAGAGTGGGTGTGGCACCTCCCATAAAAAATAATGTATATATATAATCGTACATCTCAATAAATATATCGTCGTATTAGCATTTTCTTTATAAAGACAGACAGGTCCAAAAAAGCGGATAGAATTGTAAATTCTATCCTATTTATAATATATATGTATATATGTATAGATTTTAAAAATAATTACTTTTATAAAAATGTTAAAAAAAAGTGTATATTCTAAAAGGTGCTCGTCTATTAAGATAACTAAATTTAAATGTTTAGCTTACTAATTCCAGAAAGATCTTTACAAAAGCGCATTTGTAATGGTAAATACATAGGTAGTCAATGTGCTTTTTTTGAGCTTCCTATGTAACTAAATTCTCCCTTTAGAACAACTGAATCATATAAATCCCAATAACACTTCTATAAATTCAGGTTGTATTATATTGAAAAAATTCAGCAATTATATATATAAATTCCAAATTTGTTGCTAATTTACTGACTGTAACTGTATATATGCTATATAAAGTAATTTCACTTCATACGTATTATGGATAGAAATTTGTTTAAATATAAATATTTTTTTTTTACTTACATATATAGACATGTATGTATGTAAAAACGTCAGTATCTTTAAAGAAATTCATCTAAATTAACTTTATTGTTTCTAAATTACTTGATTGTAGAACTGCAAACTTTTAGCACATTCACCTATCAATAGCATTACATAGGCATTAAAATCATTTATTCTTAATACAGTGGGCTAAGTTAGCGAAAATACTGAAACGATTAATAAAATACACAATAATGTTAAAATATTCAAATTTAAATTATAATAAGGTAACGTTAATTGTGTAAGCAGATTCTGATAAAGGGAAATAGAAAGGAAAAAAGGGAAAATATAATAAAAAGTAAAGAATTTAAAAACGTTTTCAGAATTAAAAATAAAATATTTTCTATTTATATTAATATTGCGCCCATTGTAACTATTTACTTTACATTACAGGGTTGTCACAGTCGCCGTTTATTCAACTACATACACGATAGTCTAAATTATTTATAAAACACACACACGCACACATACAACACACAACACACAACAACAACAAAATTACATTATTATCAGCAAAATAAAAGTGGCATAGACTCAAGTAATAGTAAATGCGAATAAAATGCATCTAAAACATCTCAAAAACAATGACCGGCGCAATTACAACAACGGTAACGAAAATATGTGCAACAGTACTTGAACAATTTTGAATACAGTATGTGAAAAAAGTAATCGTTTACATACACACACATACATACATAAAAATCTTATTTGATATTTAACAAATGATTTTATTTTTGAGAAAGAAAATGAAACAAAATGGTAACAAACAATTTTCGAATTTATTGAAAATTCAATATATTGGGAATCATATACAAGGTATTCGTGGCTTTTAACTACATATATACATACATATATATTTCCTATTATTATTTATGATCTATAATATGATCTGTATATATAAATTTTTTTTGTGTAGCTTCAGAATTTTAGCGGCTCTTTGGCCAATTTTTCAGCATAAAGAAACTTTCACAGACGCCGAACCCATGGCGGCAGTCAGAAGATGGATGTATTAAAACTTCAAAGCTTTCTTGATTGCTTCGCTTAAACGTTCGAGTTATGAGCAGTAGAATCAGAATTGATGTTTTCGCAGGTTGTGGCAGATCATTATAGATAATTACACCAGCAACAACGACTTTAAAATTAATTACTATTTAATAGACCTCCATTCGCATTTAGAATTAGCTTAACCAATTTGGAATATACAGTGTAGAAGAAAGAATATTGACACATAAAAGTTTTCTTAGTCTTTTCTTTTATTTATCATTACAAAAATCAAATAAAGAATGCATTGTAATTGAAAGAAGTTAATTTCTTCAGATCATTTCACGTTGTTCTAGTTATTTGGCATAAATGAAAGTGTCCCTATTATTTCTTCCACCACCGTATGTATGTATTATAAATATGAGATAAATTCCCTTTATTTCCGATTCTATCCGTTTTTTTTTTTCACCTATTTGTCTTTATAACGAAAACGCTAAGACTGGCATCGCAGTCCCCCGCTGATATATATCAACAAATATTCACAATTATGTTCAATTCTAATTAATAAACGTTTTATAACTTTTCTTGTGGAAAGAAATATATTGTATGTTTATTTTTGAGAAAAACTCAACTATGTAGTCTGACAAATTTTATTCTTTGATACAAAATTTTCGATGGAACACTTGTTATTCCAAAACACCATTTTACACATTTATATTGGCGGTTGTGAAGAAATTTATGCGGACCAGAGAGAAAAAAGAAAAATAATTAAAAAAATCAGTGCTTTTTTATAACAATTGATTTGCATAGAGTAAGTAAATGGCATTACTTAAGCATATGCATTCAAACACTTGTAAAGAGAACGCATTAGCATTTTGCAGATACAATACAGCCACAAAATAGACATACATACCCTTGCATAATAAGAGTATATGTGTATGTACACGTATATACATACATATGTACGTCTTAAAGGCCGGCAATAAAGTTGACAAAAAATAAAAAAGAAAAGTCGGCCGAAGTGAACTACTACAAAACGAGCCACACACACTATAACGGAGAAGTAAAAAAGAATACAGTGGAACTCATATTCGAATTCAAAACACACTTGGTTAGTCATTCAGAAGGTAGAAAGCAATTGAACGACAATTCCGAACAGCACAGCCACTCAACCGGCCAGCTAGCAATTAACCGTTAGATGGATTTATTTAAACAGCTATAGACAGGAGTCGACACAATTCGGAAATATAGATAATAAAACAAATACAATATTTTGATGATGCTGCTGCTGCTTAACCCATTTGAAAATGTTTTGATCCGCAAACAGCCGTGGTAGTAATAATTCATATTTTGTGCGAGCATGTAGTGATCATTTGAAGCAAAAAAAAAAAAAAAAAAAAGAAAAACAAGTAAAGAAGAGGTGTTTTGACGAATTTTTAAGATTGAAAAAAATAAAACGTTAAAAAGAGGAAAAAAACTTCTTTACTTCTAACGACATGAAATGAAATTTTAGCAAACGACTTGATAACGAATAATAATTTTGAAATATTTATTTATTAGTATTTTTTTTTAACCAGTGTGTGAAAAATTGCATGTGTGAGTGAAAACGTTTATTATTTTTCAAAATATTGTTTATTTTTATTGTTTTGCTAAATACAAGTGTAATAACGAATAAGTGAATGATTAATTTGTGTGTGCATGTATCAGAAGAGTAGTTATGAGAATTTTTTTAAACTTTTTTTTTATTATTTTCAAACGTGTTACCGCAAACAAAAAGCTTCAATTGTTAAATATTTTGTAAAAGCATTTTAACCATCGCTAGGCTAACAACACACTTTTCAAATAGTTTGTAGCCACAGTAATAATAATAACAAAAAATTTAAATAAATTTTTTTATTTTAAAATTTTCATAACCATAAAATTACTTAATATTTTTGTTGCCATTTATTTAAATGTATTTCGTTGGACAAAAAAATCTAAAGCACACATTTTATATATACGTACATATATGTATATACATATGTACATATTAAAAATATATAAGAAAATATTGAAAATATATAATGAAATTAAATCATCTATTTAAAAATAACTAAATTGAGAACGAAATGAAATTTAACGGAAGAAACGGAAAATAAAAATTTAAAAAAAATATATAAGAAAAAAAGCGAAACAAATTCTACATAAACACCAAAAATAATAAAATATATTTTGTTTTGCTTTTTTTTAAAAGAAAATATAAACGAAACTAAAAACATAAAATAAAAATATTGTCATCCAATTTATTTTATAGATGCTGGTGATCATATAAATGGTGTGTGCAAATACAAAGCCAAAAAGAAACAAATCAAAAGGAAATTATCTTTTGATTGACGTAAAAGTAACCAATTATTTTTTGCTCTTATTTCTTTTCCTCTAAAAACAAATTTAATGCGGGTGTAATAGCAAAAATAAAACACTGAAAATTATTTTTGAATTTTAAAAAAGTAACGAATAAAATTAAAATAAATAAAAGAAGCGGTAAACAAATACTAAAAACAAAATGGAGGAGGAAGTTGCTAGCACAAGTAACCAAAATAAGGAAACAAAACCAGAAGGTAATTATCTAAAAAAAATTTTTTTAAGCAATAAAAGTTTTTCTATAAATACTCAAAAGTTAAAAAAATATATTTCAAAATATTTTTTTTTTTTTAAATATATTTCAAAATATTTTTTTTTAAAGGTCTACGTGCGTATCTTCGTTAGCGAGTTATCAAACAAAAAATAATTAAATCTTATCTACTTAGCATTTCGTAGATTGATTACATTTCTCTTTATTAACTTACAAAATATGCGCTTCACTCTCTAATTAGTCGTCGTTTAGCGTTATTTATTTTAATAATAGAAAAGTAAATAACTGAAATCACATTAAGTAACATTAGAAAGAAGAAGAAAACTTAATTTTAGTAAATGATTTCATTCATGGAATGAAAAACGATTTTTATAAAGTTAATTAATTAATATAACAAAAAAGGGTCTTGCAAAATATTCAATATTTCAATCATAAACAGAATGTAAATTGAGTTTTTAATATTCTAGAAACACAATAAATTGCCAATAAAAACTTAAAAATTAAAAACAGAAATATCTATAATTATTCATTGTACTGAATTCAAATACTTCAAAACAAAAAGATATTGTACAATTGTTTTAAATTTTTTCAATTATTTTTAAGAAGACATATGGTACATTGAGGTAATTAATGTCCATGAATAAATACTATTATAGAAATAGAATTCTTTCTACTGAAATAGCATTGTGGATGAGTATATATGCTTTTAAATCAATGTTTTAGCGCCCTTGGTTTTGATTAGATATAATAACTACCACGAGGCAACCCATCCTAGTCTCTACACTGATTGGAAATGTCACTAGCACCTGAAATACCAGAATACAGAATATCTCAGAGATGTCTGTAGCAACCACTCGTCGAAGGCCTAACGGCGACGAATCATAAGAGCCCCACACTCACATAGAAGTGTTCAACAGTCTCCTTCTCCTCCACCTCACTGCAGTTGCGACAGTGGTCGTAGAACTGCAACCACATCAAGCGCGTATAGTTCCCAATCGGCCAGTACCCGGTAAGCAAGACTACCAGTCTGGGCATATCCCTTCTAAAACGTGGTTCAACCAAAACGCACAATGTTAATTTTAAATAAAACAAAAAGTTTTCAAAAAATTATTTTAATATATTTTGTTGTGATAGAAGGATCTATGATGTATGCGCCCCACCGAGGTCGGGCCGATGTCAATTTCGCGCGAGTCAACTCGTTCGCTCGCTCATTCCCATAGAAGTCACGGTAACTCGGAAACCAAACCAGAGTCGTCTCTCACCAACCGCGTGTTACTAACGTTTGATCTAAAAGCGAGGATGGCCGTCCTACTGTTCACGAAAATGCGTCCACGCATAGCACCTCGAGATAATAGTAAACATGTTTTCTTATTTGCTAACATCTCAGCCTGAAACACACTTGAGCCACTTGACTGTAGTGGTGATTCAGATTAGTCTTTCCTGAGAAAACTCCGGATCCAATACCACACCCCATTTTTAATGATGGTTATGTTTTCCACGATTCCGTTCAGAACGAGGAAGGATAATCACATCGAACCTTCTGTTAAAGTTGAGCTTCGGAATGCAGAAGTAAGAAGAAAATAGAATGCATCCGATTGGGCTATTTAGGATTTATATACAATATACTGATACTAATACGGAACCCCTTTTAGGAAACTGATAATTTCAAAAATCCACACCTAACTTGGAAATTTTTAACAATTCCAACTCTTCCTCTGGAAAAGAGAAGGCTTATAACGATTTTTATCCATTCGTTTCTTTTTTATTTCTAATCGGCTTTTAAAGCAGCATGCTTAAGTTCATATTAAGCATAATTTCCTCCATGTAGATTTTCACAATTAATGAAAATTTCCTATAACAGTCGAATTCCGATAACAGTTGAATCGAAATATTATACATTTAATAGTTGTCAAAAACGGGTGAAATTAATTATTTATAATCAAAATATAATTATTTATAGCAAATACAAAGAAAAAAAATTATCTAACAATTTTAGCAAGTTGTTTTTTCATATCGAATAACCGACTTGCAATAAGTCACGTCTACAACAACTTAGCTAATCTTCACCTTAAATCCAGTCCAGTTTTTTAAAAAAAACAAATTGTCTAATGGAATACACTCTCTTAAGACTATAGTCAATATCTCTTGCACTCGTAGACTAAGTAGTCTCTTACGTGATTACGCTAAAATTCGAATTCGAAAATTTGTTCCTTTATTGATAGATAAATGTCAAAAATTCGTCACAACAAAAAGCAACAACAAATTTTCCATGTGTACTGGCAATTGATAATCATGTAAGAAGAAGATAAAAATCATACGCACATATGCACGTAATGCTTTCGATTATTGAATTTGACTGCAAAAAAGGTACATAAAATAAAGGGCTTGTTTTTAATACATGTTTGCTGGTACTTTTTATTGCGATGTTATCAGTTCGAACGTAACCTTCGCATATAAATTCAAGAGCGAAAAAGTTTGTCTAATGGCTTGTGTGGAAATGTCTTATCAGTTTCGAAATAGAAACATTCAAGGTTATTGATAAAAATACCTGCTTATTTATTTAGAAAATGACTTACGAGTCTACTTTAACTCAGAACTATTTAAAACTTTGATAATGTTGTGATTTTGTTTTGTTTAAAAAGTAATCGCGTAATATCGCGTATATTTTGAACTAAAGTTAGATGTTAAAATATGTAGATTGTAATGAAGTAGAGGATTCATTGGCCATAAAAGGTTGACACCCTATATCGGTCCGGAATCTTGCCGTGGAGCACCACCTACTACCACCCCCAATCTAATCAAATATTGGGAAATTTCCAGATGCTTAGAACACTGGAATGCTCAAAAGAGACTTTACAATTTGGGCGTCGCTCTGAGGTTCTTAAGTATGGCAGGCCGGACTTGAAAAGGAGTCTCTTACGGGCCACTGTAGACTGAGACCGCATCTGAACAAGATGGCTTCCACAAATTTGGATGTTTATAGACTGTGTTCACAGTCATCAGAGACAGCGGAACATATATTGTGTGAATGTGGTGTTCTTGATAGGCTTAGCTGAAGATGTTTAGGTGAACATAGGGTCTTACTGGGTGACACATCTACCATTATGGTTTCAGATCTGCTGGCGTTCATTAGGATTGCAGCAGATCTGTTAAATAAACTATAGACCGGAAGGGGTACAACAGAACTCATGGATCGCAGTGTCCTGCAATAGTGCCTGGTCGGTATGATGATAAGAGAATAAATAAAATAATAGCTGTTATCTCTGGCGAATTTCCACGATACTTGAGCGACGCTTATGCTATGATTTATCTCACTAAAATTAAACAGCTTCGGAACAACTTTGGCTGACATACTTTTTATGCCTTAAACAGCAGTAAAAATTGTCTTTGAACTCTGCAGTCAGGAATTTCATTTCATAATATTTAAGACAACTTTAAAGAAGTAATTTATAGCTATTTCTTCACTTTGCTCATGTCTTTTAAATAAATCGAAAAGAAACTTATAACCATTGATACCTATTACTAGCCGTTAGCGACAATAACCTAATAAGCATCATTTAAAAACATTAATTACTCGTATTAAAGATGTAGATTTTAATCCGCGTAAAAAAAGATCATCTGGTGTAATTATGTAATAGAAAAAAAATTTTATTTTACCATTTAGAGCGATTAACTATCGCGCGTAATATTTTAAGTTTCTGCATTTAAAATTAAGAAATATGTATTTGAATTCAGTGCCTACTAAACTATTATGTATTTATAACTCTATAGTTGTTTGCTCTTATAGAAGAATTACTTATGTATTTATAATTTAAATCAAAATAATATCTTTCTCTTATACGCCTAAACTTTGTCTGTGTATGAAGATCGACTTTTATTATTATGATTATGTTTTTGATTTTTAATACCACCTCATACTCCCTCCTTACAGGCGGCTTGTCATGTATAGACAGTACGGGTACATCACTGTCAAGATTTTTAATTTGTATGGCACCAGTAATGGGTAAATTGTTTTTACTTTTTCTCTTTCTCTCGTTCTTCCTTTTAATAATTATTCAGCTTTTCATTTTGATTGTGTTTTAATAAATTTAAAACAAAACATGGTGGAAATGTAAATCATATTGTCTTGCCTGTTTAGTCAGCGTTTAAAAACAAATCAAAAGTGTTCTTTCATCAAATCAATAGTATTTAACAAAAAAATTCATAATAATTGTCGTTGCTTCGCTCTGCTGCAGTGTTCGTTCTGTTGTTTACTCTCAACTATTTGTTTTGTTGTTGGTATCAAAACAAATTTGTTCAAATGTATGAGTCTTTCTCTCTCATTAATTATAATAATCATTTTAAAATTATGAGCATATTCACATACACATACATACATGCATCGATATATTCTGCATTGGGGGCATTTCATTTTAAATTATGTTGATGATTTTATAATAAACGCTTTGTTATTGTTTCAGCCAGTCTTCTATTAATTACACACAATTATTTGATATATTTTTTTACGTTCATTTAAATGTTAAAGAAATGCGTTGGTTGCCGTTTGTTTGATGTGTCCTATTTTTTTTCTCTTATATACATACATACATATATGACGTCATTCTTTATTTTTGCAATTTCATTTAATACAAAATTTTAAAATTTTCTTTTCAAATTCATCAAATGAAAACATTTATTATTTTCAACCATCACATTTTCATAAAAATAATTTTAATAAATAGACATACATACATACATACATATATTTGTATTTATATTTATACCTATATTATTGTATTATTATTACTATGTAGTTATTTTTATTTTAACACACTTTTTAAATATTTTAAAATATATGTATGTACACACATATAAAATTATATGCATGTATGTATATATTTCTTAAAAAATCAGCGCACATTGCTGAAAATTAAAATTGTTTTTTTTTTTTACTTTTTTTACTAAAAGAAAAAGTGGTTTAAATTATTCTTAAATAAGAAAATATCCGGTTACATTTTAAGAAGTTAAATTCAAATGAACAAATCAAAATTGGATAGAATTAAAAACTTTTACATGAATATATTCTTATGATATTATACCAAGTTTACATTAAATTTTTACATATGTATTAAAAGTGGACTCATCTGTAATACTTCATGCACAGCAATTGTTGGTTTGTCTTATTATTTCTTTTTAATGTCGGTTTTCATCAGCACAAAATCAAACCTTTAAAAGCGAATTATTTTCAAATTTTTTAATACAAAACAAAATCAATGATTTATAAGTACACAGTCGCGTATACAAAGCATTTTTTTAGATGCACAAAAACTATCGATATCGATAACTATGATTTGACAGCTAAGCATATCAAAGTATGTTGACATTTCTGTTCAGTAGGGTTTGACAAGTCATCATGAATCGTTTAACGCTAGAAATTATGATAATTTACTTTTAAAAAAATAAATCTGTTTGCGAAGTTTATAGACCACTTCTGGTTAAATAAATATCTCAATAAGCAAAATTGCCGCATCGATCCTTATTTCTTTCGAAATGAGCAAGATGCTGCCGTTACAGTGAATGGCGAGCGCTAAGGCGCGATTCTCACTGCACTTTTGTCCATAAATTAATCAGCTACATATCAATAACATTTGGTTCCAACAAGACGGCGCAACTTGTCATACACCGCGCTTAGCAATTTGTTTGTTACAAAATCAATTTAGTGATAACTTCCTTTGCAGATGTGGGATTTAACGCCTCTAGATTACTTTTCATGGGGCCATGTTAAGTTATTGTGAGATTTATTGGAAAAATTAGTCAAAAATTTGACTGATCAAATGTAACCATGTAACTCGTAGCCGAGGCGGACTTATGCTGGAAATCATATAATACAAAAATTTCATTCCATTTTAAGTTTTTAAGATCTTAACAAACATCCTATACAAAAAAATAAAAAAAATTAACAAAAATTGATTACGAAGTGAACTTTGTTTAGTAATGAATAGACTGGGACGCATTCATATTTGAACAAAGTTCAATTGTAATTGAATTAATTTTAAATAAATATTCAGCAAATAAAGCGTGTTTTTTATAGAGGTATAGAACTTTAAAATGGTATTACTTTTCACGATGGTGACCGATTTAACAGCTGTCAGGTGATTTATTCTCAGTTTGGTTTGACAATTCATCATGAATAGACACACGCCTGAACAACGCTTTACGTTTTGGGCCTGTGAATTGGCCTCCAAGATCTTGTGATTTAACACCGCTAGACTACTTTCTGTGGGGCTATGTAAAGTCATTGGTCTATGCGGTAAAGCCACAAACGCTTGACCATTTGGAAGACAACATTCGCCGTGTTATTGCCGATATACGGCCACAAATGTTGCAAAAAGTCATCGGAAATTGCACCTCCAGATTGGACTACATCCGCGCCAGTCGTGGCGGTCATATGCCAGAAATCATATTTAAAATGTAATGCCACAAGATTATCTTTCGGATAAATAAAATTCATGTCAATCGAATAATCCACCGTTATTTCATTGCAACTTAAATTTCTATACCTCTATAAAAACACCCTTTACAAACACTATTTCACTACTCGTATTTTACATAATATAGGCACAATTTGTTGTTGTTGTTTGCATTTTTATAAAAGAAGTTGTTTAACTGGTAGTTTATAATAATTATTTTTATTACATGTTTAATCATGGCTAACAGAAGTAATTTATTTCAATTCACTTCAATTTAATTCATTTTTTGTAACCGCGGCTGTAGACTTGTTTTTAAACGTCTCTTGATTTCAAATTATGTTTTTTTTTTTAATTTCTTTAGTCTTTTAAAAAAAAAAAAAGAGAAACAAATATAAACCAATTGTTCGAATTTCTGATCGTACATTAACCAAACGGAAACACACACACATAGGCAACATGTTTTTAATAATGCGATGTGCTACTTTTTATCAATTCACACATTTTATATACATATGTTAGATACGGATACAAATTAAAGCATATCTTAAAAACACACATGTATGTATGTATGTATAAAAGTCATACTTTTAGACAAGTTTCATTCATTAGAGTATTTTGGCTAAAAGTTTTAATTAGATTGTGTTTGAAAAAGTAAATAATGAATGGAATGAAACAAATCTTAAAAAATTACTTTAGAAATATATATGAATGTACATATTTAAATAGATTTATGTACTCACTCGTACAAACAAACATAAATCCGTAAGTGCATGTAGTATGTAAATTCGTTGAATTTCTCGAAGTGACTAAATTTTCGTGTTGTTGTTGTTGTTGTTGTTGCTTTTTTTAATAAGCTATTGTTGCAAATGTTTGCACAACACAAACTTTAATTTTTAAATTTTTACAACTGCTCTCTTCGCAGCTTACCGGCTGTAATCGACAGTGTTGCCATGTTTTGATGTACATAAACAAGAAAAAGCGGAATTGAAAGAAAAATTTCTATCATTTCTGTTATTTTGCACTATTAAGAATTTTTCTTATATTTGCAAAAGAGTCATTACAGTACCGTGCTCATCGCCCGGGAGGAACATAAAACATGGTGTTTCTTACACTGTCAGTCAGCACACTCAAGACGTCTTTTATAAGAGACAGTTACAACACCTAAATTATTTAGCTGCAACGGGAGATTTTTTTTTGCTTTATAGTGTTTCTGTATAATTTGTTTAGTATAAAAAGGGAATCGCTTGACATTCACCTTGAATAGACTAACAAGCGAACAAGGCTTGCAAACTTTTTATAAAGGTGGTTTCTAAATTACATCCTTTTTATGCTCGTAACAGGCCGCCAAGATCATGCGATTTGATCTCACTTGTGTATTTTTTGTGGAAATATTTCTCGTCCCAAATAAACATATCTGCATTCCCTTCTTGCTCAGGAAGGTTTATTAGAAACTAAATGGGAACTTAAAAGTTAAGAACATAAAAGTGTCTTTCAAGACATTAGTTTTTTATGGAACGTACCTGTTACAGTTTATTACTAACGAAAAACAAAAACACAATAAAACGAAAATAAAACTAACCCAGATGAGATATCAAAACAGCAAGTCCAAGTTTTAACAAGCTCAATAAATGGCATCACGCAGTAGGAATATGTCTATATTTTACGAGGGTTCGAAAGTTCTTTGCACAAACAATTTGCACTTCAATTCGTTGAAATTTGCCATTGCTAAAACACTGTAGTGTGTTGGTGCATTGTCTTGATCAAAAATTATTTTTTTGTGCCATAAGCCAGGTTGTTTTTTTCGAATTTTCAATTGATACAAAAAGGTTACAATAATATTCCGAATTTAGTGTTTTACGTTTTTGAAGATAGTCGATCAATATAATACCTTCGTCATCCCAGAAAACTGTTACCATGGCCTTACCAGCCGATTGAACACTTCCACCAGCTTCAGTTCATTGTTTGGATTGTTCTTTTGGTGTTTAGTGATGGGTCCATGTTCAATCAACATTTATGAAACGACGTTTAAAATCCATTTTATTTCGCGTAAATCGATCCAAATAAGCTTGAGAAATTTTCATTCGAGTGCGTTTTTGGTCAACTGTTAACAAATGCGGCACCCATTTTGTAGAAAGCTTTTTCATCTGTAATTCTTGATACAAAATAAAATGCACTCGATCATTTGAGATGCCTATGGCATCACCTGTTTCACACACTTTAACTCGTCGATCGTCCAATACCATATCATGCACTTTAGCCATAATTTCTGGCGTTGTTGCAGTTTTCGGACGTCCTCAATTTTTGACTGTTGTTGACTGTTGACTGTTCTTATGTAAATATTTAATCACACCACGCAATTATAATTTTTCCATTATAAAAAAATCACTAAAGCGGGTTTTTTGAACACCTGGGACTATACGAATGAGTTGACAGATTTAATGAAATTTTACATGTGTTCATATGACGGATGGAAGCTTCCATTATAGAAAGCTTTTTGCTGTTTATACCGACATTACTATGTCAGGCTAAGGACATTTCGTACTGTCCTCATGAAAGTTGATTTTTTTTAATGTAATCCAACTTCTTTATAGCACTTAACACAGTTGGCAACCATATACAATCAGTACAAGTAAATAAATAGACAAATAACATTATCTAAATGAAAAGATTACTATGTTACGTGAAAATTACAGCAATAAAATAATAGAAAATAAAAGCTTATCATTTATACAGAAAAACCTTCGAAATTATTTAGAGATGTTTAAACGGAAGAGAATAAATTTTTCTCGATAAGAATTGTTTAATAATTACTAAAATAAATAATAATAATAATTTGGTATTGGAAAATAAGGTACAAAAAAAATTTAACAAATATTTCACTCGACATCTAAATGTATTCAAAAAATATTTGCTTCTTCGCAAAATTGCTTTAATCAATTATTCTCTAATTGAAAGTCTATGATTTTGTTTGTTATAGCATTTGAAATAGAATCAGAATGTTTTTATTTGGCATTCTTAGGCAACAACAATATACACTGTTTTTAAGTCACAACTGACTGGTACTTTTTATTGAATTAAAAAGTACTTAACTTATTGCTAGATATGGTACTTTTTCTAAATTTAAATTGTATAAGTATAACTGCATATAAACTGACAGTTGGAAACGTCTTTATTTTTTCCCTCTTTTGGCACCTTGTCAACAAACAACACAACACTAAATACGAGTAGTATACACTCTAGCACACTGTTGAATGCTATGAGAATTGATAAAAATATACACTCTGTAGTTTTGACCTTGTGCCAAAAGCTTTGTATGAAAGCATTTACATACTACATATATTCTATTTCTTTTTCAAAATAATTTTCTATGTTTAGAACAAATATCAGAACCAGTGAAAATTGAAAGAAAACAAAAAAAAAAAAAAAAAAAACATAGAAAGAGTTAGTTGCTTTTGCTTTGTTTTTCTTTAATTTTTATGTTTTATTTTTTGGGGCATTTCAACAGATAAGAAAACATTTTTTTTATTGGATTTTTGATAATTAAATGGTAAAACATTACAATGAAATACATTTGAAAAGACATTTTCAAAGTTAATTTAAAAGACATTTTTAAAGCTTGTTACTTAATCGAGACCATTATTGTCATTTAACATGGAAAACAACAATAGAACCGAAATCTTAAGAAGATTGATTAAAGAGATAAACGCCATATTATTTTAACTTGAGCAACATTGATTTGAAATATTGATAGTTAGTGAAATATGTACATATATACTCTTCGACAAACAATCACAAACAGTTTGAATCAAAATTTTTTACAATATGAACTATAGGATATAATAAGAAATAAATGACTCCGATCATAACGTAATGTAAATTGCGCACACTATACATCGCACACTAAATCATAGACAGTCGCAACACAAAATTTTCAAATGTTCAAGGGAGCAAAAACAAATCTGTTTTTAAAACATTGCACGTTGGGGCAGCCCCAGACAATTTTTGGAAAAATATCCATTTTTAAAAATGTGAATTGATGAAAAACTTTTTTGGATTTTATAGCCTACACTTTTCTCAGTTGAACTGCATTTCAATTATTTTAATTATTTTGTGTTTAAATAAGGACTCGTCCTCAAAGTACAAACTTCAAATTAAAAAAAATATTTATAAATTTAGTTTTTATTCCACTAACTTTAAACAGTTACAAAATAAATTTAATTATTATTTTTCTACGTTTTAGACACATACGTATGTCGTTATACTAACGCTTATAAACACAAAATGGATTCAAATAATACATCTGCTATAGGACCAACTCAAAAAAATCTAACTTTTTCCATTTTTATATGGGTTATTTAGTCTAAAGTGTCTAGTTTCCAGCGATAATCATTTCGTTCTGCCCACGACTGCACACCAGAACACTTTTTCTGAAATTACAAACCTTCTATATTATAATTTTTGGTTTGTTCTGTTTCATACAAGTAAATAACACGGTGCGATAAATCAACAGCTGGGATGTGATGCAATTTTTCTGATAGGCACTATCGAGTCCTACAAGAATCTGTTTTTACATCTCCAAAATCTTGAGATACGCATAAAAACCGGTTTATTTTCAGCGGACTTGGAAAGAAGAGAAATATAATTTTTATCTGATATATATTTCGCTTAAAGAGCCTTGAGGAATATCTGTGTATTTATCAAGCAACTGGTAGAAGATAATTAACACAAGGATTCAGAAAGAGTTTAAAACTATGTATAGATCAGCTAAAGCCTGATGGTGGAAATTATAATGATGAATATAATTTCAGAGTATTTTTATGGAATTCAAAATGTCAGCAAAAATTTTAAAGACATATATGTTTGTATGTCGGTCTAATGAAAAATGTATGTAGAAACGGCAAAACTTTTTGTAAAAAATTATTCATTGTGTTACAAGTTGCCAATTTGTAAGTTATCCTTAACTTTTTTTTAATAAATTACTACCCAGTGGTCGCGGCTGCTTGCAAGAAAGACTCCGATGACGAAGCAAGTGGTTGTGCCTAAGGAAGAAAAAACTATTTTGTCTCTTATCATCTGATAAAGTGGATTTCAACTTAAGCAGTGACGAAGATACTGATGAAACATATTGTGATAGCGAGTAAATAAAGAATAATTTATCTTAACAATATGAAATGTGTATTGTAACCTTTGAAACTTTTATGATTATTTACATCAACTTTAAAAATCGCCAACACGCAGAGATAGATGTATTCTTGGTTACATAGCTTTTGCAAATGTCATGCTATGACGCTAAGAAACTCTAATTGGAACGATGGGACCACGACGCAGGGGTTATTCTGGAAATTTTTTGAGCAAAGTAGTATATAAGAAATCGTCCCAGAATATAGACCAAACTTGTATCAAAATTTTTTACCACAAAAAGCCAAGATATTTTGTATAAGATTGGATGTCGTACATATGAGTAAATATTCGCATTAAGCCCGCTCACCTGACAATATATTTTCTGGTTTACTAGAAGTTTTAAGATAGATGTAGAGTTTACCTCCTATGAGAGGCTCGAACAAGTTTAAATTGTCCGTTATTGCTTTAAATATAGTTTGACAAATTTTGAAAATTAATTATACATTTTATTTATTTAAATTACAATACAAATACAAATCAAATTTACGACCCCAAGACTAGCACACTATCGATTAGTCTAATGGACCGTATCTTAAGCAATATTTTTAATATTTGTTTTTCTAAAACATTGCTTCGTTATGCATGTTATGCTTTTTTAAATAATTTGTTTAAGAATTTATAAATTTTCTTTTTGTTTCTGTTTTTTTTATGGTTATGGGTTAAAAGGAAAAAGAATAAATATATGTATGTATGTACATACAGTGTGTCAAGAATGTGTTTACACATTGAAAATAATTAGATACTTACAAATTCATTGCCAATTAAATGGCACTTTCTGGCTCTTAACAAGGATTTTTTTGTATTTTTTTTTTGTTTGTTTTGTTTTGATTTATTATAATAATATACGTATCTTGCAAAATCTTAAGACAAATTCGTTTCAAAACAAATAAGAAATTTGCAGAAACAAATTTTACTCACATTTAATTTGATATGACCTCCTCTTGATTTCTTACATGTTATAGGCGCTTTTTCATGGAATTAGCACATTTTTAGGTCATAATCTATAGGAATTTTCTGTCACTTTTCAATTATTGCAGTTTAAGTACTGCAATTTAAGCTGATTTTTTTTCAAAAAACCTACAAATTGTTAATAGGTTCAAGCGGAGGCTTTGCGCAGAAGTATACGAGTATATATAACATTTTCGCATATTATTATAGTTTTTCGCACGAATTATGTTTAGTATCGTTGACCTGATAAAATTAAAATTATGGTTTGTTGTCCCTGAGGAACCAAAATTTTCTAGTATTGCCTATGAAAGGGCTCTTTAAAATGTCTTAATATTGCTGAGTGTCCATTGATGATTCTATAAAAGCCATGTATTTTACGCCTTCGCTTGTGAAACACTCCCAAATCAATACTAACATTTTTTCAAATTTAATAGTTGGTATAATTTTGTTCTTTTCTGGCGATGTTGAGGGTTTCCTTACAAGCTTGTAGGCTCATTGTTGTAATGGTACACCATTTTCGTTTCAGCACAAAGAATGACGTTATCCCTATATTCAGACGGTTGTTAAACGTTCACATTGGCAAAGGAAAACGCTTTTACGAGTATATATTTTCTGCAGATATTAATGATTTTCTGTGTACTGCTCTTGAGAAGTATTTATATTTTAAAACTACCTGCCTAACTGTGAAAATATAAGAGTTTTGCGTGGTTCTTTTAATAGTTACATGCCCTTCATGTTTACTTATAGTGAGCTTAGGGCCAATTCCCTTCCTCAACTTTAATTTTCCCTTTTTTCAGCTTGAGTTTGTACATTGTAAATTGTTGTTCTCACTACAAAAATATTTTGATAACTCGACCACATTCAATTTCAAATAGTCATCAAATAACGGCATTTGATCTTCAAATAAATGCAAAACCAAGTAAAAAAAGGCGTGTGGCACTAAGAAGACTAAGCAATATTTGTTTTTGTTGTTTTGCTCTCATAATTTACCAAAAAAATTGAACATTTTTGGTCTTAATCCTTTGAAGGTACTGCATAAATTATGTACAACAACAAAATATATATATAACAAAGTAACAAACCTTGACAGTTTATTGCCAATGAAATTAAAAAAGCTTAAACATGTTATATGTGTAAACTCGTTTTTGACATACTGTATGTGCTTATTATTTTTAGCAGTAACTGTTTAACATCCACAATAGAATTTGAAATAAAAACATGTGACGTTTATTATGACAACAATCAATTACTACAACAGTAAAAAGAAAAATATAAACTTTTTCTCTCTAAAAGCACTACATTTCTAAGAGAGGCATATTAAGTTGTTTATTGTATTAGATGCAAATTAATTTCAAATAAATTGAAAAATTCTCTTTTAAATTTGTAAGCAATATGCCTGCCGCCATAGTAAGAAAAAAATATTTTTTTTATTTATCAAGGTCAGAATGGTAGAATAGTACTTTTTTCAACAAGAACTAAGGCAGATAAGCTTCGTAATTGATAAGCTTCTACCAACCGTTTAAGAGCATCTTTGGTTAAATCTTTACTTAGGAAAATTTTTTTATAAAGAGGTTTTTTATTGTAATTTTTACTCTTTTATTGTTTTTCTTTGATTTTACTTTGACTAATTTGCTTGTACGTCAAGAGAGTACTTTTTTTTAGAAGAAACGAAAGAAAACTAAAGTCGGAAAATGAAAAGGTGCTGCCAATTGTTACGCTCTAATAGTTTTAGAATCGTTAAAAAATTATTGCTTTAAAAGTCATGTGTCCAAGTACTTGTAAGACTTTACAATATTATTGTACAAGTATTTATGGCTTTGTATGATGTTTGTGTACGAATATATCGAGATGCGCAAGTTTTGAGCAATGAAAATGTAAATTAAAAAGGTTTCAACGCGTTTTGACGTATTCGGTACAATTTGCACTAATTTTATTTTAATTTTTTTGTCTTTTTTTATTAAACAAATAACGACTGTTCAATTTATTTATTTTTTGTTTTTTATAGCCACCTTCAAGGCGGTGGTAGTATGTAGTGGCAATAGTGTTGTTTCTGTTGTTGTTTTTCGGTTATCTAGTTTTTTTTTGTATTATTATTTTTTTCATTTTCGCTCGTTTGATGACGGCAGTTGAGTCTTGTCTTGTTGAATTAAAAAAATCACCAGTAGTATGTGAAACATGATTAAACGGTAAACATGTCGTGAAACATACCCTGTAGTAGTACAACAAATATCGCTACTTTTCTTTTAACGAATTTAATTAATTATTTTCTTTTTTCTACTTTTTAAATTAATAAGTTTTTGTTGTTATTGTTATTATTCAATGCTGTTTTGTAATTAGTTTTGCTAATTTTCCACGAGTGTTGTTTTTTTTTGTAAAGAAAATAATATGTTAATAATTGTTATAATAATTCCATAATACATATATTGATTTGTTGCGAATTATGATTTATATGTTTCTAAGTGTTGTTAATAATTACGGTAAGTTTATCTATTGTGACAGCAAGAATTTTAATTAAAGCAAATAATTAAAGAAAAGAAAAAAATAAAGAGGAATTAATAGAAAAACAAAAACATTAATAAATTTGTATTTTACATAAATGAAAGGTAGTCAGCCAATCTTTTGTATTTATAAAGTTCTGTATGTAAATAAATGTAATGTAAAAAAAATATATGGGTTAACGCCATGAAAACTGTTTAGCTTATTAGGATTTTATATGTAAATAACACATATTATAATATAGAGAGTAACTAAGTTTTAAAACGTTTGAACATTATTGTAGGATATAACGTCTGTAATTGCTGTCAATTACTGTGAATTTCCTCTATAACAAATATGGGTTGAAACTATTGATTATAAGAAACACAATCTTCTTCTTCTAATAGAACATGGTCTGAAATAAACTACCATCTATAACAAATACATAATTTTGTGCCAGACTTTGTTTAACCTTTGATCTTTACAATCAAACAAGAGCGCTGCAATTTCAATTCATATTCGTATATATAAAAAACTTTTATACTGATTACCACGAGTTCGTTCGTAAAGTTCGTTATAAAATAACACTTTTGTACTATAGAAAAAAATGCAAAGACAATCGTTTAAGCCGTTAAATGTTGATCTATAAACCTATTCTCGCTTCTTATTAACCGTCTATATATTTTCAGGAAAAAGTCAACATATAAGCTGAGCTAAATGAGTTACTTGAGTAAAGGTAGAAGTACCTAATACGCTTTAGTGCGCGTGTGAGCTCTAGACTTGTGCCAAAAAAAAAGTTAAACTGGCATATTTGCATAGAACGAGTTACTTAGAAAATACTTTGACGCATTGGCGTCAGAAAGTTAGTTAACTTTTAACTTTTTAGCTCATTGTGTATTTTTGACAGCTATCAGCTGACAATATAAAAATTATCAAACGAATATGAATCATTTCACTGTGCTAGTAGTAAAACAAATAAAAAAGCTGAAAAAAATGTATTTTTAACGCAGGTTGTGTAATTTGCAATTTTTCATGCGCATTAATTTTTCAACGCACATTAGTTGACGACGAATTAACTTGTGTTATGTACTTCTTCTGCCTTAAAAGCGTCAACGTTCTGTCATGAACGGTGTTAATATTTAATTACTTTGTTTCGTAAAAATCGCTAAATAGAAATGAAAAGTAGAATTGGAATCGCTGGATTTGCCGGACAGTAACCAAAGTGTTATAACTTTTCAACAATTAACAAAGAACAAAAAAACAGTAACAAATTTTCTGATAGCAAAGCGTTGACGTCACGCTATTTAGATTGGTCTCCTCTGTACATTTTATGTACATATTATCACTTTTGATAGACACATAGATAGGTAACGCTTGATGCGCTGATAAAGGTTGATCTTAACAAACAAAAAAATTGTATATCCTTTTAAATCTCTCACGGTTTAAGACCTATGTACATGTCCACAGTTTCTCATAAAATATTCTCAGTCTGAAATAATCTATTAGTGCTGCGACCTCAAAAAACTTTTGTATACGTTTTTGCCATTTGGTAAAATATCTGACACAAACCATAATGATAGATAGCAACTGTTTCAGTATTGTTATGTAAATTTATTTTTCTCCTTAAATGGTCTCCATTCTTCATTGTCTCCTCTGTTCATATCTGTAAAATGTGTGGTTTGTATAGTGTTAACTTGTTATACTGGTCATAAATAGTTGCAAACCACTGGCATGGAACTTTTTTTAAAACAAAAAAGTTTTTCTACAATATTTTTTTTTAGTGTGCAGAAAAAAAAGCTTCACTAAAACGTGTCTTATTGTATGGATGATTGAGCATAAATGTTTTTATTGCAAATAAAATACAGTAAGTTCTGTATAAACATAACTGTATTTTCTCGACATTAGGAAAATAATAGAATATTAATACGATTCACATTTATGGAGGTCATTCTGTAATTAATTTTAATGAACACGCAAATACAACTCTAACAATTTGAGAAAATTTTTTAATTTTTTTCCAATTATTAAAAGGGGTTGGTTCGTTGATTTAGCCGACCTTGACTTTGAAATACAAAACTGTTAACATTCTAATTTTTTTGCTCGGTGCTTTAGTAGGGACAAAACAATTAATTAAAATAAAAACGAAACAGATGTTAAAGTTTGTGAAGTATTCTAAGCGTTAAAAGCCATTACATTTCGAAAACTTAGTGTTTGATAATTAAAAAAAAACAATTTTATTCAAACAATGGGAATTTAAAATGATAATTAAATTATCTTGAAATATTAAAATAATTTTATTTCTCAAATTGAATTCAAATGAAAGTGTTTTTTTTTTAGGCAATATAAATTAGTAGAATCCAATAATTATTTTTAGAACCATTATAAATTCAAAGGGAGTAGAAATACAAAAAATTAGTTCAAAATTTAATTATTATTAAGAATCATTTTCAAATATTATTGGAAAAACATATATTAACTCATTATTATAAAATCGAACTGCTTTTTACTAAAGATAGTTATCTCAAAGGCACTATTTTTTATAATTCGTAATAATAGCTTCAGTCGATAGCCACACGAAACCAAACAATTCCTTTCTAAAAAAAGAAAAATTTGACCCAGAAAGTAAAATATGTAAACATTACGAAATCATTACAAAATTTTATGTCAATTTATGTTTCTATAATTATGAATGTATTTGTTTTTAATAAAGAAAAAATATGTAAACATTTAAGAGAAAACATAAATACATATGTATGTATGTATGTATGTATGTATGTACGTACCTACATATGTATATTATTTTCGTTGTATTCTATAGACCACTAGCTAATCAAGCGATCACTATGACGTATGATTAATAATTAAACACATGCTTTATACACGAATATGCAAGAAAACAAATCATACGTGTGTGTGTTTAAATGTTTGACAAACCTACGAGCAATAACTCTTCCTTTCTCTCTCTCACTCTCACTCTCTCTTTTTCACTTATTGATAATTAAGAATTTATTAACAATTACAACAAATGGTTTGTTTATGTTCAAATATAACAAAAACAAACAAATAACAAATACAGATAAAAACTGAAACAAATCCATGCAATTAGTGCGTAAAAATAAGAGCAACCGAAATTCATACATACATGGGAATATATCATTGGCATTGAATTTTTATGAGAAAAAAATTATAATTTTTTTAATACAAAAAAAAAAAATAAGTTGCAAAAGACATAAATTCTTGAAATCCAACTTTTATTGTGTTTTAAACTAATACATACCTATGTATGTGTACATACATCCTCAATTATTTCGTTTTTAAATGTAATTCATTTCAATAAATAAAATAGAAAATATATTTATTAGAATGTAATTAAATATGAATTAAAGTGTAATAATAAAGTCCCATGTATGGCATACAATCAAATTATTAATTAACTGTGTGCAGACGCATTTGCTCTAGATAAGATACTCATTGTCTATATGCAAATATTAAAATTTGATTTTTATTTTTTTTATAAAAATTTATACAAGAAGCAAACAAAAGCATATTTTTTCTAAATATACACATATTACTAATACGTACATGTGTACATACCATACGTATAGCTACAGTGTCTACCAGTCAGTATAAAAAAATATAAGAATAAACTCCGCACCAAGAATATCACTAATGGCCAAAATAAAATAAACAAAAAGCTATAGAAGACATATACGCAAGACATAGTATATGTATATGTTTATATGTATTTATGTATATGTAGATATCAGCAGAACAATATATGCATTCTATTTTATAATAAAATACGAGTATATAAGTACTCCTATGTATAAGGAGTTTCAAAATTTAATTAATTTAAGTTAATATTAAACTCTCAAAAAAAGAGCTTAACGCTTTATCAAGATATAATAATTAAAATTCGAAAATTTAAGTTGTCCACAGAGAAATTACACTTTAAATTGTGTATACCGTCACACGAGCTAAAAAAAGTCCAAAATATAATATGCAGGGTTATCCATTTTTGGGTTTTAAAAGTAACATTTAATAAAACACGCATAAAGCTATGATTTGAAACTTTTATTTCACTATAATGTTTGGACCTTGCCGTTATGTATAAAATACAAAATCATTTAAATGACTGCCTCTGGACTGGTTGTAGCAGACAATCCCTTTGAGGTAGTTCTTAACCACTTTTTCGCACATTTCAGGCAGTATATCGGCGATAAAGTGACGAATGTTGTTTCATCAACGTTATGGGGACTATCCGCGTAGAAATGGTCTTTGACGTAGCCCCACAAAACAAGTCTAACAGCGTCAAGTCGCATGAACTTGATGACCAACTGACTTCGCTAAATCGAGATATTACGCGACCGGGAAATTTATCATGCAATAAAACCAAAATCGGTCGTGATGTGTTGCTCGTAGTACAGCCAGGTTGACAATTCACATATCGTCCAGTTGATAATCTTCAATTGCAGGCCAAAAAATTGTGTGTAACTGTTCTTCCAGCGTTATTTTCCAAAAATACGGACCAATGATATTGGCTTTTCCACAATCACTTCTGAGTTCTTCGAGCTCCATATGCAACAATTTTGCCTGTTGACGTAACTACAGAATGAGAAATAACTTCATCGCTGAAGAAAATTTTGTTGGAAACACCAAAAATCTGTGGCCACGTTTGAATCAGAACTTTTGTAGTAATAAAATTCGTTCTTCGGTTGTTAAACACTAAATAAATGACACAAAACTTTTCTCCTTCCTTTTATTATTTCAATTTTTAGAAAAATTAAATTTTTTTCCCATCTTTAACTGTTTAGTTTTTTCGGAATAAATTTTTATAGAATTTATTTTTTTTTGTTTTTTTAAACTCTGACCATCATCAAAACAAATAATATTTGTATATTAGCTCTTGTGTTAAGATAGTTGTATTCATATTTAAAGTATAAAGGTTCAAAATTTATTTAATGAAAACCGTTCTAATTATTTGAAATATTATTTTAATACTTTTTAATTATATGTACACTATAGCAGATTTAGTGTACCAGTGCCAAAGGTTCATTTGTACAATTTAATTGTTAGAATTTTTTTTAACTCTATTCTGCCTTTTGTGAGTAAAGATCAAAAGTCTTTTAAGTAAAAAAGAAACCATAATTTAAATTTTTCCTTGAAATTCTTTTAAAGCTCTGGCACATGTTAATGACTAAAGTTGTTTAATTTAATGCAAGCAACGGCAATGGTAGTGGCGGGGCAAAGATCATTGTACTTTTTTCTTTATTTTTGAAATAAAAAATAAACAAATTGTACTTAAAATAACAAAAACAACGTTAGAAGAAGCAAAAAAAAACCTCAAGCGTTACAGAGATCGACCGGCTAGACTTTTCTTTACGAAATTTTCATTCTCTTTTGAAAGCAAAAAGCAAAGCAAAATAATAAAAGAGAACCAATTTAAAGTTTCTTTTTTTGGTTTTGTTTTTCTAAATATTGAGCTCCCTTGTATTACGAGATACAATAGATAAATTATTGCAAAGAATTTCGTACAATTTGTTATTATTGTTATTGTTGCTTTACTGTGTATAGAAAACAAGAAAAACATATTTGGGGTCATAACGAAAGCAATATAAATTCAGTAGTTGAGTTCTGCACGGTACGAGCGGTTTATATATAATCAAATTATTGGCGTTTCAAATGATAATCCGTAAATAGTTTTCTAGCCATTCAAATGAGAATTGAGAAGCGAAAATAAAAAAAATCTAACAAACTTAAACAATAAAATATTGAATAAAAAGTTCTGAACGTTGTGTTTTGATTAAAACTCTTGTACTTGTTAAGGGCAACGCCGCATTATAAATTTTATCCGGTCATCCGTATTGTTTATTTTAAAAGAATAGAAAAAATATTTTTTCTTTTTTTTCGTTTGATTGACTCATAAATTACAAGGTGAAAACAATGTTTTAAATATCTTAAGAAAAGTATTAAAAATATACATACATATAGTAAAAGTTAATAATAAATCAAATTTCGGGTAAAAGGAAATTTTTTATTCAAGTATGTTTTGATTACAGGGTCGAAGTAAAAAAAAAATTTCACCAAATATTATAAAAAAAATATTTGGAGGTTTTTGTTCATCTCTAACAAAACTGAAAAGTGTCCATTAAAAAAATAAAGTTCCACACGAAATCTTTAAATATGATAAAAAAAATTACTTCAAAAAATAAAAAGATAAAGCAAAAGAACAAATTTCGTAATTACCATAGCCGTTAAAAGATTTTGGCTAAAATTCAAAATTTTCATTTAAAGAAAATTCAAACAAACATCACTTTTATACACGGACGACACAAACAGCATGCACATAACCATCAATTTTAAATATGTACGTCTGTTTTTTTTTTTTTTTTTTGTTTTTCGTCTGCTACACTCTCTTATAAAGCACTCGCACCGAATAGCGAAAAATATATGTTCAGTATATGAGTGTTGCGTTATAGTTACACTTTTATATAGAAAATGAAAAATATTCGCTATTGTTGTTACTTTTGATGTCATTTTCTTTCAACATGTTTCATTAAATCGTATAAAAGTGTTTATTTTATTATTATTTTTTTGTTCTACATACTATTTATTTATTCTCATTTAGCTCATAAACGAAATAAAATAGTTCCTCTCAGTGTAGTCACATCATTAAAATATAGCTTATGTAAGGTGTATATTGTCCCAAATGCAACCACGCACGACCACCGATCATCATTATAAACGTTTTTTTTTTTAACATAAATGGAGAATAATTATAAATTAAATGTATGTGACTAGCGGTTTTATCTAAATTGTTTATATCTGGGTTTACAATTCAAAAATGATTAAAAATGTAAACGGTTTTGAAAAAGAATATGTTGAAATAAAAATGTAGAGCTTCTTTAACGCCAAAATACAATTTACAAAATTCGAAGACATAAAAGTGGAGGTCAATAAGTCACTGACTTTTTGAATTTCCCCTAACTTAACTGAAAAGGCAATACTGCTCCTGTCAGTTGACTCCTGCCAAAATTTTAACAAGCTACTTCATTTAGTTTGTGTTTGACAGCCATTGACAGCAGACTACACCAAAATCGAGGCTAAGCTTGATTAATACTAAGGGAACTCGGGGATTGAAAGTCAGAGAGTCTCACATATAGGGTCCGCCATCTAATGTTTTTTTCAACTAGTGCTTATTTCGTGAATGGTAACACTTAGCTCATGTCTGATTTGACAGATAATAAGTTTTATCCTTCCGCTGAACGAATATGGTTGTGTATACGCTTGAACAACGCTGGGAATCTTGGCGAACGAATTTTTGTTCACAAAAATTGAAGAGGAGGATATTAGCAACATTTGGTTTCATTTGGTTTCGGCGCTACGTGCCACACAGCCGAAGCTACACTCGATGTTTTGCGCCCTGTGTTTGAAGATCGCATTATCAGCCGTAGAGCTAATGTCATTTGGCCACCTCGGAGCTGCGATTTGACACCGTTGGACTATTATTTGTGGGGTGCCGTCAAAGATAAGTGTTACGCCAACAAGCCAGAGACAATTGACGCTTTAAAGAACAATATTCGTGAAGCCATTGGTGAAATACAGCTGCACACAATCGATAATGTGCTTAAAAATTGGACCAATCGCGTAGGCTACTGCATGGCCAGCCGAGGCAGCCATTTGAATGAAATTATTTTCCATTATTAACCGGAAGGATTGTACTTTCAAATAAAAAAAGAAATTTGAGAAAATATGCAGTAGTTTTTTTACAGCATTTAAAAAAAAAATTTATGTGGCGGACCCTTTAATTCAATGGTTTCAACACTTGGGTATGAGAAAGATTTTCGCCTTTGCTCACAATCGACAACAAACGAAATCGTGTAAAAAGTTCGCAAGAGTGTTAGGTGTTTTTCAAGCGAAATATGTACGTTAAGTTTTTGACTCGTTTCGTAACTGTGGACGCGAAACGTGCATATACCACAATAAATCAGAGAACAAACATCAGTCCAAACGACGTCAAAGATGGCCAAGGTGGTTTTGTCAGCCAATAAAGTAATGGAGACCGTTTTTAGGATACACGCGATATAATTCAAATTGACCAGCTTCAAAAGGGCAAATATTATATCAACGAATTGGATCGATTTGATGGAGATTTTAAAACATACCTCATATCAGGACAATGCAAGCGCTTACACATGTGCAGTTTCGATAGCAACAAAATTGTAGAAACTTTGAACAAAATGTATGGAGCTCAAAGGAGACTATGTCGAAAAATAAAATGGTTTTGTACCCAAAAATCTGTGATTTATTCAAAATGTCGTAGACTTATTGACTCGCCCTCGTAAATCTAAAACTGTACTATACTTCGAACGTCAAAAACAATTAGTCGCTTAGTCGCTTTAGGCCCCATATAATTATACAGTCACTCACAGCTTATTTGATGCAGCCATAGGACTTCCGAAAAATTTCAAACATCTCAAATGTTGTTACTTATAGAAGAAAGCAAACACTCGTCAATAATATTACTAAATAGTAGATATAATTAAACAAAATAATTAATTAATAATTTTATTAAACAGTAAATAATTCAATATAAAAAAATATAGCAAAATAAAAAAATACCTCACGTTTGTCGGCTCACAGCTAAAATGACGTATTATATTTTCGTTTTGGTAAATCATGTTTAGGGGTATTCTTTTTGATCCGCGGCAGCTTTTAGACGGATTTTTATGGATCCTACCAACGCCTTCGTGTACTCGGAACTAATGTGTGTTAGATTTTCTCCAAACATAGGATTTGTCATATGATCTAAGCAAGTAAGACCTGCTTTCATCAGCATAAACAACTGAATTTCAGAATGAAATATCCTTGTTTAAATGTTCCCTTGTAAATTCTATTCTGCGTTTTCTGTTCGTGGCATTAATCAGTGGCTTGTTTCGAGCGTTCCGGCCATGGAAATTTGTCTCTCGTAAAACTGTTCGAATAGTTTCTGGATTGGAAGCCTTACCCAAGTACTTTTCTGCTTCAACTGCCAACTTTGGAGGACTAAGAATGGATTTTTCCTAACTTGTCGTACGATGCTTCGCTTATTGGTACCATTATATATCTTATTTGGTGGTACTTTAATTTTATTTTTTTTTTCTTCGAAACGCCGAAGGAAATCCTCTCGCTTTTTAATTGAATTTTGCTTTCCCATTTTAAAATAATACTATAAAATATTTCGAAATCAAACTTCTCTTTTCAAATGATGCTTTTAAATATTGTTTTCTACTTATCTACAAAAAAATATATGTACAATTGGTCCATTATTTTACTTTTATGAGTATGAGTGGAAATCGTTTAGCTCAAGATTTTAATGAGAGTAAATCTTCCATCAGCTACATAAAATCAAAATGTGGATGCAGTTACCAGAACCCATCAGAAAGCAAAAACAAAAAAAATCTGTGCATAATGCGGAATATGAAGAAATGGAAAAGCGCCTTTATAAGTAGTTTTTAAATCAACTTGAAAAGAAGAACACTGTGATAGGACCTATGTATATTAAAAGCAAAAGCTAAGTTAATTTTTAGTGAAGTGTACCCCAATAAAGGTGAAAACGCATTTACTGCAAGTGATGGATGGTTTTCCAAATTTAAAACCCGTCACGGAATACGGTTTTTAAAAATTGGTGGAGAGATACATCATTTGAGCTGTGGGCAAATATTTATGGGAACATTAATTGTTTTGTTGATATGTACGAGGGCGGATTGACATTGAAGCTACCTAGCGCTAGACGGCAGCACAAACACAAAAACTTTTTCTTTCTTAGAAATTACGATCTGTCAAACGTCAGCTGTTAAAAGTTTAGCCAAATTCATCGATTAGTTTATTTGTTGTAGTCGTTTGAAGTAAGCAACTTTTGTGTTTTTTGGAAAATGGAAAAAAGTGAATTTCGTGTAGTGATTAAACATTGTTATCTGAAAGCCAAAACGGCGAAAGAGACAAAAGAAAAGCTTGATAAACATTCGGGCGAATCCTCGATATCGTTATGAATGATTGCCGAGTCAAAATCCGTGAGATTGCTGAAATGGTAAACATATCATATGATCGTGTGTTCAACATTTTGCATGAACATTTGCATATGGAAAAGCTTTAAGCAAGATGGGTGCCGCGTTTGCTCAGTGTTGAACAAAAACGAGTTCGACAGATCACTTCACAGCGGTGTTTGGACATGATAAAGCATAATACTGCTGATTTTTGGCGTAGATTAATAACTGTTGATGAAATGTGGGTCCACCACTACACACCTGAAACCAAAAATCAATCGAAGCAATGGGTGGAAGCTGGTGGAAGTGCTCCGAAGAAGGCGAAGATAGCGAAATCGGCTGGCAAGGTTATGGCCACTGTAATTTGGGATACACACGGAATATTGCTCTTCGATTATCTTGAAAAAGGATCCACAATCACAGGAGAGTATTATCGTGCACTATTGGATCAATTGGTTGATGCAATCAAGGAAAAACGACCACATTTAAACAAGAAAAAAGTGCTCGTTCTTCAAGACAACGCACCGGTTCACACAGCATTAGATACGATGCTAAAACTACGAGAAATCCACTTCGAATTGGTTGATCATCCACCTTATAGTCCAGATTTAGCCCCTAGTGACTTTTTCCTGTTTCCAAACTTGAAAAAATGGCTCGCAGGAAAAAGATTCATCTCAAACAAAGAAGAGATTACCGAAACTAATGCGTATTTTAAGGAGTTCCCAAAATCGTATTATTCAGATGGTATAAAAAAGTTGGAAAATCGTCTTACTGAGTATATTGAGCTAAAAGGACATTATGTTGAGAAATAATTGGTTTATGAAAAAAAATGTTTTTTCCTACTTAGGTAGCTTCAATATCAATCGGCCCTCGTATATCTTCAAGAATCTGGTTTGTTGTTGTTGTTTTTTCTTAATTGTCATAGCTAAACAAAAGTATTAATGTGTAATGTGTAGTTTTGCCCTTAAATCTAATAAGTTTTGACATTTTGATATTTTTTGGAAAAATTTCTAACTGCATCAAATAAGCTATGAGCGACTGGGCTAAATCCCAAACATATCATTTTTCTTTGCAAAAAAGGCACTAAATCCGAAAATCCACATTTCAAGTGATTTCAAGTGATTTTAGATTTTTGACTTGGCATATTCAATAAAAGTTTTGTCGAAAGTTTTCGAATTCAGAATCGTTTACATATCTACATGCATACATACGTATATGGTATACTTTTATGTATTTTTAATTTTTGCTAAATTGTGTTTGTCCTCACATGTACGTCGTATTTTTATTGATTTTATTGTTTAATTCTTATAAAAACAAAAAAAACTTCATAAATAACTAATTAACACATATTCTGGTTTACACTTCTATATTAATATTACGGAAATTATAGTGTCATTACCCGGATCTGATGTTAGCTCTGTTGAACAACCCGCCATTCTTCAAGTACTTAATCCAGTAAATGCCACCGAAGAAAAAGTTGAAAAGATTCAGGAGAATCAGGGCAATCGTGTTATACTATTGACACAGTCGCCTTCTGAAGAGTCACAGTCGCACAACAACAATGTCAATCAAGATAATTTTAAATCTAGCGATATAAACCTAGTCAGTAATAGTTCTAATAAGCCTCAGTCACAGTCTCATTTAGTCATTACAACTCCAACGCCAACGCCCACACCATCACCAACCAAAGACTGTAAATTCGATCCAAAAACCGGAGAAATACTTTTTCCCGATCCCAGTCAGGATAATATACTTGACATCGAATCTCATTTAATAGAAACCTATAACGAATTATTTCCCAATGAAGAAAGTGTTGGTATAAACGAATTACCTCCCGTAGAAGATGAATTACGTGTTGGTTGTTCCAAGGTGGAGACAAACGAGAATGTACGCACAGTAATTGAAGTTGAACCAGCAGAAGTTATTACCAAAAAACCCATAGAAAAGCTCATCGAAACCGATAGTCTTTTGCAAGCAGCTCAAATAATAGTTCCTACGGAATTATCCAATGGAGAAACGGATGTAAATAAAGATAAAATTGAAAAGATAGCAGAAAAATTAATACAAGATATTGAAGAGGAAATAGTACAACTATTTGAATCCAAAAAGAAAGAAGAAGAGAATAAAGAAGCGATCACGAGAGATAAAGCACTATCAAGTCTTAGCAAAGAGAACATAGCTACTGAAAGTTTAGATAAAACTATAGTCTCTGAAGAGAAAGAGAAGAATATCGAAAATAGTGTGGAAATATGCGAAAATACTACTGAAAATAAGCTTTCAGAAGTAGTCGATCAACAGTTGTCAGAAGTTAATAGCATTCTAGATTCCCAAACTAAGAGTGAAGACCGTCTGCAAATTAAACACCCTAATCTCAAGGTCGTTTCAATACCCTCACCAAAGACTGCTTCCGAAGAAGAAGAAAAGAAATTGTTCATCGAATCGCTGCCTCCACTTGAAACACATGAAACTACTCAGTCTGATGCTGAGAAATTAGCATTAGACTGCAAAAGAGAATATTATCAATCCCTAAAGAAGTATTTGGTTCAAAGCAGCACGGATAAGCCACCAGTGCCTTTGCAAACATATCGTTGGGAAGATCTAAGACGAGCTAAAGAAAGGGTAATTTAAAAACAGTTTTTTGTTTCTTATAAAAAAAGTAAAATATTTGTATTATTTTAGGGCGGTTATCCTTGGACCCACCTATACAAACGTCCCCTTGGACCCGATGAAGAACCTGAAATCGTGTTGATGCTAAGAAAGTCTCAGGAAATACGTTTTGCTTCTGAATCTCCAAAATCAAATAAGAAAGTTCGCATTGACGATCACGTTTCAATACAAGAAACCGAACGTTACATACAAGAGTTATCCGAAGAAGAAGACGAACCCAACTCGGAACATTTACCACATACGCAAACGCACGATTCCGAAAATCACAGTTTGCACAGTGAGAGTTTTTCCTTTGCCTCGGACTCGGTGCTGACCACAGGAAAACCACCGAAGAAATCAAGTCGCTTTAGTAAAGTACGACGTTTATTTAGGCGACGTCGCTACGGAGCCAGACAACACGACGACGCTCAATCACTGCCTGATTCATTTACAAATACAAGTGTACAACATAGTCTAGAACAGGTGCCTCAAATAGAATCGCAAAGCCAATTGGAGGCAACGAAACAACAACAGCAACAACAGGTGGAAGCAAAGGTAAGCGAGGAAACTAAAACAACTGAAGAGCCCATATACGTTCATTCAAAGAGTCCACGTTGCTTTCCCATCATGAAAAAACTCAAAAGTATGGCAGATCGCCAAAAGAAACGTCTCAATATTAAGCGCATACATTTAGGTAAAGATGATAAAATTGTGCTTAATGAAGAGCCCAAAATACTAAAACTTAAAAATTCGCCAAAATCTCAGAGAAGTGATATACCGCAATTTATTGAAAAACAAGATTCCGACGATGTCTTAGAAATTGTTCAACTAGACGAATCACCCAGTCGCAAGCGAATAGATAACGACGATCGATACGACAATGAGGAGAAAACAACGCAGAGTAGTAGCATAGTTAAGCCGGAAGAAATAATTGAAATCAATGATATACAGGCAGTGCAAGCGGAAAGTAAAGATGCTGGCGAAGTGACTAATACAAAAGCAGACAAAGTTGATGCCGCGGCTATTCCACCCAAAAAAGCACCACGTTTAAGGCGGGAACATGTATATGAAGAAATTGATCAACCAGACGAGGCCGTAGCTGCTGCCGAAGAACTCAAATTCATTTTAGATGCCACCTCTGTCGATGCCATCAAACAATCTTTGGCTAGCCAGGATACAAGTGCTATCAGGGAAGTTGCCACCACTAACAACAACATACCCCTGGATCGTATGGGCAGCAGCGAAGAGGAACCAATTACGTTAACAGAACGCGCTACACCAGAACGTAAATCCAACACACTGCTAGCACCAATATCATCCATCGATTCAGCTTCCTCTGATGAAGATCGATCAAAGTCTCATTTGCAACCCGTTACCGAAGAAGAAACAGAACAAGAGCTCGTCGAAGAAGAAGAAGCCTCTAGCCAAGCACAACAGCAAAAAACTAATTTAGTTGTCAGTCAGGAAACTGAAAACAACAAACCTTCACTTAAAAAGGAAGCTTCACCAGCACCTTCCGAAAAGAAGGTTACATTTTCGCACGTTGAAGATGAAGCTGAACCGCATCGTGAAGATATTGAATTAACAGCCGAACAATTGGAGGCAACAAAAGAGGCAACAAAGTGGAAAAATACCCTCAAGTAAGTACATCATATTCTAAAATTAAATACAAAATCGCAAAAGACGATGTGTTTCTATTTTTATTTTAACAAATTCTTCTTATTTTTTCGTATTATTTCTTTTGAAACTATTTTTAAATAACACAAATCTCTTATTCGCTTTGACTACACTTAACAAAATAATATACATATAATTTAAATAATTATGTATATACGAAGGTCAAACAGAAAGTTTTGATGGAAATTCACAACTGGAAATACGAATTGAAGTACGAATTTATATTTTGGTAAAAAAAAAGTACAAGGAAAACAAGCATGAAATACACTGCAATTGATATACATATAAAATAAATGCAAAATTTTCTGCCTGACCTCGTATCATTATCATTTCAAAATTCTTTAAATAGCTTAACAATAATATACTTTTACTACTTATTTTCTGCATAATAATACTATTTCAGAAAGTACACATTATTCATCTATCTCAAGAAATTGTTACTAACACTACGCTACCGTAAACAAAAACAAATAATTCGTAAACCCTCTAAACGTTTAGAAAGCACTGACTCTAGCCGCTATACCCTATCCCTCTACATCTGTTTAACACCTTGTTGTAGTAGATAGATAACTTCCTTTTCAAAACTTCGTTCCAATACACCCAATACAGCCAAGCATGTAAAAATCTAAGGTAAGATAACACTACAAACTGTAACCACTATTGTCCCGGTGATTGGTCTATTATTTATTGAATTCATTATTATATATGTATATATGTGTATGTGTATGTATTGTATGCCCCATAAAAATCCGTCTATTGCATAGAGTCTCTCAAATACCATATATTTGTATCTGATAAAAGAAAAAAAAGAATTATTTGTTGAATGTCTATTTTTATGTCAAAATATATTTTTTTAATCTACACCGTTTCCAAAATAAAATTTAAATCATTTCGGCAATGTTGTTAACGTATCCCCTAGGATCAGTTTTTATTGAAATTTATTTGAAAAGCGTTAACATCAAATGTAAATGTAAGTGAAAATTATTGGCAAATAAGAAAATATTTTCCTAAAAGGTAAATAATTATAACAGCAATACTTGAAATGGAAATGGTGTAGCGGTTTTAACAAATATGGTAGTTGACAATTGTGTGTCAAGACAATATACACACATATATTGTAATTTGCTGCCACGAATAAATAAATCTCATAGATACCATCTGCAATACATTTAAAATGACAGAGCACTGTGGGTCGTATGTACAATTTTTAGTAATAAATATACATATGTATGTTCGTAAATACATACCTATGAAAAAATAAAAATATTTTTTTCCCATCTATATTAAATTATTTTTAATGTTGCAAAGATTAACAAGCTTTTCTAGGTTGAAACTTGTATTAGGTGCACCCACAACCAACATAACATAATTTGAATCAAGAGCATAAAACTAAAAGGCAACTAAAAGACTTTAACTTTTAAATACTTAGTAATAACTTACGAAAAAAAAAGCATTTTTAAACCAATTTAATGAAATTTCTTATTTTCGATTTCGACTACAATATGCTCGGAAATATCTGCCTAACTTTTTACCTTCGGAAGTCTCAATATCTCGACTTTTCACTTTATAAAAATCACAGTTAACTCTGCAATGCATTATGTATGTGTTTTATCTTTTCTTTCAAATTTTCGTATGACAATATATTTTTCAATATGCATATGTATGTAAATATCAACAAAGCACATTTTTACCGTTTTTTCAAAGTTCTGATAATTATTATTTAGATGTTACATATCCATTCTCTTATAATGTATGCATTCAAGTGTTGAAATAAAAAAAAAACTCAATATTCGGAGCTCGAATTATTTCTATGGCAATCAGTGTTGCCACAACTTGGAATTTTTTGTAACCAACAAGTAACCAAATTTAAAGCCCAAATTTTAATACAATAAATATTAAAATACATTTTTATATGCGAATTTTATAGCTGTATATTCAGCCAATAATAGACCAACCATACAGCTTGACACAAATCCTATTTGTTCTGCGCTTTTTAACTATATTGTTACGTTTTAACCTTCTTAAAACATTTGAGTTCTTTTAAATTGCGTTAAAATAAAATAAATACCGCTTTATTTTGTTGTTGTATAGTTTTTATTTACTCCGCTATAACTTTCATACTGTTTGTCTTGATACAACACTGCATATTCGCTTATACAACACTTTTATTTCCGCTTTAACACAATCTTATTTTATGACAGCCAAACGACAACTAACTACGTAGGCAAAGTATACGTATACCTAATTGGCTACAGTTTGGAAAATTCCGGAAATGTCTTAAATGATCTCATATCCTCTCTCTGTTAATTTTAAATATGTAAGATTGTGTTAACCAGAGATGATTTAATTGGCAGTGCTGTCAGATACACAAAATCCTACAATTTAGGCGTTTTTATTCTCGTAACAATATTTTAACAAACTTGGCACAATAGAAAATGGTTGGTTACAATAAGGCTTTAAAATTTATTTGTGCATAATTTAAGCTTAATAGCGCTTACTATAAGATATGTATATTAATAAACCGCATAATACCAGAACCAAATAGTGCCGTTGAAGTGAAATATTCAAAAAAAAAAATTGATATTAAAAGGACTAAGACTTATAGACTTGATTGCTTCATCCCCAGGCGAAACAACTCACCAAGAAGTAAAAAAAAAACTGTTAAATGTTTATTCCTGCAAATTTTTATTCTACTTCCAAGTGTATAACATCAAAATGCAAAATTCACAAACCGATTTATGTTTTTAATAACTTATATGGCATTTTGGAGGGTTAATCTCTGTTATTTACTCTCACTTAGCCACTGAACGAAATAGTATAAACAAAGTTTTTTTGCTTCGACCGTTCACCGAAGCTTATCCTGAATATATTTCATCAATCCCAATGTACGAGAGATGACTTATGCGGTTAAGAGGTGATAACTCTCTCACGGAAAAGAAAAGCGACGCAGTTCAGTAAAGTATATTCGGAGATTATGAATCAAAGGCATTGAGTACCGCACGAGTTAATGCTCAAAAACATTTTTATCATTACTGGCGATGAAAACTAGATCCATTACGACAACTCGAATTTCAAGCTTTGGACAAAAATTTGAAGTCGCAATATTCCACTGTGACAATGTTCAGACAGTAAAAACTATTCAGAAAATAGTCTGCCACATCATAGTCCAGACTTTGCCCTCCGACTACTATTTGATTCCCTCTTGGCTTCGTTTAGCACGAAATCCATATGTTGCCAAAAAAATAAATAAATGGGAAAGGTTATAGCATTGTTCCGTTTTTAAGTTATATGCTCAATAAGAACTTGAGTAATAAAAGTTAAAAGAAATCATTATCTTTATTTTTAGTTGGAGAGAAAAGTAACCAAAGTGAAAAAAGTCTCCATCTACACATCAAAGAAAAATATAACCAATTTTGGTTAGAAATAACCAAAACGGCAACACTGATGACAATGGAATTGTACAGACTCATAAATACTAAAGTCGACTTAACCCTTTCGGTAAGAGAGAGTTTTAATGGTTTTAATGCACTTAACTAATGAAAATCAGCTTTAAAATATTCTGGTAACGTTACCCAACTTTAGTGTAGTTTTTAGATTTTAGTCTTAGTTGATGAGAAGTTCTCATGAAGGTAACGTCATTTGTTACTTATATATACAGTGGTCGACTTTCAGATTCACATTACCTATGTGTACTTTTTAACATCCAAAATTTGTTTACGTGTTTATTATTTTAATCATTTCTATGACCTAGTGTATCACTCGTAGTCCTATGAATACGTACTATTAGTTTTCTTTACTTATGTTCCTTTCAATTAATTAATTTTATAATAGAACAGAGCAAAATGCAAAAAAATCACTGGACAGTAATTTAACACAAATTTAAAAAAAATGTTTTCGGCAAAAAAACTACCTATTTATTTTATTTAAAACTAAGTACTTGGTAGGATAACCCATTTTTTATTAACATCTTCACAATTTCTTTCAGTTTTCTGTCCATAAATGACTAAAGTTTTTAGGTTTAACATCAATAATGTGTTGATCTACATTATTCCATGAATTCATTACAGGACTGAGATTTGGTGATTGAGTCGGCGAATTAAAAATGTCGATTCTATTGTGCTCTAAGCAACACACCGTTGTATGTGGAATGTGTTTTGGATAATTATCATGTATTAAATGCCATCTAAGTGGCATGTTTTCAAAAGTGTTTCCTTCCAAGCGTACTGATCCATTTGCGCATCTATTTTCATTATAGGACCAAACCCGTGCGACCCAAACCATCACATTTCACGCACCATGCTTTACTGTCATTGATGTGTACCTGGACTTGTGTTGCATGCTTGTCGAACGTCATATACAATATTTTCCATCAGATCCAAATTGAAAAAATTTATATTCGTCACTCCAGAAGATATTTTCCCAAAATAATGATTGCTTTACTATATGCTCAAGCAAAACAAAATTCCGGACTTAAAGTTTCTTTTTTGATACATTGAAAATAATTGTTTGTTGAAAACTCCTTTTCAATTTGAGTAGAGCATTGAGGAGTTGAGAAGTTATTTTTCTAGGCCTAGCACACTGTGTAATACTTTTATATGTGCAATGGGCTTGAATATGAAGGAATGTGTTGTACATCATCTTTTTGTAGCAGCTTAATAGGAAAGCAATGTTACAAAAGTTGATTTCTCTCGAGCTTATTTGATGAATAACATCCTGATGTGCTTTTAAAAAATATTAAAGTTTGTAAAATGTGCTAAATTGCTGTCCAGTGCAGAGTACATTTTTTTTAATTAAATTAAACATAGAAATGAAAACCGCGAAATAAATATAAATAAGTTGTTGTACATACTGAGCACACCATCGAGAACACATTAAGGTAAATACTTTACTCAATCTTGATGCCTAGATTGGGTTAGCATATATTAAATGTTCTAACCTCATGTCCAGCACTGTATGAAATAATATAGACAATTAATTAGAACAGTGTTGTAATAAAAATTTATGTACTTGTTTATAACAGCTCGCTTTATCATTCGTTTGTGAATAACGTTGTTTTTTATTTAGGTTGACTTGGGATATATTATCCGATTCGGGCTTTTCATTGGGATTATACACCCCATTCGTAATATTTTCATGAAATATGTCACACTATTCGACATATTATCGCATTAAACGTTCGTTTAGGACAATAACACAAAAAATGCGGTAGGACAATATATGCCAGGATAATGCAAGCACTTAAGAAAAACTGCAAATGCCGAACATCCTAAATATTTGTCCTTTTCAATATATGAAAAGAGATTTTTGGTGTTTATTGTTGTTTAGCAGAAAAAAGACGTACCGAAAGGGTTAAGCAATAATGAGATTAGAACTCTGTCATGATCTTTACATTTAAAATATTTTTTAAGAGATAAAATACAATTTCTTTTGAATTTATTTTAAAAAATCTCTGTTAAAAACACTGTTTAATATTATTTTTTTTGCCGATTCGTACCTTTTAAACAGAAATATATTATTCAGCCTCTTTTGTCTCAATTACTTGGCATAAATCTTATATACACAAGAGAAAAGATAAATAAAAATATTTATTTTTTATTGTAAAATGTAACAAAATTTACAAGTAAATTATTTGTATAATCGGGCCATTGTAATAAGTATGTACAAGTAAAAGAGTACATAAGGCGACTTGAATTCATTCAATAAACGCTTTGATTATCATAGTGATGGTTTTAATGTTGATCATTATGATCATAGCGCCGTGGTAAAAAAGTTCAGTGGCAGATCTAATATATTAATGCATACATACAAATGTATGTATGTAAACCATAGAATATAAATGGATCTTAACATGAAAAATAACTAAAAAAGAATTTGTATATTTATTATAACTCATAGACATGAATGGCACAAATGCGACAAATAATCAAAAAAGAAAAAAAAAGAGAAAAGAAAAAAAATATTTTTCAAGTTCTTCGAATGTTTTTCTAATGCTGCTGCTGAATATTTTGGTTTAGCCAAAAAAGCTTTCAGTCCTGGCCGATATTTGCAGCGAATAAGATGGGCATTAACGGTCGAAATATTTTTTTTAATTCAATTTCGAAACTATGAACCAAAAAAAAAAAATATATATATATGTATACAATATATTTCCAAAATATTATTTTACGAATAAACGTTTTTTGTAAGGCGATAAGTAGTTCGCGTGTGCGGTATTACGTTTGAAATGTGTAACAAAAATACAAAAATTATTTGTGTATTAAAATTATTCTATTTAAAATAAAATACATTAAAAAAACAAGAAAATAGAAACAGAAATATATATTTAATGTTCACCCTTGGAGCAAATACGAAAAAAATATATAAAAATAGCATCAATAAGAAGAAAATGCGAAAAGCGATCGACCAACGAATATAAATTTCACTCATAGAACGACAAGAGCTGAAATTTAGAAAAAAAAGTTAATTAAATAAATATTTATTTTGACAAAGTAAAAACGACAACATAAAGTGACTTCTTCTCAAAAGAGATAGTGAGAGAGAATAAAGTTTTTTTTTTTTAATATTCTCTCTCAATATGAGCACAAGAAGATCAGCATCAGTGGGAGCTTTGCCACAAGAGAAAAAGCATTTTGTGTCGCGTAATGAAAGCTCAAGTGGTGCGACATTAGATGTTCGTTGTGCCTGTCAATATTTTCAAAGTGATTCATTGTTACCTGAACGCATAAATCCGGTCGACTCAAGACCTACCTCGAAATTGGGTTTTCAACATGAAGTACAATGTCCAGAATTTAGTGCCGACTTAAGTGGGGTTGGAGTACTGGAACGTAGTGTTCATTCACCCACATTGGGTTTTCAGCATGTGGCAGATCGGAGCGTACTTGTGGCCGGCGATCGTATTACCCAACCGGAACCAGAACACCTGTCTATGCACAGCGTGGGTAAACATCGTTCGTGGGATCAGGCTTCTGCTTCTGTTGACATATCATTTGTGGAAAAATATCCGGAATTAGAAGAGACTGCCAGGACTAGGGGATTGGTTGTGCGTAGCATTTCCGATGATGACCCACACAATATGCCGCCAGGCATGAATAGGCAACGCTTTACTTCCGTAGACCGTTTAACTCGTGATCCGGAAACTCTATCTATGCACAGTGTAAGATCTTTAAGACGCATATCGCGTTCACCTTCTAAACAAGATTTATACGTCGCCGATATCAATATTCCCACGGCTCGACCTCCACCCTATGGACGCCGAGAACAACGCTCAGTAAGTGGCAGTCGAAGGTCATCAAACATGGACATATCAACTTTCTCTCCACAAATAAATGTCATAACACCAACTCCTTTGCCGCAAACTACCAATAGACCTCCTTCGTTTCCTCGTGATATGAGCTCTCCTTCCTTACAAGCGATGGCTGATCGTCAAAGATCATACTCAAGGGATTTCACTCCCTTGCGTTCAATGTCTCCACCTGGAGGTCTAGGTTATAGCAAAGCGAAGCCTCCCACGACTGCTGATTATATGAGGCCGGATGAAAATAAAGAAAATGTGGCCAATTTTCAGGCAGAAGGAGAATTATTGCCACAAAATCGTCCCATTGATATGTCGAAATACAAGACATCTGGCGATGGCTTAACAACAGTACAGCAATTAATTCCTCAGTCCGGACAGATAGCAAATGTAGATCATTTATCAAGAGATTTATCACCAATAAGATCACCATCACCGCCAGAAGTAATAGATTTTCGAAATGCAAAGCCCCCCATGTCCGTGGATTATATGAGGCCTAATGAAAGTAAAGACGGCCGGATATTTTATCAACAACCTGGAGAAATATTACCTCAGAATCGCCCAATTGATATGTCTAAATATAAAACCTCTCCTGAGGCTTCTACAATAGTTGAACCCTTAAAAATGGAATCACAAGCAAAAGAAAAACCATTAGATCCTCTTCAGCAAACCGTTGCTGAATTAGAAGCAATACAGTTTGGTCAAAATCTTGTGAACATAAGAGATAACATACAAATAGAACGCTTAAGTCCTCCTTTGGTCAGTGATGTACCGACTGTACCCTTAAATGTAGATGAACAAACGCGTATTGAAATAAACACCCAAGTTCCTATAGTTGACATTGATAAACTTGTAAAAGAGGAAGAGGAAAAAGCAAGAAGTAGAGCCAAGTCTCCAAGTAGGAATTTGGACAAACCCACTAGACAAAGTAGAAGCCGTTCGGCATCTCCTTCTCGATATCTAGATTTAAGAACACCTGCCACAAGTGAAAATCAATCAACTAATAACCGTGGAAAGTCTCCCATCAAACAAATGCTACATTTTTCAATGGACAATCTTCAAATACCAGATGCAAATTATCATCAATTGAAGCGAGGCCATTCTCCAGAAAGGCAACCATCTCCAACGAGAACCAAAAAAAGTGCACCAAATGAAAATAATTCCGAAGAAGCGTCTAAGCCTTCCTACACGTCAAGATTTAAGATATTTTTTACTGCAAGGCCCAAAGAGGAAATGGATGCAGCACCACAAACCGTAAATAGTTTTAGTGTAAGAGAAAAAACACCATTACGAGAAAAATCACCATCTCCACCTCCACCCACAACTTCCAAACTTTCGTCAATGTTTTCAAAAGAAAAATCTCCCATGAGAGAAAAGTCACCAACTCCAGCAAGACAGGCTACGAGCAAATTTATGTCCATGTTTTCCAAGGAGAAACCAACCGCTCTTCAAGTGGTTTCTGGAACAAATGCCGCTGTCACTAATACATCTCAAGCAGAGCCCATGTCTATTAAAGTTGTGGAAACCTTCTCACTCAAAGTGGATGAAATGGATCAGTACATGTCGAAACCTGCTAAACAAATGCCACCTCCACCATCTCTCAGTAAATCGCCTTCCGTACAGAAATCATTTGACAGCCGTGAAGAGTTTATCGATCAAGAACGTATATCCGTGGATGCAAGGGAAGCGTTTACACCCATAATAATAGGACGTTCAACTGAGGGAAGTTCACAATTTTTAGCTGACAAACGTACTAGTCGCTCAGAGCTATCAAGTCAAGATCGAGGCCTAGAAATGAGAGGCTGGAGTCGAGAGCCCTCTATACATCATCATCCGGAGTTGCAAGGCAAACCTTTGTACTCTGCACCAATCATGATGTCCAGTAGTGGAAGTATAAATCAGAGTACTTCAATCGATAGGCGTATACAAATGCAGGGCATAAGATCCCCTTCAGAACAACGTCCTTTATTGCAGTACAAAGATCAAAAAGGTGACTTTTTCGAAGGACGTACTCAATCGACTGACCGCCATCGCTTAGGTGGCTCGCAAGACAATTTATCAATGGCTCGCATGTCAAAAACCGTGAGTTTTAACTTTGACGAACGAAAGTCACGTTTAGGTCAATTTGAAAGTGCTACTTTACCACCTCAAAAGCAACAGTATCTGGAGAGGACTTATTTCTCGCGGTAAGATTACAAAATAATTTAAATATGTATCTTGCAAAATACTCTGAATACAATATGGCTTAAAGACAATTTTCAAGGTTCCGGTATTATTTAGACATCCCTTTCCTAATTGTTTCTTTGCTTATCACTCACTTTCTCATTAAAATTTTACCTTAATCCATTCGAATCACAGTCGATGAACAACACGCTCAACCTCTTTTTACAAAATTAATACATACACACACAAAAAATTGTATCTCCATCAATCACTTTTTTCGTTCAATTTGTTTTTGTAATTTTTATGTTTTAATGTGGCAATAAAAAACTTTTAAAGCCCCTTTTTTGCACCTTTTTTACAGCGATCATGAGTACGAACCTATTAGAAAACCTTCGACAGAAGAGAAGTCTTCTGACAACAAGGAAGTATCTCCAAATCAAACTCAAACGACAGCCAGTGATGTTGACACCATGAAGCAGGCAGAGGATGTGCAAAAAGAGTTGGAAGATCGATTCTTTACGGCAACAACTGCGGAACAAACTAAAAAAACTCCTCAAATGGAAATTGAAGTTGATGCAGCAGATACGGAAGATGTTGCCATGGATGTGGATCAACCAGCAAAGGCGGAAAAGAAAGGGTTCATGGCTAGTGCCCAGGATAAAACTAGACGTATGCAGGCGGGCTTCAAAAGTCAAGCAGGAAAACTCAAAACAAAACTAAAGCCAGCTCCGAAAAAAATACCATCGGGAAGTCCAAAAGCTAAGGAGCGCAAAAAGTTTAAGGCTCCCGAATTTTCGAAATTAAAAATGCCTGAAATGAAGCGACCTGACATGTCAAAATTTAAAGAATTTAAACGACCCGAATTCACAAAATTCAGTAAACCAGATATGAGCAAGTTTAAATTGCCCGAAAAGATGACAAATATTAAGTTAAGAAGAAGTAAATCTTTCAAGGAATCTGAAACTGCTCAAGGGGGTGAGGAATTAGAAATTGAAGCAATGGAAAAGGCACAAAAAAGTAATGAAGCTCCAACAACGCAAAAGAAACTATTTGAATTTAATTTTGGCACATATCCAAGAGCATTGCGCAAAAAGAAATCGGCTGAGGTAGAATCATCTTTTGGTACTGGAACTGCTACAGAAGCCACCAGCGTTATACCAAGTACTGAAACACAACCTTCATTTGAGTCGTCCAGCTCTCCGCAAGGCGATCGTGGTCCAGGCCCAGTACGTTCTCGCTGGGCTGACAAGTTTTCAGATGTTAGTTATAACGATAGCGAAGGTTCCCGTTATAGGCGTTATGGCAGTGAACAAGAAAGTTTTGATCGTGAATCCTCTTTAGAGAGACGCATGCGTGAAGATCTAGAAGACACTGCTAGTGAAGAACGTAATTTGGGCATTTTAGGCGGAGTTACAGACAACAAACAGTTTGCAGAATTCGATGAAGAAAATCGTGCCATTCATGAAATATCTAACTTACGTTCAGGAGAATTCAAACGTCGTCCCATGGTTCACCAGGATTCGGACGTAAGATCTGAAGACAGTAAAGAGGCTGTAGGCTGGACGGAAAAAGATATTCAAAAGAACACATTACTGCGTAAAGCTGAATTGGAAGCTGAGTCCAGCTACCTCAAGTATCAATCAGATGAAATACGCACTCAAGAAACACAATCAACTGCTAGTTCTGGCAAAAAGGTGGTTCTTGAAGAAATTGGGGACGATGAATTCTTCTTGCGTAAACGCGGCATATCACAGGATAACATTGAAATCAATCAGTACATTAGGAATGCATTCAGAGATGGTTACGATAAACCCATCAATACTTTAGAACACGTGGGACAACCTGGTGTTGCTTACGGCGACTATGATGTACCACCACCAAAACCACGAAGACTACATAAAGCATCTGCTCCTGACAATGTTTCACAAGAGTTCGATGCGCAAAGAAGCGACTACGGCGACGACTTTTCGATGTCACATAACGGCAGCGATTATTTCGGGGCACCCAGAAGACCCATGCGCAAGGATAGAAGTCGCAGCAAATTCTCTGTTGAAAGCCAAGAAATCGACAGTAGAAAATATATGGACGAGGAATACTTGCGTGAACCATCACCCTTAATAAGAGACGACGAACATAGTGAATGGAATGACTTGAATGTATCCGAAAAAGAAAACATATCACAACAAAATGAGCCGCAGCCACAACCGCCAAGGCGCCAAAAGAGACGTCGTGACATTTCACTAGAAAAAGATTCTTATATGAACGGTTTTGGAGGACGCTCGGTGTCGAGCAGTTTTTTGCAGCCAACAGAAGATGTAAGTTGTTAAATTGATTTTTAATAGTTTTAAATATAAACTTATGCTCTTAAGGTAATTGTTTATCGCACTGAACACGAGTATCATCATATACCCCTTGCCACACCAGAAAAATACTCTGATAACGGATCAACGAGAAAATCTGTATCGAATTACGACTTTGACGAACGTCATTCTCGCGGTGCCATTTCATTTGAACAAAACGAAGATGTTCGAGAAGAGCCTGAAAAATATGTCATCGATATGATGGAAAATGATGGGTAATGGCCAAGCCATGTAGTCAATTTTAAGTTTATTTAACTTTAACTTTTATATTTAAATACTTTTAGGTATGCTGTAGTACGTAAGGAGCAAGTTCCAAAGCCAACACCACCAGTAAGGCGTAAGAAATTTTCGCGTGCGCCTGGTGAACGTTTTGCTACCATGCCAAATATGAGAACCAAAAGAAGTACTCCACCACCGGAAAGACCACCACCACCAACAGGTTATACACCAGTTTCAGATGTAGTCATGTCGGTAACAGGACGAAAATCTGCCTCAAGTTTAGATGCTCATCCAAAGTAAGATATTTATCGCCCAGAGGTGCAGCTGCTTATGTATTTGTTTTTAACACAAAACCGCCATTATTATTTGTTGTTTATGTTGTTGTTTTTTAGTTTTGATTAATTTATTTTAACCTTTTACATACACATTTTTTCTTTATTTCCGCTTTGTTACAATAATCATCACACCTACTACACGTCACTGGTGGTGTAAGCAATTATAATGTTTACAAATTTCGTTAAAATTACAAATTTGTTAAAAGCATTTATACTAAGACATACTAAACAAGAAACATAGAAACATAGGTCGTTGGTCCTACTGTTTTTGATATAAATACACCTATAACCCTACTCAATTCACTATTTATTTTGGGACTAAATGTTGCATTAAATCGCACACAAAGAGTATTTAACACTACGATACCACAAAAGACGGGATCGGATCGGATGGGATGGGATGAAAAATAAACAATTATATTCATTCAACTTTAAAAACTTGATAGAGACTGATAAATTTAGACTATTGACACTATTTCATACCCATTAGGCTCACCATAAAATAATCAATCTTAAATTCGATTCAAAAGAGAGCCATAAGGACCATTTCATATCGAATTATTATATTTTATCATTTAATTATTTAAATCATTTTAAATAAATTTGTTGAAAATTATATTTTTATAAAATTTTCTTTGTTTTTTTCTGTAATCAATTAAAATTTTGTTCACATAATACATCATGATACAAAAGAAAACACCAATAAACTTTCTTCCACAGATAATTAATTAAACGCTTTTTGATTATTTTTTATTTTTTAATTTGGCATGTATGGAGTTTATTCGTTTAAAATTATTTATTTTTTTTTATACTGATTTTGTATGCTTTAAAGCCCGAAATGTAAGACTTTAAATTCAAATGTGTGTGTTCAAGTTTTCAAAAAAAAAAAAAAAACATTAAATTTAATTTAATCGCTTCTTTTAGTTATGAAGACGATTATGAGGAACCAGGACTAATTGAACGTAATCTGCAATCAGGAGAGGTAATAAATAAAATGAAATATCGTCCGTTGCCACCTCCGCCAAGGCCACCACGAGAAAAACGTCAACGTTCTGGTAGTAAAGGCTCAGAAGCACAGCATGAATATCGTTCCTTTGAAAGTGAAGACATTGTGGATGGCAAGTACGATCAAGGTGGTGAAGATTCTGATATGCATGTTGAAGAAGTTGAGGCCTGTACACAAACAGACCCATTGCCGGACGATTTTGTGTGTGAAGAGTTTGAGATAACCGATGATATGAAAATTATCGAACCCCGTGTACGTTATACAAAAACAGTGGAGGAAATGCTTAAAGAAGAATTGGAAAAGGAACTTAATGTAAATCACCAAGTTATAGATAGTGAACAACTGGCCAAGGGTTTACAACGCTTCAGAGAGGCCAATCAAAGAAGTCTTTCAGAAAGATCAAGAGCGTCTTCTCAGGCAGATCGTTCCAAGTCTCAAAGTAGACCACAAACACCATCGGCCATATTAGTTGAGCGACAATCTTCAACCCCCATTCAAAAAGATAACACCGAAGTGGTAGAAGCTTCGTTGATAGTAAGGCCAATCGATGATTTAGAGCTGGAGGAAGAAGAATTACGCAGAGAAGGTCTATTGACTGATAGCTCACAGCATAGTGTAGTGTCAGATACAAAGGAAGATTATCGAAATTTGCCTATAAGCGAGGCCTCGTATGCTCCAAGTTCTGCAGAACTCGATGAGGCTTTGGGAGTCCTTACATCTGATCCTGAAACTCAACAAACCGATGAGGAAGTCGAAAGGACTTTACAAAGATATAGAGACGAATTAGATGCCATTGGTCGAGAGTTAATGGAAACACAAACTACTTCCCAAGAACCTTCGCCTAGCGTTTCACGTGAGGAAATTAAGGTCAGTGATAGAGAAATCGAACCAAGTGATAGAGAAGAGGAACAACGCTCAGATCTTGATGAGTTGTTATCTGATATTGAACTTAAAGAAGAAAGCTTGCTGAGCGAAATTAGAGAAGAAGAATCTGAAGAACTAACTATATCCGATATGGAGATACGAGAAACAGAACCTCCACAACCTCCACCAAGAAGAAAATCTACAACTGCCATAGAACAATCACCACCACCACCACCCCTACCAGCTGTCGAAGAACCTCTCGCAGAAATTAAAAAAATTGCGACGATAGAAACTTTAGTTAAGAGTGACGAAATACCCGTAATATCTGCAGAGCCAAAAACAATGACCGGCACTTTGACTAAACAAGGAGAGAAACCGACTAGCGAAACCGATAAAGAATTAGCCCCAATACAATCGATTGTGAAACCAGAGCCAGAATATCATTTACCAGCACGTTTAGGTGATTTAGAAGTTGAACGTCTAAGAGTCCATGCATTACAAGCTGGACAAATAATGGTTTCACAATTACATGGCCAACAAATCTCTTCCGACGAGTTAGAGTGTAAGTCCGGTAATTTAGTGGTACAAAATATAGAATTACCACCCGGTCTTATTGAAAATATAGTGGAACAAGTGAGACAGAAAGAGCGTTCACAACATTTAACCACCGAAACACAAACTAGTCTGCAAAGCAGTAGTGAACACTTGAGTTCAAGCCCAGCAAGAGAAACTGTTCCTCCACCTAAGCCACCACGTCTACGAGATTTAGAGGCTGCTACTATCACTACCACTACCAAAAGACCCACAGAAGTCCCTCCCATCCCTAATACCGATGAGCAGACACAAACAGAGCAAAGAGAACCTGAGGTTACCACAACAACTACTCCTTTGCCAGCAAACGTTTTTCCAACAGCTGAATACTTACAAACTTTGGCTCCATTGGCATTTTACAACTTACATCGAGCTGCTGCGGCAGCAGTCGAAGATCCCAATTTAGATGTAAGACCTCCTCAACTTCATCGCCACCGTCACAGACGCACATCCTCCTCAGAGGTAGAAGATAAATCAATTAGTGAAGGTGAAGAGGATAGACACCATCGACGACGTACTCGCAGCACACGCACACCCTCTTCGGATGATAGTCAAAGTGTCACCAAAGCTGGACGTAAATTTATTACAGCCTGTAGTCTTTCCCTTTGCAGTATCATCAATCAACTTACTGATTACATCCAAGGTAAAGAACCCAAAGAAGGTGTCGAATTAGAACCCACCGATATTCGCAATAGACGTGTACCAGCTCTAGTTGTTCTCTTCATAGTTGTAACATTTGTTGTCTTATTGTACTTAATGACCGGCCGTACCGTGCATACGCATCACTGGGACTATTTTAATCCTCCAGGCCAGGAAGGACGTTAATATAAATACTTAATACGTTCTGTTTACATTTACATACGAGTCGATTTTCCATAACATTACGACAAATCAGATACATATACAATTATTATGATACAATTGTGGCCTTTAACGGAGTGTAAACAAAACATAGACTTGAAAATCTAATTACACATAATCGAACGTTCTAACCAGAATACAGAGCATCATCATAACTAACTAATAACTTTTAAATACTACTACTGTATACACTCATTTTTACACGCACATTTACTCATTGACGTAAAATATCAACAACATTTAAATAGAAAAAAAATATATTTTTTTACAATCTAAAGATTTTTCTACCAGAAAGTAAAATAAACAAAAAAGAAAACCTAATAAAGATTAAATGATATTAAGTATGTTGATTTATACTTTTTAACTTAATTTACCTTTTTTTACCGACTTGCAATATTTGTTTGCTTACCTTGACAAACGATAAACAAATTAACAATTTTTTATAATTTTTGTGTTACTACTACATTATTAATAATATTTATTGTATTTTTTTTAATTATATTACATTTTACACGTACTTAAGGGTTATCATATTATTATTTTTTGTCTACTTATAACCATTTTAATTTTTTTTTAATTTTTTTTTTTTTATTAAAAAACAAATTGTTGCCCACACATTTATTGTTATTTGTTAAAGTTGAAAATAAATGAACTTTAAAATTATTAACCATAGATATGGAAATTTTAGTACTTTAAAAAATAAAGAATTGGAAGTAAACATTTAAAAAATTATATTTATTACATATGTATGTGTAGTTTTATTTTTAATGCAGAAGGAATAAGTCGATTTTTAAATTTGATTTAGAATAGCCAACACTTTGACGATGACACATTTAGTAGCGCAATCATTATGTAAATGTAAAAATTAATTACTTGGGAATTCTTTCCTAATATACTTTCGTATTATTGAATTACAATTTAATAAATGAAAACGTCATAGTTACTTTATGACATACTTCATTTCGTATTATCGGTTTACGATTGTGATGGGAAAGTTGATACGATTGTACTTTTTTTGATACTATTTAACTTAAAAAAAGTGGCGTGGTGTATCGGGTAGAGTGCACGCAGAGCAACACACGACCCAAGTTCCAAGCCCCAGCAGAGGACTGGGCGAAGAATATTTAATTATGGTTTCGAATGTTTAATAAAGAGGCTTTAACTTCCCTCCAGACAACTCCATCTAAAAAATAAAAATAAAGAAAAAGCCCACTGACCTTCCTGCATACCTCCGGCGATGATGAAAACACGCCACCTACTGGGAAAAAATTACAATGCTAAAGTAAAGATCACCACCAATTAGCAATGATCTTCACCACTACGCAAAATCATATGGAGGAAGCTACAGTGGAAGCTACATCCATCTACTTAGCTTGAAAGATCAAATTGATTAAAAAAACTGAAACAAAGCAATGGATGTTTTGTGGAAAGCGATTGTGCTCCCTAGAGGTGTGACGGAGAAAAAAATACCGTGGTACTCCACTAATAGATTTGATACTCTCATAAATATGTCTCTATTTTTGAATTGTTTTCATTCCTTTGTTTCGGCATTTTTCGGTTTTTATGTATTTTTAGTACTAATAGTAACTCGATTACACTATGCATTAAAAATGGATGAAATTGAAGTAAAATTTTCCTGATTGGCACAAACTAGTATAACCAGAATCTGTTATTAAAATATTCAAAACACCTCAAAATTATGAATTATGGGTAAAAAAAACCGCGTTTTTTTATCTTCATGCATTTATAGCTGAATATTGATCGATTTTAATTTTCTAATATGAAAAGAGGAGGAACAGAAATATGGCCACACGGTTTGTCCCATATTAAAGGATATTCAATAGTCTTATCACCGTATTTACAGAAAATCCCTAGAGGTTTACATAGCGAGACATTCGACGGTTATCCTTATTTGGGTTCATGAACTTGAGGACATTTAAGGTAACTGCATGGCGACTGTACTTGAGTAGGCAGATACCACTTTGGATCGATTGGATACATCGGTGCTTCTCATAGACAGAATAAACGGCTGGTGTCAAGGAAATTTCGCCAAATGCGGATCACAAGATGAGGAAATAAACCCACCTGCTACGAGACCAAAAGGATTTGCCTACATTTTGATTACCGAGAAATGGTCAGCTGTTGAGGCCATCTAAAGCACATGCGAGAAACCTTATTTGGGTTATTACTGACCGTTAGACTATTGGCAGACATGCTCAAAGGATATGAATTTCATAATACCCTAACCACTATTAATTCATACATCGCTTTTTTAACATATGTATGTAATTTTTATATATTTAAAAATTTATTAATTTTTAAAAAACTCTGAAAATAATCTATATACTAATTTTTTAGTGCATGTAAATAAGACCAAAAAAAACCAATAAATTATGGATAACACAATATGTGTGAAAAAGTGCAGACTGTATTAATTAATAGTGGTTGGGGTACTAGAATCATCTTTGCAGAAGTTGCAATGATGAAGAGAAGGAGGAGTTTACGGAACACTTCTTTGCCACTGGTCAGAACTTGACGATTTGATGTGTTCAATGCTTGTTAAGAGGATATTTGACTATAAGGACTACTTCTAAAGTACAAACTGGACAATATAATGGTATTCATTAGGGCGACTTAATGGCTAACTGCTGCTAGATAGGTGCTACGACGGCCATGATGTGGTAATGGACACGTGGTAATAAAACGGGATCCAAGTAAGCCAATGGTAGCTGCCAGATTAATCCAACATATGTTTAGTTAAAAATAAAATGCTACTTTGTTGCTTTTGAAAAGTCGTTAGAAATTGACAGTTATTAAATTTTTTAATAAAGCAACTTATGAGAAAATCTTTTCTGTTATATAAAATTTGTTGGTCTTGTCAAAAAATTACTCTCAAAAAAATTTTTTAGATATCGAACGAAAATTATATATCCCATCACTGGTTAACGATATTGTAAAAAAATTTCAATTGATATTCGTCTTCTATATTTCACCCAATTCACACGGTGACTTTTACGACGTCGTATTTTTGTAATTCCTTTTCGAAGTAACTTCCAAAAATTCTTTACATTCATACGTTGATTTTTAGTTGCTTGATTACGTGATTTTTGTTTTTGTTTGAGCGGTAAAAAGAAGAAGAGGAATTATTTAAAAAGGAAATATGAAAAAAAAAACATGAAAAACAGAGAACGTTTTTTTTATTTATCCTAGATGTTGGCATTATTATTATATTTTAATGAAATTTAAATGAATTCTGATTTTGTTAATGATGAATGATTTTTAAATGCTCTATAAGTAATCGGTATTAATATTTTATAGTAAAAAGTCTTCATCGTATTGAACCATTTCTCGTCTATCTTTGTGACTGCCTTTTTGTGATGTGCTAGCAGCTGAAAATTTAATGTAAATGATTTAGTTTTTTTCCCTTCTTTTAAGATAAAAATATTACCGATTGAAGACCATACAACCGATGAAGAAGCATCATTTATGGGTTCAATTTGGGGCTGACGACGTGCCAATTGCACCTGCAAACTAATGCCATTGATATTTTTACCATGCATTTCGGCTATGGCACGATCAGCAGACTCGGGTTTGGCAAATGTAACAAAACCACGACTAAAACAAAAAAAAGAAAATGTTATAAAGCATTTGAATATGGACTGATAGATCGATTTAAGTTACCCTTTTTCAATTTCCATAGAGACATTGACTATGGTGCCATAATCATTGAAGGTTTTTTTCAAATAGTCCTCAGTGACTTTATTGCCCGAAACAAATATTGTATTACCAGCTCTGGGCTTGTCAGCCTGATTTGGATCCAAAGAATTTTTATCATTTAAGCCTCGATCTTCACGGTCACGTTCCGAAGCAAAGTGCTGGTATATATTTTGTATGCGAGGCTCTTCTTTTATTATTTCACTAATTATTGTCTCTTGGGCCACATCGTTCTGTGTGGAAGAGAATGGCTGATATGCAGCCACAGATGTTTCTGGCAGAGGACGTTTACGTTCTTGGCCTTTGGGTCTCTTGAAAGAAGTTTGGTCTTGTTTAGTCTGCTGTTTTTGTATGGCCGGTATAGCACCACTCTTAATAAGCTTTCTGGCTACCTCTCTAGCATCACGGGCATCTGTGGGTCGTTTCAATGTAGGTTTCTCGGGTTCTTGCTTAGGAGCCTTCATCAATTGCAGCGCCTTTTTCTGAAATAAAATTGAAAACATTTAAAGTGGATTTTGGAAATAATTATGAGTTAATTTAAACCTTTTTCTTTAATTTCTGATATTTAGCCTGGAGCATGTGCTCTTCTTCAGTTAGATTGGAAGGAAAATGTATATAAACCATTATTTATTTATTTTTTTTAGAAAAGCTAAATAAACCACACAATAATAAATAAAGAGTGAAAAAGTTCTCACTCCCACTAAGAAAATCACAAAATAATAAGAAAATAAAAGAAAAACAAACATGTAAGCAAAGTGTTGCATTCAGGAAAACCACAGTGATGCCAGGTTGAAATCCTGCAGAACGAACATATGGTTAAAAATACACTAAGAAAAAATTCTTTACAATGACTAATACTTTCATTAAAAAGTGTACTTTTTTCGGACCGATTGTATTAAACTCTTTTTTATTTATATATTTTTTTATAGAAAACTGTCAAAAAACTTAAATAAAAATTCATTTGTACATTATTATCGCGTAATAAATCATAAGCAGTCACAACTCAAAATTTATCAAAATCGTTTTATTTTTTTGTAAACTAGTTCGTAGTTCAAATCTCTAATGACCACAGAAATTTCATTTGCTACATTCGTGATTTTTTTTTTTTTTTTTTGAGTTGTGACTGTTTATAATATAGTATGCGACATGTTGTGGTTTTTTAAAGACCACAATTTCTACATCCACCAGCTCTCGAAACTTTTACTTCCGTTAGGAAACGTTTTTAATATTAATACTACGATACTAAAAGTTCATCCCGAAACAACAGGTGATTTGGACAAAATGTACAAGATAATTTATAACTAATGTGTAGCTAAAAGTTGCCATATTAAAATTAAAGAAACGCAAAAAATGGAAAAACGAAGAAATACAATTCTTAAAAAACATTTTTGAAAAGTAAATTAGTTATTGGGGTGCTATTTGCAAATAATGCTAATAAAAGCACAATTGTAACAACTTTTCCATCTCTGGTATGTATGATCATCCCCCCTGTACTATTTTATATATACACAATACATCTATATCATAATTTAAATACCATATATGATTGCAGTATGAGCTGTTTGAATTTAACACTGCTAAAAATTTGTCGATAACTGTTGATATACGTATTATTATTTCATATCTGTTGCCGGATTGTCGTACAACACGTTTTTCTTTTTCAATTTTCTGCCATTTAGTCCAGTCGAGTTGAGTTAAAGAAAACAAAAAATGGGCAAACAATTCAATAAAAAGTTTAATAATCATCAAAGAAAGCCTTATCACAAGAACAATAAACAGAAATCCTTCAACAATCGGAATCGTAACGATGGAGCCGCCAATAAGCAAATGTATGTAGTAGATATTCCTGGTAAACAACAGTTGAATTGATTTAAAATTGAAAGTGTCCCGCTTACTCTCTTACTACCTTTCACTCCATAGGTCTGTGTTTACGGTGAAAGACAATTTAAAGGAGGAACAAGTTGGCATAACCGAGTATATTAATAAAGGCGAAGGATTTAAAGGAATTTTAAAGTCACGTTTCTCTGATTTCCATGTCAATGAAATTGATTTGAATGACAAAATTCTGCATTTAGACGATTTATCAATACCAGAACAAAAAGAAGAAGGTAACAACGACATGATTCATAAAAACTCCATTGAACTATTTACATACATAAGTATTACTTCTTTACCAATTTTAAGAACTCAGCCCCGAAGAAGTTACTAAGGCCCAAGAAGATCTTAAAGATGTTATAAGTACTGATGTTTGGAATCAAATAAATGAACTTAAACTAGCCAAAAATGACCCAAGTAAAAATTCCCTAGACTCTGCCATTTTTATAGATGTCTCTGAATTGGATAAAGAAAAACGCACCCAGGTTCATATGGTCATCAAGAAATTGTACGAGGGCAAATTAGTAAGCTCTACTGTGGGCGGGGAACAATTGGGAAAAGATGCCGATAAAAAGTTTGTACGTGTAATGCAATTAAAGGGAAGGGATCGTAACAAATGGACATTTCCGGGAGAGTATGTACATTTTTTGGTGCACAAAGAAAATTTGGACACCAGTGAAGTAGCATCGTTAATTGCAAACAAATTGAAGTAAGATTATTTTTTTCTAATTATAAAATTATCCATTAAATACTTTAACTTAATTTTTGTTATAAAGATTACGAACATCACAAGTCAATTATTGCGGCACTAAGGACAAAAGAGCAAAAACTACACAAAAGTTTTGTATAAAAAAAAGAACTCCACGTGATATTGTGAGTAGTGTTAAATTCATAAATGGCGTCAAAATTGGCAATTTCGAATTTAGCAATAATGTCTTAAAATTAGGAGACCTTAAGGGTAATCGGTTTCGTATTGCTCTCAGACATTTAACAGGAGAGAGACAACATATTGAAACAGCATTGAAAAGTGTTAAAGAGCAGGGTTTTATTAACTACTTTGGTTTACAAAGATTTGGCAATTGCTCAACAGTGCCCACTTATGAAATTGGTGTGGCTCTTTTAAAGGCTGATTATAAATTGGTAAAAAAAATAAAATTTTGAATTCCTCGATTTAAACTAAAACTGAATGTTTGAAATGAAAAATGTTGTTTTTAGGCCTGTGAATTGATTTTAAAACCTCGCGACAATGATATACCTTTTCTGAAGAGTATTCGTGAAATGTGGTGGAAAAATCGTGACTCTAAAGCAGCAGCTGCACAATTTCGTAGCGACCGGTTTATAGAAAAGAAACTTCTTGATGGCCTTGCACAGTATGGGGAGAATGATTATGCAGGTGCTCTAAGAAAAGTAAGTAGAATACATATAATTAATATTTTTAATTTTTTTTTTTTTTAATATTTTTTAACAATGTTATATATTTCAGATATCACGCAATATGCTACTTTTATATCCTCATGCATTTCAAAGTCTTATATTTAACAACATGGCCTCCAGACGTATTAAGGAATTTGGTCTTACTTTAATGCCAGGTGATTTAGTATATCGTAATAGTGATGAACCTGATGTAGACATGGAATTAATAGAACTGCCTAGAGAAGGAGAAGAAAGCGAGGAAAAAGAAACTGAAAATGAAACCTCTATAGAGAAGACGGTCAGTGATGCAAACAATATTGAGTCCGTATTTAAACGTAAAGTTAAGCCATTAACTGAAGAGGATATAGCTAGTGGTTCATATACTATTTATGATGTTGTCTTACCGCTGCCAGGTCATGATATTACCTATCCCGACAACATAGTGGGCACTTGGTATAAAGAGATTTTAGAAAAGTATGAACTTTCTTCGGAAAAACTAAAGCACAATGTTAAATTATTCGCAATGGCCGGTGCCTATCGAAAATTGGTGGTAAAGCCCAAGGATATGTCATGGGAGTTTAGATCATATGCTAAACCGGAAGAAACTTTAATTTTGTCAGATTTTGAATTGTTGAAAGGCAAAAAAATAGAAGATTTTAAAGACGAAGATGCACAAGATAAATATGAAGCCTTAATATTAGATTTTTGTCTTCCTACAGCCGTTTACGCTACAATGATGATAAGGGAATTACTTAAATGTGATACATCAGCTGCAGCTCAAACTGTACTGCTGCAGGCAGCCTTAAAAGGTGAAGAAAACAAAAATGATAAGCAAACAAAAGCTGATCAAGAGAAAATTTCAACTGAAATTCCACCTGGGAATAAAAGAAAGGCTGAAAATGATAATGATGACGATATTCTAAATAAACCTTCGAAGATTTCAAAAGACAATGAGGAGGAATCTGTAGAATAAGTGCAGTAAAATAAGTTTTAAAAAATTTCTATGCGCTAGCATAGATTATTAAAAGCAAATAAAATAAATTATTTTAGCGAACAAATAAAAACCTGTCTGTTGCATTTATTCAAAGTAACTCTAAACAAAATTCGTCCAGAAGCTAGAACAGTTTGTCATTTTTTTACTACAATTTTCGACAAATTTTGCGAAGCTAACCAAATGAGTATTGATTTGAAAACTTAACAGTAATCAATATTTTAATAGAGTTATATATGTTATAAATAAATAAATATTTTGGCTTAAAAATGATTAAAACTGACAACGAAATTGAATTTAAAATCTTAAATATGAATATGACGAAATAAAAATAAAACATTTCTTTAAATTTTTAATGCAATTGAAAACAGTGTAATATTAACTTGAATATATTTGATAACAAATCAAGATAAAATAAAGTTATTAAAATTATTATATTAATTGAATATTGATTGAATAAGTGTTGTTTTATTTTTTTTGTTTTTTATAAAATAGAAATACAAACCAGGACAACACTCATTGTCGCGCCTCAATCAATAAGGCAGCAAGCTGCATGTACGTGGAAATACACAAAGCAACAGACATCCGTCCCCATATATTATCATCACTTGTACGAATGAAAGAAATTGTTAAACAATGATTTTTTTGTAATTATAAACAACTGAATGAGTTTTGTTTATGGGTGGTTCTATTTATTTTATTTATCCAGCTAATATAGAGACTAAAAAATTATAAAAAAAACATAAACAGAGAGTTATAAAGCGTCAGAGAGAGAATCTAACAAAGAGACAGAGAGTAAAAGCGCGCAAAAATATTTTAACGTTATTTCACATCAAACAAACAAATAAAAGAATTCGTATACACAAACGCACAAAACCAGGAGGATTTGCTGCCGCTTATCAAGTAAAAAATTACAAAACCACTAAAGCAACTACAGAACAAGGACTCTCAAACATTTTTATATTGACTGTCGAGCAGAACACGCACGCACGTACAACGAAGTTTTTAACTCTAAAAACACACAGTAAAGACAGAATAACATTTGAAAAATAAAATAAACAACAAATAAAATAATTTACAAAAAAAAAAATATATATATATATACAATAAAACGATAAAAAAAGTTTTAAGTTTAATAACAATTTTTAAACAATGAAAATAAATATATGGTAAATAAGGCGCATACAAATTATAATAGACATCTGGTTAAAAAAGTAAAAATAATAAATAAATAATAATTAAAAATTTTTTGTCGAGCGGCGCTTTATTTGAAACCTGGACTTATTAATCAATACAAAAATCCTTAACAGAAGTAATGCATTAAAAAGTTTTTAATATACCTCTTAATATTCAAGTATGAGCAAATGTATTTCTACTTACTTTTTTCTTTATTTTACATTTTTTTGCAATTTATCGATTTTTTGTGTTTCAAATCAATCAATAATTTTGTGTTAATGTCTCGCACTTGTACTGTTAGTGACTCGTAAAATAAAGGGTGCTCTCTGCTACTGCTACTACTTTTTTACCATTCTTGTTTAAATCTAACAGTATGTGCATACCTATGTGTGCTTAAAAATTGATTTATATGTGGTGTTGGTGTATGGCGCGTTTAGTGGTTTGTTACTGTTATAAAGCCAACTCTATATATTGAAATCGTTACTGTCTGTCCTGCTGTCATACCCTTTTTGTTTGTTGTATTCAAATTGGAAAACAAAACAAGACAGAAAAAACAAATTCGCAAGGATAAGAAATTTTATCACATTCCTTTTGTTGTTGCACACAGCAAATTATGCAATGTTCAAATAGTATACGTTGATAATTCAAAAAGAGTGTAATTTTTGTTGTTTAAATGAACTTTGACATGCTGAAAACAAAAACAATATAGTATTTCAATATGTTCTCTTTGTTTGTTTCTTTACAATTTTAAAAAGTCAACAAACAGATTAAGAATTAAGTTGGCACATTGCTTTAAATTTCATTCAATATGTTTATTTTTACACAAATGACAGAATCTAGAGAGGACAATGAATGGGGAGGTTGGAAAAATGTCAAATCAATAATATTTCCTATACCGCTTAGCAAGAAACAAACAAAACTACTTGCAATATTCCAAATACATAGTTTATCATGAAGAAAAATATGCGAAACTAAATAATTCGTATATTATCTTTTATTAAATTATCAAAAAAAAAAAAAAATTAACGTATTTGCAACAAAATATATGTATTGTACATATGTACTGCATGCATATGCACATACATACGTATTAACTTTTTATGTACATATACACAAACTATATAAAGGGTGACATAAAATAAATATCTACTAATTAGTTATTGATTAAAATGAATCAATAAACAAGCAAACATAGTACATTTAGAGTAATTTCATCTGAAATAATTGAAACAATAGTCAGTGGCTGCAAAAGCGAACGTTTCTTAAATAATTTAATTTTAAAATAAAAATTTAATATTAAATAAGTATTTAATTTTATTAAAAAATCTGCACGGATTAACAATATCTTCTGACTTATGATGTTTTGACACTTATATTCTTTTAATATTTTTTGTTTAATGCAAAATTAGAATACAGTTCAATTATATTTGTATATGCTCTAATATGGGCGCCAATTTGTTAAAATTGTCGTAGGCGTATATCGACATTTTTATAATGGATTAAATAATTTCAATAGTTTAAATCATTCAGTTTCAAAACAAAGCTATATCTTTTGTATGTTTTACAGTATGTTATCGTCGAGATCTAATTTGGTCATTTGCCATTAAAGCAAATTCCTTACAATAAAATATTTAATCGAATTTATTCTTTTAGTAGCAGTATTCAAAGATAATATTTAAGTGTAAACAAATAAATATTGATTTCGAAATGCCCCTAGTGGGTAAGAAAGCATATATACAATGCAGAGCCTTTATTGCAATTATCTGATTGAACTATTCGAAATTTTTACTATTTTTATATAAAAAATATTATTATTTTTTAAATAAAATATGCAATATGTTTAGTTTAAGAAAAATTCGGCACTATATTATTTGTGATTTATTTTCATATATTTTAACGTTGAAGTGTAACATAAAATCAAATAGATAAGCTACAATGTGTTGTGAGAAAATATTTTTCAACAATAATAATAATAATCTTTCATATCTCTAGAAATATATGTAGCTACTTAAGTTAACTATGGCTTGAGTTTTTTAAATCCACACTATTGGGTTATTTGTACTGAGAATCCTAATTATAGACTTATATTAATACAGTTTTCCTTAAATTATTCTCAAATATATGCTGGTTCAGTGTCAAGTTAAAGATATGCATGTATAGGTATGTGTATATTTAGTTTTTATTGTCATTTTATATATCTAAATCTTCAATGTCTTCATTATTCAAAGATTTTAACTGGCATTTACATAAATAGGCTACAATACGTTTTTCAGCTTTTGAACGATTATGATCACCTAAACCCTCCAGCAGTGCTTCTATACGTTTCATTGTACCACTATATTGATTACTACTATTACTATTTGCACTTGTATTCGCTTTATTAGATTCTATGCTAGAGGGAGAGGAGACGAGTATTTTATCTCTGTACGGTATAAAAGTACTATTCTGTTCATCCATTGCTTCTTGTAGTGGGTCATCGTCTAATACCTCTTCAATCAATTGTTCAGCATCCATAGTAGTATAATTAATGGGCACGGTTTGATGTTCTGGACTTTTTATATTACGTTGCGTTCGGCTTAATATAAAATATTTCGTGTTACATTTAATACATAAATGCAAGCTGGTATTCAATACTTACGCCAGGCATTTAATGTGTCTTTCTATAAATTTCATTTTGTCAAATAAAACCCAGTCTGACTCTTTGCCCATTTTAACCATTTCCCTACGGTATTTAGCACGCAAACTTTTCCACCTCAATATACAATATTTTGCTAAATAAAAAACAAAATTTTTTAATACAACATAGGATCAATGAAGAAAAACGCGGCGGAAATTATGCTGACCATCACGATTTAAGGATGTTGCTATGTGACACCAAAGCTCAAACTTCTTTTTCATATCCGTATATGGAGTACTTCTTAAATCTCTTTCATATAATATTGGATTTGCTTTAACTAAATCAATTAATTTACTATCGAAATCCAAATCCGTATGAAATAATGACATTTTCTCTCTTTCTTATTTTTAATAATTTTCAACAATAATTGCACTGTAGAAGGATATTTTTTCACAAATAAGAACATAAAGAAGAAGAAAAATGTAAAACATAAACAAAGTTTAGAGTTGCCACATCAATAAGTATGCTGTATTTTGCGTTGCCATTTATAAATGTTGTATTTTAGTGTTTTTTTAACGTCGATTTAATTTTGTCTTAAATTTTTTTGTAAATGCATTTAGACTCGATGTAAATTTACAAAATGACTGCAGAAAATTATCATCTAAAATGGGATTCTCATTTATCATATTTAAATTCGTCCGTAGCCACTTTATATAAGTAAGTATAATGAAATTTGTGCAAAAATGTTTCCTTTTTTCTTATATTTTTTATTACTATTACTTTAAAGAAATGAAAAAATACGCGGATGTTGTCTTATATAGCTCGAATACCACAGGCTCAGTTACAAATTCTATACCCACAGTTGGCATATCAGCCCATAAGTTCATATTGAGTTCATGTAGTCAGGTAAGTTTTTGTATATCTTTTTAATATGTGATTGTTAAAAAGCTTTAAATTACAGTTCTTTTCTACTATATTTGAAACCTCGCCTGTAACGAATAATGGCATATTTTATATTGTACTGCCACCAGATTTGAGTCATCGTGCTATTCAAATATTGGTACAGTATATGTATGTGGGTGAGGCAAACTGTTTCAAACGATATCTTAAGTGAGGTCCTTAGAGGTGGAGAAATTTTAAAAATACGTGGTTTATGTCGAACGTCTGCAAACACATCCAATACAAATTTACAACCACCCCAACAGAATCGTAACGCAGATAACCAAATGGCAGCGAATCCATCGTCTTACAATTTGACACGCATACCAATGAGTAGTGGTCCAACATCTGTCAGATATTTAATGGAACAACAGCAGCAACAGCATTCACGTGGCCTAGGAGCATCGGTAATGCCTAAAGATAGTCCCGTAATAATTAAGTCCCCAAAGCCGTTAAGTACGCTGGCATCATCTACTGCTGGTCTGTGCAAATCCACTTCGAGTGGTATAACTGTAAACAAACAGGTGGCCATAGATCCGGGCGACAAGTGCTGTTACACACAAGACTCCCAACCACCTAATACAAGTGTAAGTGAATCATCATCTTCCATTTGCAATGAAATCGGCTGCAATAGTTGTCCAAGAGTTTCGGATAACATCCAGCCAATGATTTTACGCCGTGAACGTAGTCAAAGTGATGATCCCTCAGTTTTGTGTAGAAAATCATGTTTGGAAAGATGCGATGAGCAGGAATACCTACGGCATGCTTCCAATGAGTGCAGAAATGAAGATGAAGATACTTCTCACATGTATGAACATGAAATGCGTAGATCTAGCCTTCCAGCAGAGAATTCTGACATTATACACGAGTACAACGCGTCCGACCACTATACAAATCATCTATCGCATATAGCGCACTCTAAACATGGCATCATACGTGAAAGTGCAAATACAGGTGGTGTGGGAGATGTGACCCGTTTGCCTTCGCCTTCTAATAACAATCAAGAACCTACACCATTTGTTAATATTAAGGAAGAGCCCACAGATTGGTTGCCATCATCATCTTCGTCTTCTTCTATAACGCACCAAAATATTGCAGAGTCTTCTAACAAAATTATCAGTAAAGTAGAAAATTTCCAAACGACACATATTAAAACAGAATCATCGCCTTCTTCCGCAGTACAGAACATGGAAAATGATTGTCGACAAACGTTGACAGCCTCCTCTTCATCAGTTCTCCAACCACCCGTAACAAGTGATTTTGAGCACTATTTCTCCTGTGACGTATGTAATAAATCGTGTGAGGATAAAGCTTCTTTAGTAAGACATTTAGAAAGTCACACGGCCACACCTTGCTCTTCGGTATTTAATACTACTACGAGTAGTGAAATTTCTGGTCTTACAAAGTCCTATGTGCCAAAAAAAAGACGACGCATATCGGTATG